>OZ001647.1:28139111-28739111 GCA_963924145.1 Pyrausta purpuralis
ATACACTTTGTTTTTAAAATAATTATTCATGTCAAGTAGGTGGAATTTATTCACCTCATATAATGTCAATTTATGCAGTTGCAAATTAATTTTATATCTTAAATCATTTTCTTCGTCTGGCAATCCACTACTGTAAGGTAATGTAAACAATATTGTTTTATTCACATTTAATTTTCTTAAACTGTCAAAGTATGTATTTAGGTTTTTCTTGTTCATATTACCTCTGTTTCCTATGAAAATAATTAAATCAGAATTTTCTTGAAACTCATAAGAAAGCACTTTCTGAACTATTTCTGAATATGATGCCCCTGGCATGCAATGGTTGATCACATTTTGTCCCATGTATTTTGATAATAAGTGACCCATGTTTTTCCCAATCTGATCACTAAACAAAACTATATTTTTAACAGACTTGCTTAGCGATCCACTGGGTTGAGAACAGGAAGGGTTCACATTACACTTAGTTCTAGTAATCTTATTGGTGAGTTGTGATGACTCATTTCCAGAGATATCAATGGAGTTTTTTGAAATCACATGTGAAAAGTTACATTCACAGGAAGCTATTATATTTGTCAAAGCCTGGATATGTTCACCACACTCCTTTTTTGTACAATTATAAGTTTCAGTCATTATTTTTAATGACTGCTTAAGTTCCCTAATTTGACATTCTAAACTCATAACATCTTTCTCATATTTACCTACATTTTGTTCTAAAATTAAAGAATACATATCCAGTTCATCTCCAAGTTGTCTCCGCTCATTGATGTATTTTACTTTAGTGTGTAAGGATTTTTGTTTTTTGATTAATTTATTAGTTTTTTTTATGAAACGGTTTATTCTAACATATTTCTTAAACTTATTTTTGCTGCACTTAGTAATACCTTTAGAAGGTGTGTCATGAGTTAAATCTATTGTCAAAATTGGTTGATTACTAGGTGCAGCTGTCGTCAGGCTGGGCGCACTACCAACCAACTTATTAAATAGAAGGGTGGTTTGGCTGTTTATTTGGTCCTGTTTCTCCGTCTCCAGCTGGTTGATATAATCATGGGCATCACCAAGATCTTGTTCAAGAACAGAAATGCGTTTCAGGTTCTGTTCATACTCCTCACAGCACTCACCGAACCCTTCTATCACCAATTTCAATTGATCCCGTTCTTTAACTACCAAGTTATAGTTGGTGTGCAGCTCAGCCATCTCTTTTCTTAGTTTAGCGTTCCTATCAAACTCACCTAGCATTTCCCTTTCATTGTCATCTCTTTCCCTATGCAGTTTTTCGATCGACTCCTTGGCCGCCTGTAGTTCGCTCAAAGCCATCCTGAGCTTGGACTCCTCCTGGCGAGCGCAGGCCTTGCGAGTAAGCATATTTACGTCAAAATACAAAGGATCAAAACAAAAACGTAAACCAAAGTGCCGCTCGACCAACTCGAGGCTATTTATAGAATGTAAACAAAGTTATAACCTCAACGCGATAGAAACACAAAACCGTAGCTCAGTTAATTGTTAGATATTCATAAAAATAAGATTATAAACGCGTGATATATTGAATACACACGGTTATAATGCTAGATCGGATGAAATAAAAGCGATGACAACGATTAACAATTTGAATTTTTGCTAAGTCATTGACCGGTTATCACTAGCGTAGCACTTAGCACTAAATACGTATTTAAAACACTGATTATCACAAACTCACAAACGCACACAGAATACGATTATCAAACGTTTTTCTTACGTTTTTGACCTATTAAACACTTAGAAACTAATTAAATTAAAATTATTTTATGGGACAAAAGCCGATCAGGTGTTAGCGGTAATGTTGCCAGACGAAAAAAAAATGCAATAAAACATTTTCACTACCTAACTCTGGTTGTCGTCATGTTTCCCTAACCGATGGGTTGTTACTATGACAGGATGTTCAGTTCTCTCAAATAGATTTACATAGTTAGGTATTCAAAGTCATCCTGTAATACATTCGTATGCATTGTTGTATATTGTTTATAACCGACTTTAAAAAAGGTTGTAATCATTTCAATGTGTAAACGTATGTGATATCGTTTACCTTTAAGTATGTAAATCTAGTGAGGCTTTCAAACACGTGTGCTAAGCTACGTAAGTGAATGTATGTTTGTATGCTTGGCCACGGATTTCTCGAAAATTAGAAGTCATAGCGAGATGACTCATTTGAGTATATTCCAAATTAGGGTACAGTGTTTCATCAAAAATGGTCCAGTAGTTTTTGAGATATGGGTATCACTAAAAAAAGATCGCCTTCAAAAAATCTACTAAGAGTCGATTCGACTAAAACAGAATAAATGGTAACCTTAGAATAAATCGCTAGTTACCCGAGAATATATCAATTTTCCATTCTACCATCTACTGTTTTAGAATATCGCGTTCATACGCAAGTAACTCTTATAACCACCGTGTTGAGTGAAATAAGTGCTAATCGAAGTTTATTGCAATGACGTCTGCTTGCTATATGATTTATGTCATTATGTATTTTGTCAATTTCATAACTTCTGACAACTATGATACTTAAACAAGTTGGCAGGATTTTTGCTTTTTATTTTAGTAATTCCTATTACAATTTTACGTCGAAAAACGACGTTCAGTTATTAGAATATAAAACCAAGAAACAAAATTATTCTTCGTATAGTTACGCGCATATCAGCCAATTTTATGTCGAATCCCATCTAAAAAGCTTAAAGTAACGCATTTGTCTTCTATTTAGGAGATAAAAATTCCTTTTGAGTCGGTCCATGATGTGTTAGACTGTTGGTGTACTACGCAACTCCAAAAGAATTACTTTCTCCTAAACAGAAGACAGATGCGTTATTTTACAGCTTTGTAGTCAGTTTTTTCATGCGAGCTATAAAGAATGGTTTTTGACAGCTATTCGGTTTGGTTTTTTTCAAAGTTAAACAATCTGCTTCGGCGCAGTCGCGCTAAAATGTGTGACTTCTCTGATTAGTCTAGTAATTAGTTTCATCGACTGTTGTCAAGGAGATTGATACTTCACCGTCGCATTTCCGGGCCTTATGCCTAGATCATCAGGTCCTCGTCATGCTAAGTTAAAAGGCCATCTCGCTGTAGTTTACATCATGGTCTAACCACGCTATCGATAACAGTTCAATTTTTTGGGTTCCGTACCCAAAGGGTAAACACGGGACCCTATTACGATGTCTAGACAGTTAAAATTCTCACAAATAATGTTCTTTCTTCCACTATGACAACAAATTAAGGCTTCTATACAACAAATTCGATGTTTTTGCCTTTTTATGCTCGATATTAATAATGGCATTTATATTATATTAACTGTTGTTTACCTAGTCTGGTAACAACATAGGTAATGATTTGGGACGCTTCGTTCGAGTCCGACTCACACTTGGCCGGTTTTTTACTGATTGTTATCCTGATGTTATTATGCTTTGGTGTGTGTGTCCACCATAATTTCCATAAACAACGCTGTTTACAAAGAAAATATTCTAATAATATACCTTGCATGCCAAACTGAGCCCTTAATTAGTTAACATAGTCATGGCAACAGAGAAGTTTTTATAAATTGTGCTTTTACATTCATTTAATAATTTCCTTTCATGCTATATCCGAGTACCGGCTGTTTATTTGTTTGTTCAAAGGGTTGTTTTCAAAGCGCTTTTCTATGGAGCGTCATAGTTACACAAGCGGATTATTCGTTTACACACACAAAGCGAACGTGTACCTGTTAATTCGGCTTGAGGTTGGTTAGATGTACTTTTGATGGCAGAGATATCTTTCAAAGGAACAAGCTTGTAACGAATCTTGGTTCTCAAATAATTTTACGTCTTATGTTACTCAATGAGCTTTGTTTTCCTCTGAAATGGTTTTAAGTATGAATATTAGTTGGAATCATGTAACCTAATAAGATATTCTCTCAAATTGTTATAACTCGTAACCTTGATGTACGAGTTTTTTTTATTTGTTAGATTTGTATCAATTATATCAATTAGAATTTGTGTGACCTCTAATATTGTATCGTCAGGTGCTTGTTTTCCGTTAACCACTATCATATCTGTCGCATTCACTTCCATCATTCAGATCGAAGAAAAAGTGTTTTGACCTTGTGCTAACAAAATACTTTACGTCCTGTTTTTGGACAACGATCAGCACTTGCTGTGAAGTGGATGCGACAGACATAAATCTGTGGTTCATCCACACAGGAGCAGTATAGTTGTTTCCTGCTGGTGTGAATAAAAGTCGTTACAATTGGTAACTTAATATCAACGATGAGAGTCATCTTCACACGACAGCGCAAACGCTCCAGAAGAAACAGTCCCGGTAATATTCCTGATTCCTGTATAAAATTGGCGATTCTGCTGTACTAAAAATTATAGCCAAGTACTATATTGATGTATTACTATTATTTATTCTATATATTTCAGGGAAGAAAAACTGCCATGCTGTTCCATGGATCTGTGTTTTTGTTTTTACTGAACTAAATATTTAGAGTTAAAAAAGAAGTACAGCACAATCGCCGTTACTGTTTGTTGTTTAGACTATGTTTTGGGGATAAACAGTCAAATGCTATCTTCCTTTGTAACAGATTGCTAAGCTAAGTGTTTCGTTGTACCTATCTACGGATCTACGGTTAACCTAACCGCTACATCACCGGTTGACCCAATATTACCGCAGGATTGCGCTGGATACAGACTGCTTGAAATCTGTTTCCATGGGGAGAGAACCCACCCTATCATCAGCCAAAGTAGATGTCCATTCCTTTCCCTGTTTATGACGATGGTGATATTATTATCCATTTGTTTCATAATAAACGTTCACTAGATCGATTCATTTCTGGGTTCCTTCGAACTTACTATTTTCTTAGTGTGCAGAAATCCGTTGATAGATTTTGAAAAATCCAAAGTACGTTCTGGAAACCTGGGATTTGAATCTTTCCGATGCTATCTAGAGGTCCTACTGTAAAAGTCGTTCAATGACTTTATGATCCTGTCTATTTTCCTGAGTCAATACTATCGTAACTGCCAGAAATATGTGTAACCAAAGGTCCCCATTGTCGTTACCATGTTAATTACGTTTTGTTCTTACAGTTTGTCAAAATGCTTCTGCACTGAGCATTTCATTGTACCTCAAAGTAGGTTTTAACGAAAGTCCAAATACTCTCTATTATTTTCTTAACTTGAGTCTTCTTGGTTCTTAATTTGAGTCGTTGTAATTAGAATCTAAATTTCCAAATTAGTGATGATGGCAACACTTTTAACGAAATATAAATATGAACCGTAAATTAGGGATATATTCGTATTGACGGTTTTTCTTATTCATATTTGATCAGTGATATTTGTTTGCCAGGGGTGCTGGAGATGACGGGCACGGACAACATACGATTCAGCGGTCACACGCTGGACAAAGCCACCAAGGCGAAAGTCACCTTGGAGAACTTCTACACAAACCTCATCACCCAACATTATGAGAGGAAACAGAGGTGAGTCAATTAGCCCTTGTACTTGACTGGTAATTATTGACGTGTTAGGACAAAAAATATCTTTATCTTATTAGGTGTCCTTTTTGATACTGTGTAAAGTGTAGGACTTAATTGAATTTGTCACCATCTTCAGATCATCAACTTATTTTTGCAAGACGAAGCCTGCTGTCTAAAATTTAGTTGTGCGAACATTATAAAAACGACAAGAGTTAAAATTAGGTTCAAGATTAGATTCCTTTTGTCAACTGCTATCGTATCATTTTGTAAAGCTTAACTCAGCAACCATGACGTAAGGTCGTTTTTTTTCGGCCCCATGGTCTACTGCACAGTAATTTTATTGTGACTTGTTAAACAATATACTCATAATATATCTTTCGCAAAGTTCGGTTGGCATTGCGCATTCCATCATTCGTGTAAAATGCAACGCCCGTGGTTAAGTCTGCGAACGGTGAAAACTTTTACGTGATTTAAAACCGTGCAGGGGCTCTTGAGATATTAGCCCCTTGATTCGATGGCATAAGCACACCGCCAAATAGCCCTGTTTCACATTTCAATTTACTAACTAATGCTTTTGTGTTTTAACTTACTGGAATACCGATACTTCACTTTGAAAGTCCGGTGTTTCTACTGCGTGTGACAGTATGCGTATTTAACTTCGACTTCCGAACGAGTAGGTTCCACTTTACTCGTCCAGTATGGTTGTGTTAGATGTCTTCGTCCAAGTTTTATGATAGAATCTTCAAGTAAGCGTCATAATAAACTCTGTTTTATAGGCAGGTTAAGTGTTTTAGCATTTTGTTTAACGGAGGCATATTGTTTGAACGGTAGTCGTATTTCAACTAGGCCTGATTGGGGCATTGTAAACGATACCTTGATACTAAAATATAGACGATATTTTTCAAATTTGAAGCTCAGGTATAAGCAAAGTAACGATGAAGAGAACACACGTCTTCAAAGCGGCTAATGGTTGATGGCTCACAATGGGCGATAGTGTCAAATATATATATATATATATAGCGAGCATTGCATTCTCTATGCAGATACTATGTACGTCTTCCTGCCTATTTTGCTCGAAGTCTGCAATTGAATACGCTACTGTCCAGTATACAGTATGTTGTTCTGGTCAGTGACATCCAACTCAGAGATAATAATGAGTTATGTTTTTCTTAAAAAAAAGTTGCAAGTTTTATTAAAGAAAACCTCTTTACAACATTCTACAAAAATTCAAAACGAATGGGGAAACTCATACACTAGCAAGTCGCTCGCGCGTATTTATGAAATACTACGCCGTAGCAAGTAAGTGAGTGGCGTTGGTAGTATTGACTCGCTCGCTTGTATCGCATTAATAAATAGTGGGATTTTTCCATTTAAAAAAATATTTTTTTAATATTGTTTATGGCATCAGTATCGTTATTACAACTTCTTCTTAGTCGCTTATCGCTGACCAAAACAACACCCTAAAGATATTTATAAACAAGTCAAAGTCAGCCTTTTGGAAGCCTCTATTCCATATGATTTGAACTTGTTATTGAATGCAAGTGAAACACGCTTTTTTAAACTGTCAGTTATCCAAAGTCATATAAGTATGACGTATGTTGTACATCCTCACGAGTATATCGTGGACAGCTTTCCCCAACAACGGAAGTCTTCCCCCAGCTTTGCACATGGTAGAATCGAATTGCGACCGCGCTTTCTGTATCCTCAATATCTATATTAGCCCTTAGCTTGTGAAGTACGCATATGAAGGATGAAAGTTGAGCGCGCGGCATTATTACTTTCATGAACAATCTATACTAATATTATAATGCTGAAGAGTTTGTTTGAACGCGCTATTCTTAAGCACTACTTGACTGATTTGAAAAAATATAGCTTACTTATCGAGGAAGGCTCTAGGCTATAAAACATCACGATACGATTTATAAGAGCAGAGGAACAATAGAAAATGTTGTAAAACGGGGAGAAAATATTCCTTTTGGGCGCAAACCATTTTAAATACATAAAAACATGTATGACGAGATTGTCTATCTGTTATTATTTACTCGCTACAATTTTTTTATGTTCATGTATTTGATAAAAAATAATGAACTTTTTTAAAGGTGTTTTGATGCACACGGTAATTCTTATCAAAATAAACATTTTCATCTCCACGAGCATTTCATTTTGTACAAAATTGCCCTTTTTGTTATTTGAATTATATAAATAAACCTATATACTAACCTGAAGGTTGAGACTAGCTTATTAGTATAGTTTCAGTCACAAATATTCCTTTGTTGCCGCGTAGGCTTTGTTTGGCCCCGTGCGAGGTGACGTCATGGGAAATGTCATCTGTTACGTCATGAACCGTGTGAACGTGCATTTTGAATGTCTGTCTTTTGCCGGCGATTGTGAAATTGATTTTGAGCCAAAATAAGTGTTTAATAGTAACACAGTCAAGTATCGCCATAGTCAATAGTCAAAGGTAACTTATTGGTTTATAAAACATAGCCATGGGAATCAGTAAGCTCAAGTGGCAATGGGCAGGGCACATCGCGAAGAACTGATGGCCATTGGGGCAGAAAAGTTCTAGACTAGACATACGAGATAGACGACTACAGACGTGGCGTAGGACGTCCATCGACATGATGGACAGACGACCTTGTAAACTTTGCCGGATCAAACTGGATGCAGACCGCTTTTAATCGGTCGTTGTGGAAAACTGGGGGACTGTTTAGCATTGGAAGACCTTTGACTGATAATGGTGATGATGGTTTTTGAAATCCTACTGTTTCAAGGTATTAGGTATACTCGTATTGAAGCTAATCCATGTGTCTTTTAGGGCTGATTTTTCGAACGTCAGATAAAACATAGCTGACTGATTATGTATAAAGCGGCCGTTTTTAAAATGACACTTAAATGTCAATAGGTGCCAGTTTCGAATTAGCCAAGTCTTAATCATCGATTTTTTTTCATCTGACTATTAAAAATCAGGTCTAAGTAAAATATTAAAATTCTTAATTATGCCATTAGTTGAAAACGATTTGACAACAATATTTATTACACTTACATCAGTTCAGTCTAAAACTGTATATTTAATGGTTTTACTCTCAATAAAAGCTAAAGGGAATAATTGTTAATAATTCACCCTCAAAATAGATTTCAAGTGTCATTTTGTGTAATGTCCATCGCAATTGACACTGATAATAATTGGTTCCTCAAATATTTACAGGCGCGATCGCAACCGCAACATGATTTTCATATCAAAATTGGGCCACTAAGATAAAACACAGATACTGAGATGTTATCGTATACAGAATTCGGAAATCGGTTCTTATCACCCCGAGATAAGATATCATCATCGTTTCAATTAATGGTTATGGCACTTGATTATTGATGAATACGTTTTATCGATTGTTTTAATTGTATCTTGTCTCTTCTTACTATTGAGTCAACGTATCGCTTGTTATATGGTGCAACTTGCATGTATGGTGATCGAACGGGCCCATATTTTGGCGTGGCACTGGCTTCTCCCTCAGTGTTGCGCTCCTGACTAGTAGTTAATCTGATATTGATATTCCGGTTCTGTTTATTACTGTGTACCCGAATTGAGGAAGCGATGCATACGTAGGTAACGTGTAAATGAAACAACGCGAAAGTTTTAACCCTTAAAATACAAAACGTAGCCAACAACGATACACAAATTTGTCAATACGTTATTTAAATACAATGCGAACCCAACCCTTAAGTAACGCGTTTTATCGTCCTATTTATTTATTGTGACCTCAAAAAAAGGAGGTAATCAAATTAATGTGTATGTGGGATCAAATCTCGGTGGAATTTGATAATTTTTAAGTATGTTCATCTATTAGGGCTTTCAAACACGTGTGCTAAATTTCGTTGGTATATACGTGCGTTTGTATTTTGGTATCTTTGAATATTAGTCCTCGGATTTCTCGATCCAGTGGAAAACTTATAATTAATGGACTCTTGGGTAGTTATTTTAAGGTGCCTGAGTTATATAGTAATAACTTATATTCAAACCAGGTCGAGTACTACTATATCTAATTAAATATCAAACTTTTGTTAGAATAACAGACTTTGAACGAGAGTGATGATATTGATTTATCGATGCTATTCAGAATTCTACTGAATTACTTTGAGGTCTTCATTGAGGCTTACCCTTAGTTTTCTTTTACTATATTTGTAATTAACCGACCTAATTGTTGTCAGATTGTTGCAGGATTTAGGCTTATTGAAATGTAGATATGGTATACAAATAGGGTACATTATTTGCTTAACTAACACAAAAAATAGATTTTTCCAGTTACTTCAAAAGCTTGGCTTAAGATGGGTTCCTGTATTATTCTGACGATCTTCGGGGTGTTGTGGCTAAGTACAGTTACAAGTTCTTCTCGCTCCGGTTCCGGGTTCGATTCCTGGTCTGGGTGATGTGGTAACACTGTTGTTTACGATTTCCATAACAGAAGTGCATAATCTACATTGCTTTGGGATCAGAGCAATTTATGTAATCGGGGTCCAATATTTATTTATTTAATCATATTATGTTATGTGAAAAGCAATATTTATACGTCTTGTAAAGATTTCCCTCTCCAAAAGCTTAACTGTTCCAAATATAATTTTGCCTAATTATTTACAACAAGCCGGTTATTTATATCTGTAATACCCATTGAGAGATCCATCCCACACACGTATTAAAGTTAATTGACGAATACAAACACTTGAACATTATATTTCAATGGCTTTTCGCTGAAATGAAGTACTAGGTAAATATTTTCATATCCCTCTTTGCTTTTCCATTCAGAAATTAGTTTAAATTTAATTAGGGCCGATTTTACAATGGTTAGATAAAACTTATCAGACTGATAAATTATAAAGCGACAAATTAAAAAAAAACAGTAACGTATGATTGTTGACGTTTCCAAATCCAATATGGCTACATAAGGGATATTGACGAATATTTCTTATCTGAAAGTTGAATAATCAGCCCTCAGTTAAAAATAAAATTATACATCATTATCCTGTATTTCATGTTGCATTTGTATTGAAGGTCTTGACATGGATAACATAGTCCTTGCTTTTTTCGATTGAATCCTTTATCCCTTGATTCCGTGCATCATGCATGATTGGCGGAATCAAGAGATACAGGATTCGATCGAAAAAAGATCTAATATAGTAGTCAAGTTTAAATAAATGATTATGATTATGATTATTATAATTATAGTAAAGAAATATTTATATATAAAGCTTTGTCATATACATGTTTGATTGAAACAAGTTTGCTTGCTATTTGCTTTTAATATTATTAGTGTAACGGAACTATTTACACACGGACACTGATATAGAATAATACTGGACGAAAACCGGCCAAAAAACAGCATAATAAATTATGCATCTCTTGAATGGGAAAATGCTTAGTATCAATTTTTTTTAGGTATTTTTTGTTAACTCGGCTACAGAAATAATTAATCTGTCAACTATCACGGTTCATGAGATACAGACTGGTTACAAAAAAGCAGACAAACAGACAGATACACGGACAGCCACCGGAGTTTTAATAGTAGGTTTCGATTTTACCTTTTGGGTACCCAACCCTAAAACCAGTAATGTTACTCTTTTTGATGGTGATGTTTGTAACTATAATTTTTACCCTAATCATTCTTGATTACAAAGATACAAATTGAATAGTGCTCGTAAACAGTGGAAGGACTCTCATTCATTTATCATACTAGCACAGACAGCTCGTCATTTTTGTTACGTTTCGGCACTATCAGATAAACACGACCAGAGAAATAAAGTTTAGTACGCTGAGACTTTCGAAATAAATAAATAATAAATAAATATCCTTTGGACATTCCCACACATCGCCATCTAGCCCCAAAGTAAGCTACTCAAAGATTGTGTTATGGGTGCCAGACAACGGATATAATACTTAAATACTTTTTTTGTAAATACATACATGATATACATAGAAAACACCCAGACCAATACAAACAGACATGTTCATGCACACACATGTTTGTATTGTGCGGGGATCGAACCCGCTGCGTAGTAGGCGATTTCTCGACCACTACACCAGACGGGTCAAATACGATGTAAACTTTTTATAAAAAACAAAACGAACTATGGTGATATGTGATTTCGCTATAACGGTGATATCAGTCCTTCAATGGGTCATTATGAGTATTCAGTAGCATTTAGATAGGTAGGTTTCTAGGAAAGTTCTGAAAATAGTACTGAATATTCATATCAGCAGAAGGACCGGGCAGGGCTGATGGTTTGGAATTAACCCCCCGTGACCCGAATGTCAATATTGATTACACAGTTGCCAATATTAAATCAAATATCATTCATAACGGTAGTGGTAGCTCGCAGCTATTGAAATAATTATTCCTCCCTGTAACCTTTATATTCTAAAATGTGTATTTACAATACTTGGTCAAACGAAATGTGCGGATACTAGACCCAATATTATCGACAAAAAATAATTTTTTTTATTGTCAGCCAATTCTTATTTTTTTTATTTATTCGTCGTTTCTTCTTATTATAACGGTGTTTTTTTTATGATAGTCTCATTTGCAAGCTTAACAGTTAATCCAGCTAAAAAGAAAAAAAAACAACCATACCTAACAAACAACTAATAAAACTCCTCATATTTGTGTAAAAAACTTGCTTAATTTTCATTTTTGATCTGACAATTTTTTTCTGTAGATAAGTTTGGGTGTAGTGGATACAACATTGCACATTTCGTTTGATCAAGTATCGAAAAAAAAACAACATTGTATTCCTTTTACTCTTATTATTAACAAGATGAAGTCACGAGCAGAACCTCAGTAAATACATGGTAGCATTTCCTTAACGTTGGTTGTCTTACTTAATACTTAAAGAATAAAAATATTCTCAGTTCGTTCAGTTTTAATGGCGGTAATTGTTTGGGTCGTGTAATTTTATTTCTTACTTTATTAACTAATCGTTTTTCAAGCTCCTTTACGTTTAAACTTCTTTTGCCCTGGTTTGATAAATAAGACTACGGTTTCTTACTGTTTCATTGTACAGATGCTTTCTAAAACGTTCTTTGTATTTTCTAATCACAGCGAGTGGCGAATTGGCGGTTTCAATGGTTTCAGAATTCATCGTGTGGTTTTAATTAAACGTGTGTGCTAAACTAGTAATCAACGCTCAATCTATTTGCGCAATGGACGAATAAAATTGCTTCTAAACTAAATTAGCGGACAAAGGCCACCGGGAATTTAATCTGTTGCAGTTTATTAAATTGCCAAAAGAGACAATAATAGCACTGGCAATTACGGGACGAAATTGATTCAATATTTCAGATAATTTTATTTAGCATAGGCTTAATATAATTAACGTAAAGTATAATTAACGTAATTAATATGGTGCTGGTGCGAGTGATAGAAACGCACTCCTCCTCCTCCTTTCTTTTAAGGAGTGTATTGTACGACCAGACCGTCATCTGAATGAAGTACACTTGTAGAGATAACCGAAAGTTATTATGTGTGATATACACATATACTCTGATTTATAATGTGATTAATTATTCTATTACCATTTAAAACCAATGATTGAATAATAATTGAATTTGTCGATTATATAAGGACAAAACTATGTTTAAATTACCAAAAAGTGGCATCCGACCAAATGTAAAGGTCTATCTAATTAAAAAACCAGAGTATATTATGTTAGTGATAAAATGAAATTCGGTAGATTGAAAATAGTGTTGTTCATAAATAATCGGAATATTTTTTTTTTATTCCATCATTTTTTTTAATTGATTGTAGAATATTTTTTATAGTTGTGGTATGAATTTGTTGCTGTGCAGAAGTATAATAGCATTAATCATGTCAGTATTATTAAAAAAAAAGGTACCGACAATGTCTGTTTCGGAATATATATTTTTTTTCAAATATCGTCATTATTTCTAATAAGACGAGTATATATGTTGAAAGTTGACAAAAGTCAAAATAGGTTAAAATTATACAAGTATATTGCTTTTGTAAGAAATAGGCTTGGTTTGTTTACTTATTAGATAAACTGTTTTAGATATTGTTTGCTTTAAGCTATATGCGACGTTTAGCATGTATCAGTTTCCCCTTATTAGTAAAATTAAATGATTGAAAATCACATTACAAATTCAATCAATCGAGCACAATTAAAGTGTTACAGCAGTATATCTCTACGCTTGCAACTTTAAAAAATAAAAGTGCAATCGTAACTGTGATCATGGTCTATTCGAATCGTATATGTGTGAATATACACCTGAAACAAAGTGGTGCTTTTCGTTACATCAGAAATATTGCTTATCATAACTATCTAATAAAGCTGATTTTGAATCATGTATATTGAAGACGTTTCTATAATTATTGTCATTTATTTCAGTTATTTGCAAGACTCATTATTTTATTTTGTCTATTCAGAGTTTAAATAACACCGATTTTCTTTTTACCCCAGGCTGGAGAAACTGGAGGAGTCGCTCAAAGATGAAAGCCTGACCGAGAGCCAAAAGCAGGAGAAGCGGCAACAGCACGCGCAGAAGGAGACCGAGTTCCTGCGGCTCAAGCGCTCGCGGCTCGGCGTCGAGGACTTCGAGCCACTCAAGGTTTGTGTTCAACATCACTACTAGACAGCCTCACCGAGAGCTAGAAGCAGGAGTATGTAAAACCGGGCCCTCAGAATGGGGGCCTTGAGACGTCTTTTATTGTACGTTGAGATAAAATTTTTTGACACAAAAATACATAAACTTTTCGGCCGCGACCTCACGTAAAGGTGCTCTTAGTTTCGCTCGCACGCCTGCGTTGTTGAATGCAAACGAATCTATAAAATGCGTTCGGTCAATTCGGCTCCGGGAGGCTAGCGGACACGTTACTTACTAAGTTGGGCCTTATTTTAAACCATATTTATTCCACTTAACAAACACCCACGGGAAAAATAAATTGTCGATCTACTAATCGATTCGCTAAATAGGCTGCGAAAGTTCTTCCGGGAATCTAATTACTTTGGTTAACACCTTTAATGTGCTTTAATTATTTATTTTAATATCTAGTCATAGTAATCCAGCAATTTCCCGAGGAATCATCTATAGAACACTAATAAATAAATATGATGTAGTAACTCAACTTGTACTACCATACATGAGGAACGATTTATCTAGAATTGCTAATCAATGGAATTTGTGGTCTTTCAATTTCGTTGAAACTTAAAGGTGTATTAAATAATATTTGTTGCTTTGTTTTCTGCGTCTACTAGCCTATCTTGGTGACTGCCTCACCCTAAGTCCTTTACTTAGCGATTGGATTGAACTGAATTGAAACTTGAAACATTGAAAGTGCTGTTCGGAAAGTTCGTGTTTGTTAGTTACACGGAAGTTTGAAGATATCTGTTAACCGACGCCAGAGGAGCCTTCCCGCATGATCCGCAACTAACTCTAACTGACCATGAGTGCAACTAAGATAACGAAATAATAAACTTTGTTTTCAGTTTTTGGCGCTAACATACATCTTTGAAAATCCAATAACGCATTTAAAAATAGAAGATGGATAAGATTGAAACCGGCATCTTGCGTAGGTATTTGTTTAGTTTGCCTTAGCGAATTTTGATTGCGTTTTAATCTTGTCATTTGTGATTATCTCGTCCATAATCTGACCTGACAGTAATCGGTTGTTAAGTTTATATACGTGTGAACTTACGACACTATAAAGTTGTGTGCTTGCTTATTCACCATAACTGCGTCTTTTAATCGTTAAATTGTATGTTAAGTTGCATAGATTTGGTGAGTGGTAGGTCAGTGGCTATCGGTCTGCGGGTTATTAAGCAACAACGGCTCATTGATTGATGCATTTCTGTTTCAAATAGCGAACAGAGCTTTGTGTTGTGCGCCAATGATGTCATTGTCGCAATGGCTCGCTTTGACGACCGATGACGGCATATCGCTATGATTTCACACCGATTTAGTGCTTTTAGTCACCAACATCCCTTGCTATTTTTCGTGGTTATAAAGCGTAACGCGTACCTGCACCTCAGAAGATGGGAGCAGGTCATGTATTTTCTTTTCTTTTTCCCGATTACGTTCATAGATTGTCTCTCGTTGGTTATGTCACCAATGCCTTCCCACAAGCGTTTGCAATTTGTGCCAGACATTCAAGTTCAGATCCGTTTTCTAAATATAATTCAGTTTCATGTACTTTTCGCCTCAGGGAATCAAAAGAGACGAACTCTAAAGTTTGAGAAATGACAAACTAGGTTTACTGATTTGCCATAAGTTTTCCTTAAAGTGCTTTCGAGAATTTCTCTCGTAGTTGTTCCTTTGACTAGTTTTATGATTACAGGGTAATAATTGAAACAGCAGAGTAAATAAAAAATCTGTGTGCTTAGAGACGAATCGAGGATTCGTGCTGTTATGTAATCATCACAACACAACACAATAGAGTTGACAATGATTTCGTATAATTTGACATGGGTAGGTCAATGTGCTCCGTACAGCCTCAGGCCATAGTGCACGCACCCGTGCCGGCTCGCCACACCGCCTGACTGAGATAATTGTGCGATGGGAGATAATTGTAGGATCAGGTGAAGAGGATACATAACTACAGTAGTTGGGGCTGTTGACTTGCCAAAACCTGTGTAAGTTGGGTATCAAAGCAAGTGGCAAAATTAATTACGCCTTTACGTGTATAGTTACCATATAATTAAGGTTGCGTTCAATACGAGAAAGCTTGACAAATACTTCTACTGACAAGATGTAACCACTCGACAGATAACTAAAAGATAGAGTTGGTACGCTTGTGAGTTTATAGGTCATAAACTCCGGAACTATCTAACCACCTAACAGCAAGCTAAATTATTCCTTTCTGACATTACTCTATTTAATATAACTCAACAACGCCGGGGCTACACGCCTAATATTTTATGTCGTATTTGAGTAATTAGGGATAATTAGAATTACTCACTAGATAAAAGGGTAAACAAGCCAACAACTCAAAAAATATCCTGTATTCAATATTATCGTGTTTCAGAAATATTTCATGGTACTGTTGGTATAAAATCGTTTTTTTCTTCAACTAATTACTACATGAAAACACTAGTCAGTTTTACTCGTTAATAAAATTACAAAATTCGATATACCGAATTATGTTTAACCTAGTTTTTGTTCAGCGCTCATTTAAGCTCACTGTCACTCAGCATAGGTTAATCCGTGTATGCCAACATTTTCCTATAATTGGGGCATATGCATTTTTATCAGCATACTAGCAGTGCTCTGCAACTTCGACCGCCCGTTATTGCAACGTTTTTCTAGGTCGTGGAGTTAGTTATTAATATGATCTCAAAATCCTGGCCTTCTATTTGAATGAATGTTCGCCGTGATATCATCTACATACACAATCGGTGTCTAGTTGATTGATGCTCAACTGATGTAATTCGCCAGCATAACGTGACGGAATCAACAATTTTCTCCAAATGTGTCTACAAATTACTTCGACCATGACAATTATGTCATCACTCCGAAGGTGTATTTAAGATCGGTTGGATGACTTCTCGACGTAACTCCATTACACTAGTGTGGAAGCAGCAAGTCAAGCTAAACACTGTGGTATCTTATGCAAATGGTATAAAGGCTATTTTTCAGTAAAAATGTACCTATATAGTCTGATGGCGTGTGCTGGCGACTGCACGTTAATGAGTCTGCAAACTTAAGTGTCAGTTTATGTTTCCTGAATAAATAGTCTACGTCAACGCCTTATTTTCGAACCTGTACTGAACAGATAATGTTAATGCCTGCCCATTTAAAAAAAAATAGTATTATATCATACATATTATTGGCAATCTATCAAGTAGATTCCTGATTTGTGAAGTCAATTGAATGCTGCTTAGCACATTACTTACAGGAAATTGGGATAGGGACTGATGTAATTACGAACGTCATAGCTGAAAAATAATTATTTTCTAAAGAAATTTTTATTACTTTTTCGTTATCTACTGTTCATCAGGTTTCATGTTCAAAATAAATCGAATCGAGCTTCTGTTGCTTAAAATTGTTATTATACACATTGAAATCACTAAACAGTCGTCCAAATAAATACAGATATGTTGGTAGCGCAAGTACCGGGCATACTCCGCGGTGACCTGTCTCCGCGACCGATGACTCGATCGTAAACTGAAGATAGACAATGTGGCTTTTACGACTTGCCTGAGCTTCGGACATGATGAGGGGAACAATCAAGTGCTATTTTTTGGTCAGAAGACCCGTTATATCTTAATTAGAAATCGAACAACGCGTATTTTCTTTGAAATACTACAGTTGGGTTGTTCTAAAGCCAATATTACAACTATCTATGATAAAGTTTTGTTTTCCGCAAGGAACGCCTGTTCTAATTGATTTTCTAATTGATGAATTTCTAATTCTAGTTTCTAATTGATGTTCAAAACGAGTTGCCATGCCACTTAATCTTTTCCAGCACCGCACTTCTTTCTTTTAATTAGCCACAAACGTATTGATTGTATCCAAACATTGTAGACATATAGATTTCTCAATTTAAATCTCCTTTGTTATTAGATAGCGCAACAAAAGTAGTCGTTACAGCAATATGTTATATGTTAATAGGCTCATAGGCTATTAGTACTTGTTTCGGTTACGCTGCTTCTTAAATCTTAGCATCGGCCAACAAATGTCTCAAAGCAGTGGCCGAACGTTGGAGTGAATAGTTAATGGCATGGCAAAGATATTGAAATTAGCATTTTGGAGTAGTCATATCCAAATGCAAGAAACTTATGAATTTGCGAACACTAATGTACTCAGTTAGAAAACTTACAAAATCGTCAATCGTAAGTAAGATAATACTCTAAAATGTTGAAGCCGCTGCCCACTTTTTGATTGTAATCGTGATATAACGTTGCACCATGTCAAGGCCCGCGATATTCGATTTGCGTTTTTTAGGTGCCGCTGTCGGCAGTAAACCGTCGCCCGTATGCCGTAAGAATTGTAACCAGAAGAGCTATTACTATAACTATTACGAGTAGGTGATAGCGTCTTGACTTGACATCGCGACGTCGCACTTGAGAACATGCGGGCGTTTAGCATCCGTTTAGACAGCTAGATGTGTGTTTGTTGATGATATCCGTTTGTTATGAAATGTAATTATGGATGTCATTTAATAAATGTTTATTATAAAAGGGCTGACAATTCCCTAATACTTATTTTTCGTAAGCTCAACAGAAAAAAAACATCGTTCCATTTCCACAGCAACCGATCACAAGCGGTCTGTATCCTGCGATCTTTACAAGGTCGTCTGTCCATCTTGTCGGTGGGCGACCCACGTTGCGTCTTTGGTCGAATGGTCTTCGTAAGGGAGGCCTTTGTTAAACAGTGGCAAACTTTGGCTGAAAATGATGATAATGATGACTTATTCATTGATATATTATCTGAAATTGTAATTCCAAACTAGAGGAAATATGTTACTATTTGTATTAAATATCTACTAAAGTTTCTTTTATAAACCAAACACAAGATTAACAAGCGATTTTTTTTTTTGTCCTCGGCAGCACATAAAACACCTAGCTATGCAGATTTCTCTACGCGATAATTCAAGAATTTTCATTTTATTTCAGGTGATAGGACGAGGGGCGTTTGGCGAGGTGCGGCTCGTACAGAAAAAAGACACAGGACACGTATACGCCATGAAAATACTCAGGAAGGCAGACATGTTGGAAAAAGAACAAGTAAGTTATTTTTTTTAAACTGATGTGGTCGATCAGGAAGCGCTTTCTTGGCATCTGAACAACGGTACCAGTTTTTGATTTTTGTGATATGAAAAAACGACGTTTTTTATCATTCACGTATTTGTATTTGTAAACAAGAAATATTGCTTTCTGTTCCTTTATAGTTACCTCTTATAGGTAAACTATACATAATATGCAAAATAGAACTCCGTCATGTTAATAGAAAATCCGACAAACCTATTCTACCCCGCTACATATTTATTTTGTGGAAAAGCATAATAGCCTTTGGGTTCTTTATTCAACGTAAGCCTCTTTTACATCCGTTCTATTAATACAGAACTCACAGAACTGCGATCACCAGCTTTGCTACATGAAACGAACACAGGAATATTAATAGCTTTTATTTATGAACAAAAATGTATTGTTGTGAAAACTGCATTGTTTCGCATGTAAATACATATTTCATTGCAATGAAAATTTAATTATTCTCAAATCGGAAATATTTGCAATAAACAAGTCAGTCAAAGTCGTTTTCGTTGAATAAATATTGAGCATAATTAATAATTTTAAACACAAAAGTAGAGTGCGTAAACACGCAATTGATTAAAAAGTTTTCGTGATGATAACAAAAATGTACTCTGGCTCACGAATGCTGAACCTAGCAAACGGCGAGAAATTAAAAAAAAACTTATATCGCATTAAAGGCGACTTTAGTCGGTTTAGACGGTCGCGCGACAGTCGCGCTGCTTATAATTTCATACATAAATGGCAGCAGCGTCGCGCCGCAGTCGCGCGGCAATATAAAATGTGGCATCACCAACTAAATGTGAAATAAAGAATCCTGATACTTTTCATTTTTTGATACTATTACATTCTGTATTATATAAGTCTTAAGGTTTTTTACTTCTTAAACAGGATCATAACACAGAATATATAGAGCGTAACGAAAAGATTATAAATTAGACTTCCGAGTGAAGCGAGGTGTTACCTAATAGTTTTACTCCCGAGCGGGACCCCTAACACTCCTTTATATACAATAAATAACACTTTTTTTTTATAAAAAGACACAAAACAATACATAGAAACACTTATGAAATCAAGTATCAAAATCATCAATCGCACTAACCCCAGATTTCAGTCAGATTCAGTCACCTAATTGTCAGCAATCATACGTATATATGTATTTTTTTTAATCTGTTGCTTTATAATTTATCAGTCTGATTAGTTTTATCTGGCCATTGAAAAATCCGCCCTAAAGTGAATATAGCATCTGCCTTTATTATACAGAATCTGATTTGGCAATCTGAATGGCATGGCAATTGGAATCATATTCTAAGTCTTTTGTTTTAAATTACTGTTATTCATTTCACTTCATAGCGAATGGTATACAAAAAATCAATTTTGTATTTTTCTTAATATTTTGGCCTAAAGTAAAAAACTAATTTATTAATTTATTACAAATTAGAAAGTAAAGGTAATTATATAAATATAATTAATGGTTGATAAGCTACCGTACAGATTTCTCTTTTATTAAAACATAAAAGCAGCTCCATAAATAATTTTCCTCTACATACGAGAAGTACTCGTACTCGAAAGTCGAGTGATCAACGATAAGCTCCCGTCCGAATGAATTCTGCACTTGTTTGTGAATTAATTATTTTACTTTTTGCTCAAATTAACTGAAAATTATTTTCCTATAAGTACGGCGTCTATATTTAAAATACGAGGGTCAAACTGAAAGTTCTTAGAACTGGCCACTTATAAACAATATAATAAAAAAAATATTCTAAAATTTGAAAATAGAACTCTTTGCCAATATTACTGAGTATATATTTCATTCATTTGTCATTTGTTTTACGATTTGGCGGCAAATTGAAAATTGTCTGTGTCACGTCAACATGAATTTAACACGAGAAAATTTTCGTGCAATGATTTTTTATGACTTTCGATGTCATTTAAGTCAACAAGAAAGTTATGATAGACTACGATTGGCCTTTCACGATGAAGCCCCATCTCGTGCGACTGTTTACAACTGGTTTAATGAGTTTAAACGTGGGTGCACTAATCTCACTGATGATGTACGTGAGGGACGGCCTTCTACGGCGACGACTGAAAATAACATCAGTGTTGTGCGGCGTATGATAGAGACTGACAAAAGAGTGACCTATCAGCAGATTCGGACAAGCTTAGGCATCGGTATGAGTCAAGTGCACAAAATCCTCCACGAACATTTAGCGGTCAGGAAGCTTTGCGCCCGGTGGATACCTCATAATTTGACTAAGGCTCAAAAACTCCATCGTGTGGATTGGTGCCGTAAAATGATTGAAAGATTGAACGGAGGTGACTCAAATGCTGTGTTTGACATACTAACAGGTGACGAAAGCTGGATTTACTGTTATGATCCTGAAACCAAAAGACAATCTGCTCAGTGGGTGTTTCCTTTCGAGGAGTTGCCAACTAAAGTGAAGAGAGATCGAAGTGCGGGAAAAAAAATGGTGGCCTCGTTCTTTGGAAGGATAGGTCATTTCGCAACAATTGTGTTAGAGGATCAAAAAACAATTTCTGCAGAATGGTACACTACCAATTGTTTGCCACTTGTCTTGGAAAAAGTTCGAGAGAAACGACCTCGCAGTAGGATCCTCCTTCACCACGACAACGCCTCGTCGCACACCGCCAAGCGAACGATCGACTATTTGGCGACATCAAACGTTGAATTACTGGGTCACCCGCCGTATAGCCCCGACCTCGCGCCTTGTGATTTTAATTTATTTCCAAAAATTAAAGAAAAACTTAAAGGAAAGCGGTTTATGAATGCTGAAGAAGCGGTGGCTGCGTATCGCGATGCCATTGAAGAGACCCCTAAGGACGAGTGGGCAAAGTGCTTCTCCCAGTGGTTCCATCGCATGCAGCGGTGTATTGACGTCAATGGACAATATTTTGAAAAGATATAATAAAACTAATAACTGGCTAATGTAATCAGTTTTTGATTTTCTAAGAACTTTCAGTTTGACCCTCGTACCAGTTGCAATGTTAAAACGAATTCGTTAAACTTGAAAGCAGCTCTTTCGTAAATCCTGTATATTTATATTCTTCGTTTAAGAAGACATCTTTCATTTATAAGCTCTGTTTATTAACTCATTTATGCCACATAAACATCTCTGGGAGCTTTTTAATTGTACTATTTGTGACTTAGCTTATGGAACTGAGCATAAGATTATTACGTTTAATTGAATTGTTATATTTTTAGCAGCGGTGATATTTCATTGTGGTTATGTTACAGGAAATGTGTGAATTCTATGAATTGTATACAACTCCTAGGAAATGTATACTATTTCGAAGATATTTAGGAAATTTATAACTGTATAACTAATAAGACTGATTAGAAATCCTATCGTTTAGTCCAAACTGAGTGTATGTGTACTTCAATTTGTTTTCGATGTAAATGCTAACCTATCAGAGTCCTGTTAGCTCGTCTTTTGAAGGATCCCACGTTAAATTCCGAGAGTAAAGTCAATTTACCCAAGAAGTCCAGGTGTCAGTTTTAAAACTGCTTCTGCTGCTTCTGACATATTAAATCAGTTAAAAGTGGTTATCAAAAGCTGTTAAAAAGCACTTTATGTGGTTTGAAAACTTTTTTAAAGTATCATAACTTTTTTTATTAATTGCAAATTCAAATTTAAAGCAAAATGTAAACATTTTAATTATGTTGTAAGTGGTGTAGTGGCTCAGCACGCTGGGTTTCAAGGCATTGCCGCGCCGACGTCCCGGATTCGAATAAAACGAACGCCGAATGTGTGAATAAAATAAATAAAACACGTTTGAAATATGTAATTAGAGTTTTTATTAAGGGTCTCATTGGAATCATACGGTACATAATATGTTTTATTCTTACTAATTTAAGAATCAGAATTTTATAAAAAGGCCCTCATTGAGACTAATAATTTACAATTAATTAAATATAATACATTTCCGATAGCTGTTTAGAAATTGTATACATTTCATAGGGCAAAGGTCTTTATAATTTACATCACACATTTCAGGGTGATTTTAGGAATTATGTACAATTCCTAGGATTTTTATACAATGACGGATATCATACAATACATTTTGTGTAACAACTGCGCCATATTAATGAAAAAGTATTGCAAGTATCGTCTGTTGAGTTTGTGACTCTTTTGGTTTTTAGGTTGAAAATATTGCTTGTTCTAACGGAGAGCTTATTGATAGTTTTATTTGCCATTATCTAATTGTGAACAATGCCGCGTTGTACTCTTCTTTTCGAGTCGACAGAAAAATAAACGGTCTCGGTCCAGCTCTTGGTGGATACGATGCTTACGCCAGGGGCAACAAACTCTGCGATACTGGCAATACTGTGTTTTGGGTGTTAAACCTTGGCGATAAGCGCAAGCCCTGCAATGTGAAGACGGCTCTGTGTTTCATCTCGGTGGGTCTCTTGGACGCACATAATGTCACAGTTAGTTTTGCGACATAGATCAGAAAGAATTTATGATTTTCCTTGAGATAACCCTTGTTTGCCGAGACTACGCATAGAGCCGGCTTTGACAAAGGACTGCTTTGACCTAGGCTTGCCATCGTGGTGTAGTAATAAGTTTCGCGGCAATTACCGCTACTCACGCGGAGGGCCCGAGCATGGGTGGCGCTCTTCGGGAAGGCTTACTACATCACCCCCATATTTTTACAAATGCTATTGTAACATCCGATTTCAGTAATGAGAAGATCAACCTCTAAACAAACTAAACAATTATATCTCTTTCCAGGTGGCGCACGTGAGAGCAGAACGCGACATCCTCGTCGAGGCGGACCACCAGTGGGTGGTGAAGATGTACTACAGCTTCCAGGACCCGATGAACCTGTACCTCATCATGGAGTTCCTGCCGGGCGGCGACATGATGACGCTGCTCATGAAGAAGGACACGCTGAGCGAGGAGTGCGCGCAGTTTTACGTGGCCGAGACCGCGCTCGCCATAGACAGTATACACAAGCTCGGCTTCATACACAGGTGAGTGCGTACGGCTGCAGGCCTCCGGACCTGTGTTTGTCTTCTGAGGGAGTAACCCTGGCGACATGACGATGTTGCTGCCAAGCTCCGACTACTGCCGTGGCAAGCAATATTGCTGAAATTGCTAGCAAATTTGGCAATGTTAGTGTTTTTTTATAACCTTTTAATTATTATAACTAATATTTGAATGAAAAAGTGATAAACGTTGTATATTTCCATTAAATTGCCGAAATAGCTGGCTATTTAGGCAACAAGAGCTGCAGTAATGCTGGGAAAGTGGCTTGATGACATTGACAAGGTGGCGCTAGCATTCAATAAGGGTAGGTAGTGCATGAAAATTTTCAGAATTTGACACCGATAGTTCTGATTTTTGCCGTTGCTCAAAAGATTTATGTCACACTGTATATTGTAACGTAACGTGACGTTCGCTTGCCATATGATTTATGTTATGTCAGTATGTTCACACCATACTGCTTTGGTGCAGTATTGATTTACCGGATAAAAATACAGTTCAATAAAAATCGATCTGTCTAGTAATGACTATTACACTTAAACGTCGAAAAACTACTTTTAAATTATTCGAGTATAAATTCGAGGAACAAAATTATCCTTTGAATAGTTACATGCGTGTTAGTCTATGTTTGGTTGAGAGTCTAAAAACCTTCGCTATTTGGCTGAAGAATCCAAAGATCT
Organism: Pyrausta purpuralis; assembly: GCA_963924145.1. Taxonomy (NCBI): domain Eukaryota; kingdom Metazoa; phylum Arthropoda; class Insecta; order Lepidoptera; family Crambidae; genus Pyrausta; species Pyrausta purpuralis. The sequence continues at coordinate 28,164,026 of OZ001647.1, forward strand.
TTGTTTTAGTGGGTTGACTTGTCTATTTCTGTTCCGCAGAGACATTAAACCTGACAACCTGTTGCTGGACGCACGTGGGCACATTAAACTAAGTGACTTCGGCCTTTGTACGGGCCTCAAGAAAAGCCATCGCACTGACTTCTACAGGGATCTCTCCCGCGCCACACCTTCTGACTTCAGTGAGTTAAAGAGACTATATCCCATGTATTATCTCTTATACAACCTAGTTATCGTAAGAATGGACCTGACACTGTAACTGCGCGTTGAAAAAAGGGTGCAAAGTTGAACTGTATTGACACAAAACGCAACAGTTGGGGTGTGGGAGGAATTTGACATGTTTGAAAGGTCTATTCTTTTAATAACCGGAAAGTAGCTGTCCTGCTTAGAAATGCTCTGAAGATGGAACGAGCTTGCCCAGAAGTTGCCTGTTCACAATGACTTTGAATAACTTCGGGTTGTAATCTCTGGGAAACACCGACGCGGGCGGGCTATTTTTATATTAATAAAGGCTGGTTCATAAGAAGGATAGTTCGAGCTGGCCAGCTATTTATTTAAACTCATGGTACAAGTACAATTGGTACCAGATACAAGTGCATAAACGTTTGTAACATCTGTCTACATCTGTGCGCTGATATGATAACGTGGCGACTAATACAGTTTTAGGTTGGCTTACGAAATGTAAGGCAGAATGGTATGATGAATGAACAAACTTTTATGTACTGATATGTAGCATCTACTGTGAATTATTTAATGTATCGGCCGTTCCCTATATGCAAACTATAGTCAAAGTGAACCATTGTCAAAAGTTTCATATGGACAAAATCCCATCCCAAACCATTTTGTCTCTAGTAAGGCAAAAACCAGGATAGAGAGGATATAGGAACGGCCGTAAGTAGTTTATGGTTTTCTTTCTTAACTTTCTCTTTTTTATTTTTCGTATATCTAATATTTTTTCTCCAAGTATGTTATTCCTCTAATTATTATTATTTATACTATTACCACGGTGTCAAGTCGAACTATTTGCCAAATATTAACTTATAGATGACCTTGTTAAGATATAAGAATCATTAGATGAGGATTTGCAGATTTTTCGTGTGCAGGTTCCGCCTGACATTTTAAGACTATTGTGCGCAGGTGAAACGATTGGCGGAATCGCCTACATTTGCGGTGGAAGTATGCTTGCGGCTACGTTTTTTATCCCATAAACCTTTATGCATTGAAACTTTGATCTCATTCGTTACCATAAATCCTAAACTACGCTTGTACGTCTACGATTTTAAATAAATGCTTGATTGATTAAAAGTGGACGAAATTCTGAAAAGTATTTTTGCGTATGGCGTCACGCATAATGACGGATCCATAAGATACCAGAAATTTCGCGCGGTCAGACCGACAGCACGGTAGCTCAATTGGTAGAACGTTTGGCCCGGGCAGCCAAGAAGATGCTGGTTCGAATCCCACCCGTGCGCAAATTTTTGGTTTCTTATTTCATCTTTAAGAGTATTTTTGTTAAAAAAGTTAATGTTTAGGTTCTTATTTTTACTGCAATATAATATATTAAAAAAAGCTGTACAAGCGTAGTTTAGGTTGTATGAAAACGATTGTGACCAAATTTGTCTCAATCCATACAAAAATACGGGTTGGAAAACGTCGAACGCAAGCATATTTGCAGTCCGCCGCAAATGTAAGCAATACCGCTTATCGTTCCGCCTGCATACAATAGTCTTAAAATGTCTCCTAATTGCTTGATGAGTTTTATGAGCGGAGATTGATATGTGGATGATATAGACTAATATTTGTTTATTTACAAATTTCATGCACAAACAAATGGTACATAAGCCAAACTTAATGCTAACCATAAGACTACACTTAATTATTTTATTATTATAAAAACATTAACGTTATGTAAAGGCTGCCTCTGTCTCTTTCTCTTTTCATTTCTGCTTCTGCGCACAACTTAATATCTAATACCATGTTTGACTTGCGCCCGTGCCTAACCATTTCGTGTTCTCAGCCAACCGTTATCACTTTTCAGATGCATTATACGATAGATATCACCATTCAATTCCAGTATCTACGTCTTCATCCGCCATGGACTCGAAACGGCGCGCCGAGTCGTGGAAGCGTAACCGACGGGCGTTGGCGTATTCCACGGTCGGCACGCCGGACTATATTGCGCCCGAAGTGTTTCTGCAGACTGGGTACGGGCCTCAAGCTGACTGGTGGAGCTTGGGCGTTATAATGTAAGTACTAGTGTTGTGTGTGGAATTATCATGTACCTTTGATTTTTAATTGGATAGACTGGAATGATAGAAATGGAGTTTTTATTTTTTTAATGCGTAGTACCAATTTTAATCAGGATAAATAATACATGAGTACGTTACATAAAACTGTAAAAAAACGTAATACGTAGGTATCTAAAACGACTTTTGTAAGGGATAAAAAAATTGATACATAGTGTCCCTTGCAATAGCAATATTCTTGTATGATTATTATTTTGACATTTAACAACTTTCTTTAAATAAATTATCATACTTTTTGTACAAAACATGATTGAAGAGATTTTGTTTTATAGATTTTTTGGATTATACTTCAGCGCAACACAAATTCAATAGTATTTCATAATTTTATAATCGATTAATGTCAACGATAGAATAAAAACTTAATTTGCCGATTATTTTGAAACAACAACTTTTTATATTACAAAACAGTGGCGGGTGGCCACTGTCCTAATGTCATTTTGGTCTATCTAATTAAAAACCAGAGTATATATGGTTTAGGGGTTTAAGAGATGTTACAGACTAATACACTAATGAAAACGCTATAAAAATTAACATATAGGTGCTTGAGCGTTTTCGTTATTCGTTTGTCACTTGTCTAATGCCGCAGAAAAGAAATTACAGAACTAATGCTGGCCATAAAAGTAAGGTGTCTGTTGTTAGGCTACAAATGATGATCGCAAATATCGAGCTAGATAACGTAGCATTGTTCGAAAAAATCACGCTTATTGCATAATAAGGACAAGAGACAAGAACAGAAAAACGCTTTGATGGGCTGTCAAATAATTTCCAGACCCATTTTCACGGTGTGTTTTTAGCGCGTACACTTGTGCTGTATTCAGCTTTTTGGAGTTTGGACTTATTTTTTGTTTGGGATCCACGAAAAAGGGTAGTTTTCACTTAGTATATGTTTTCACCAAAATCTTTTGTTTTTATTTATTTTCTTGTGTTGTTCATCTTTATATATTTTTTATCATATGCGATTTAGTACTGATTGATGTGCAAAGCGATTTGAGTTTGTGTACTTTTTATTAAATAAATATGGATAATGCGTCTGCGAAATTTATTTAATCGTATGCTTATATGCTGGTGTACTGTACAGATCCTGCAAATGCCATGCGAAATGTCTTGCAGATTTGATAGTGTGTACTCCTATGAGGTTGTTTATGATGAGAATAGCATAAAGCATTGTAAGTTTAAATTACGCTCGCATTGTTATTGCTACATAAAATGTTGTTGTATAAGCGAATTGTTGGTCTAACAAATCTCTAATACATGTGAGATTGTGATCTTTACACGAGGTAAATGCGTTCGTTTTGCGAATCAAACATTCTACATCTATTTTATTTTTTTATTTTGTTTCTAAATTTTTTTTCTGTTGCCTCACATATCAACCATCTTTTTTGCTTAGAGTCATTAAAATTTAAGCACTCAGAGAATGCTATTATGACAATTAAAATTTTGACAGAAAGTCGGGTTGGAATCCCAAAACAAGTCTTTTCTTGCGACTAGTCTCTCTGGAAATCGAGACTATGTTGAGTAATGGACGTCATGCTGCTATGATCTATAAAGACTTACAATATTTCTTGACGATCTGCGTTTTATTATACAGCGTATAAGTTAGTTTTCCCAGAAACGCGATCTTCAATGTTCCGGGTTTGATCCTCGATCGGAGCTATAAAGAGATCATGTTTTCTACATTTTCCTGTGTTTTGGTAACTCAGTCGTATTGGATTGATGTAAAGGATAAGCTTATATCTTTGTAACAGCTATACTCTGTTTTTTTATTAGATAGATCAAAATGGCAATTGGTGGGTCACCGTTCAAAAAATCCTTGGAAAATGTTTCCTAAGAATATAATATATATTTCCTTTGGACATTCCCACACATCGCCATCTAGTCCCAAAGTAAGCTACTCAAAGCTTGTGTTATGGGTGCCACACATTGCATATAATACTTAAATACTTTTTGTTTGTAAATACATACATGATATACTCGTACATAGAAAACACCCAGACCAATACAAACAGACATGTTCATGCATACAAATGTTTGTATTGTGCGGGGATCGAACCCGCAACCCGCTGCGTAGTAAAGTCTAATCAATAATCCTGTAGAAATATTTGACGTTTACAGTGTTACCATTTTTCGACGAAAAAAAAATAGTGTTGTGACCAGAAGAATGAAACACATCAATGTCATTCATTCACTCAAACACTCTTAGAACGCCTCGAATTAAATAAATTCTTATTTTATTTCATCTATCAAGCAATTGTAAAGGCTAGTTTTGTTTAGTCGGTATAAAATATTAACATTGGTAGGCTTGTCTCTTTATTAATTATTTGTTGAAGTTGAATCTATTAATTGTTTTTTTTTACTCCCTTCCTATTGATAGATTGTTCTAAAATTTAACAACATAACATTTCTTGTTTTGGAAACTACACCTACATTATGCGTAATTTAAGTTGATGATGGCCGACGTTTTTAAATGGTGAATTTCATATTACCTATTAGTATTATACCTATTAGTAGAAAATTTCTCTGTAAAAATCAAATCGAATTCAATATAGCCGCCAACCAAATGTCAGGATCAGGATCAAAATTAACCGGTTACTTTGAGTAAAGGCGGTGCAACGGAGTGCTTCCTCTATTAACCGATTTAAACCAGTACTTGAAAACCGGTTCCGATCCCTGGAGTATTGGCATTATTCTTTCACTCGGCTCTTACCACAGTTACTGGTTTAAAACGTTTTATTTGCAAGTGCAATTATATTTAGGTACAACAATAATAAACAAAACAATCAATCATTCATTTGTAATCATTACTAACTTGGTTTTAGACTCCCTGAAAATTGTTGCTTTTCGTTTATAAAAGAATTCACATACATAAGTACATTTTCCTAATAGGTATGTATGTATAATATGTTCGTTCGTACAACCTTTGTTTGAGTGAACAGAATGAACGAAATAAACCAAATGAACGAACCACATCATTAATAAAATATATGTGGCAATATTATTTTATAAAGTGACATTAGCATGTGTCAAATCTTTCTACAGGATTATTGATTATACTTTAGGTGATTTCTCGACCACTACACCAGACGGTTCGTCGTTGTTGTCATCGTTATTTCAAATAATTATTTAATAATAAGTAGTAAAAAGTCAAAATAGGTAAAATCACACAAGAATGTTGCTATTACAAGGGAAAAAATACTAAGATTTTATAATCGTACAAAAGCTGTTCTTTGTTTCACTAAGCTGTTGTAAGTTGTTGTAAGCTGTTTTATATGGATTCATATGACGTTTTATATGTTTTTTTTTACTAAAGAGTTAAACACATATTGAAAATGCATATTTCAATTATTCGTGTACAATTGAATCTTTACAACAATTCTGGTACGACGCATGCAACATTAAAAAGTAAAATGTTGAAATGTTGAAGCTGCCATTCTGGTCTATCTAATTAAAAATCAGAGTATACGCGTAGTAGTATCACGCGCAATTCTATCGCCGCGCAGCCCTATCTTCGCCTGGTTTCCCATACATTTTCGTTGAGTATTTTACGTGTCAGCCAATTAAAGGATTGTACGGTTATTCCAGGTACGAAATGCTGATCGGCTACCCGCCGTTCTGCTCCGAGTCGCCACAGGAGACGTACCGCAAGGTGATGTCGTGGCGCGAGTCGCTCACCTTCCCGCCAGAGATACCGATCAGTGAGGAGGCGCGCGAGACCATACTGCGCTTCTGCTCCGAGCCGGACCGCAGGTGGGTGCATGCTAGCCTATAGGCTTTGGGGCTTTAAATTAAGCCTGTTAGTTCTTTTTATGGCCATGATAGACTACTAGACTTTTAAAAGGCTATTTATTTTAGAAAGCCTATAGGTATAAAAAAAAAACTTATAGGCCTTTATGCTTTATTTAAAAAAATGTATAAAATAAAATGACATCTGAAAAAATCCGACTTCAGTCTTTTTCGAGTAGCCATTTTTCAGATTTTGGCTTTTTTATGATTTAAACAAGTATTTTTGTATTGTATTTACTTTCAAATTGAATGAAAACGATATTATTTAAAATTGAAAAAAATAATAAGTAATTATTTGAAAATTTTTTTGAGGGTAGTTTGAAAATCATTCATGAGTTCACATTGATTCGTTGCTTGAGTAAAAGCAAATACGCGCTTGCCCGATTTGGCCGAAGTACGGTGTCTGAGTGACACTCAAAATTAAAGCTTATGCCCCGGACGTAAGGGCGGTAAAAAGTTGTAAAATTAAGTTGACGATTATTGTACTCGAACAACATAGACAACAAAATAGACCTAGCCTAAAGGACGACCATTCTTGATAGGTTTTAAGCCTTTCAAACCTTTTAAATATGTGCCTAGCCTAAAAAAAAACGGCCAAGTGCGAGTCGGACTCGCGCACTGAGGGTTCCGTGCCAACTTTAACTGAATTAGGGAATCCACTTACTTCTACTTAGTAAAATCCACAATATTTTTTTTGACTGCAAATATAACTTTGTTTTTCATAGTGTTTGTATGAAGTACAAAGTTATGTTTGCGGTTGTTGAAAACATGCTATATCCATTTTACCACTTTGGAAGCGGATAGCTATAAAACGTTACACTTTGAAAGAAAATGGTTCGAGCAACTTCAATATCATTTTAAAAGACCTATCCATAGACACACGCATAGGTTTGACAAAAATTTTTTTTTTGGTTTTAGTTTTACAGAATAAAATGGCTGTGACATACGGACGGACAGACAGACAGACAGACAGACAGACTTTACGAAACTATAAGGGTTCCGTCTTTTGCCTTTCGGCTACGGAACCCTAAACAGGCTAAGAGCTTTAAGTCATCGAGTAGACAAAAAAAGGCTATGAAAAAGCTTTAATTTCGCTGTAGCCCCTAATTATAGGCTAGCCTTAAAAAAAGTCTAAGGGCCTGTAAACCTCGGGAACCCTAGTGCATGCTCGCTTAATCACCAGAAAGAGGCCATCGTGTGCGATCTTTAGGCACTTGATACAGATGCATGTGCAGGGAGACAGGAATCTGTTTTCTGATCGCTTTGTAGCTTTTATATTACTTAGGGCCGATTTTTCAATGGTCAGATAAAACTTATCAGACTGATAAATTATAAAGCGACAAATTAAAAAAAAATACAGTTACACATGATTGCTGACAATGAGGTGACGTTTTCAAATAACCCATATTGTATTTGGATCGACGAATATTTCTTATCTGAATATTGAAAATCAGTCCTTAGTTTTTAAGTCTTACTAACAATAATAATAAGTTAATTGTTACTAACAACTATCTGTATGGATCTTTATTGGTCTTAAATAAACGATTTAGGGCCGATTTTTAAATGGTTAGATGAAAGTTATCAGACTGATAAACTACAAAGCGACAGATTCTAAAAAATGACAGTTACGTATGATTGCTGACGTTTTAAAATAACCCATATTGTATTTGTTTCGACAAATATCCCTTATTTGACTATTGAAAAATCAGCCCTTATTATTTTATTTTTATTTGTTTACGTCTAGCGGTCTCCCGAGCCGTTGCCCGCGCAAAGTTAGATTTTCTTAATATTATAACAAGGTTTTTATAACTTGTATATTAATGTCAGTGATTAAAAGTAATTTACTATGTAATTTAAAAATACTTTCGTGTTTAACGATTATTTCCTACGTAGGATTGAGTTTTCTGTTTATCTTATTTTAATTATTTTTACATTTTGATAGAAAGGAATGTTAAGATTGTTCAAAATATTGACTTGCAAAGAAGAACTATACTTTCGGATTTCCCGTCTCCAAATGTTTCAACGCATAACACTCGAATCTGACCAACTTTCTGACTAACCGCAACTGTGTGTGTGACGTCACGCGTAAAGACGTATTCATAAGAGGCCAGAAATTTTGCAAAGTCGGGTCGACACCATGGTAGCTCAATTGGAAGAGCGTTTGGCCCGGTTATGGCTTGATTATTATGTAATTTGACGGTGCTTGAGCATATAATTTGTGTAATTAACACGAAACAATTTTTTTGGAGGTAAAACCTTGATAGTTGTATTTTTTTTTTGATATAATCGAATCCGAGTTCCGAGGTAGTCGATTCGATGACCCAGTTTATTTGCTGTGTGGTACTTCGCCGTGCGTTCGCCGTAATCGAGAGGTTTCTTGTTAGAATACTAATGGAGCAGCGTTGCTGCGGCCTCTGTGTAAACAGACACACTCATCTTCAGTTTAAAGTCTTATAACTTTGTTTGCTCCGCAGGCTAGGCTCGCAACGCGGCATCGAAGACGTGAAATCGGTGTCGTTCTTCCGCGGCGTGGACTGGAGCCACGTGCGCGAGCGGCCCGCGGCCATCTCCGTGGAGGTGCGCTCCATCGACGACACCTCCAACTTCGACGACTTCCCAGACGTCAAGCTCGAGATCCGTGAGTATACCGACCGTGCTCGGCACCGAGGCTAATATGTCGATAGAGATATTTATAATCTTAGCTTTTTAATTTAATTTAATTTATTTACTCAGTACACAAACAGAATTACAAATAGTTACATTATATAGTATCTTAGGTATGCTATCATTAATGCACTGTAACTCCAAAACATGTGCACATAGCATGATAAGGTATCTAACAATGAAAGAAACATAATATAAAGGTAGCCAAATTATTACAATGACATAATATTAGCATAATTAAAATTGAAGACGATAGAGCGAATATAACTTAATAAATTTATTAATTTCTTCCTAAATACGTACAATTACAAATAATAATAATAAAAATATACATATCCAGTAATATATATTTATACTCAACATGACTTGCAATTATTAAAACTAATTGATAATTTTATGGAGGCCGGTTTTCCGTTTACGTAGTGATGATCCGAATATGTCAGGTACATTGTCCAGTCTGCTAAGTAAATCATTGTTCAATCAATCATTTCGACACATTCTGTAAATTGGATTGTGAGAGGACACATTATTGTTACAGAGTGGAATTGAGAATGGACGATCATGTCTGCATTGCATATTGCATTGCAATAAAAATGAATAAGAATATTTATATTCTAAAACCTAAGATTCCTAACACAGGTGTTTAAAGAAATGATAATCTGTAGCTTTTCAGTATATTTACGAAAATTTTATGTATGTACGCAAAAAAAACATTCATTCCGGGAAAAAAGTGATATAAACAAATATAGTATACCAGGAAAAAGTTTGCTATCCTACAATTCGAAAAGTTGGTAATTCCTTCATGGGGAAATGTTGAATAAATTACAAGAACACATTGTAAACCTACCGGTTATTAAATTTAAATCTGTCATTAAAGAAACCCTAATGACGACAGGCTATTTTGATGTAGATGATTATAGAATAGAATAGAATACAATGTCTTTATTTGCACTTGAAGAGGGTACATTTTTGGACTTACAAATAGTTTTGATTCACATCTTCAGTTAACAAATGTTGCATGCAAATATGTTAAATGTATTATTACAGGTAATTTTATTTATTATTAAAGTTATTTTATTATTAAAGTATATAGTAAATTGATGTCATAAATGTAAATATGTCAAGCTCAAAATTTTAATTAGTCACAAATTATATATTAAAAAAAATACTAGTAAATTAAAGTCACTGAAACAGGACAACACCAACAGATACACAGTTCTGTTCAGCCTATTTTATATTACATGTCAATAATCTTGTTGTTTGACAGCTTACTAATTGAGTCAATAATAACAAAATAAAACAGTGTTCTGCTCATAGTTAAGTAAGAGGATGCGTCCTGCTGATTCTTTACGAATAGGTGCACAATATTAAGGATTTATGTAACTGGTGGCAGCCAAGCCTTACAAGTTACAATTGTTATTACAGCTGTGATTCAAATAATCATCTACCTTATAAAATACATGGTTGATTAACCATTTATACAAATGTCCTTGGAACTTATTACCAGTTAGTTCTTTGATTGTTTTAGGTAATTTGTTATAGACAGTCATACACATCCAAGATACATTTTTTTAAAGCAAGCACTTTTTGGGACAACTGTTGACACTAACCTATGTCCATTCCTTGTATTTCGTGGATAAACTTTTCTTTTGTTTGAAGTTTTTTAGATTTTGTTTAACAAACTTGGCGATTTCATATATGTATAAGCATGAGACTGGTAGGATGTTTAATGATTTAATTATGATGAAATATGCAAGAGGGACACGTCACTAATGCGACTCAGTTGATAACACGCCGACTAAAGACGCTTATTCATGGCAAACTGCCAGTGTCATAGGGAGTTAACAACATACTTGAGCGAGTTAATCTGTCCTGTTTAGCCAGGATCTATAATTTAGTCGGATTGAATCTACTGCCAGAAGAGAGACTGGACCACCGTCCCCGGGTAAAGCTGATTGCTCTTTCCAGCTAAACTGCCCTGTTAAATACAATGACACATTGGTGCAGAAAGCTCAAACTCCTAACTACTGAACCAGCGGTCGCGGGTTCGAGTCCCCGAATTTTTGGTTTCTTATTTCATCTTTATGAGTATCTTTAACTCGGGTAAAAGCACCCATTTCACTCTAGAACCAGTGAAATGTATCACTTTTCGTTTTTTGACGACCTCCGTGGTCGAGTGGCTAGCACGCTGGTTTCAAGCGTCGCCATCTCGTGTGGTTCCGGCTTCGATTCCCGGTCGGGTCAATGTAGAAAACGATCTTTTCTATATTGTCTCGGGTCTGGGTGTTGAAGTACCACCATTGTGTCTGATTTCCGTAATACAAGTGCATTGGCTACTTACTTTGGAATCCAATATAGATAGATAGATAGATAACTCTTTATTGCACATTACATAAATTGATTTACAAATTCGTTTTAGGGAAATGTACAATTTAGGCGGTCTTATCGCGATTGCGATAAGCGATCTCTTCCAAACAACCTTATCCCCCTTGCATAACAGTCTACTATAAATTTTCTATCTACGTCTTTTGTAGTATAAATACGGTTTCTTACCCGCTACACGCTTCATTTCAGCGGCTGCGCCAATAACGCAAGACGGCGAGGTGGCGTACAAGGACTGGGTGTTCATCAACTACACGTTCAAGCGGTTCGAGGGGCTGACGCAGCGCGGGACGCCCACCAAGAAGTGAACGCCTCGGAACATGGCGTCGCGACACCGGCAGAGGTATAACAACGCTATAAATACTTTAACAAGTTAAAGGTTCGTCTGAAAATACCCTTCTGACTGCGCAGCAGACATATTGTTTGCTGTCAAAAAAAAGTTGACTGCGGACCAGACATAATATGTCTGCTCCGCCAGTTAACGGCAAAGTCGGTCTAAGTGACGTCTAAATCACATGTGAACGAAAGCGTGTAAGAATGAAACAAAACACTGTATGATAAACAAAGATGGCAAATATGGCAACAGCAGTCCGGCAGGCATAGATTTTTTCATAGAATTCAGCCATTTTTGACGGAGCGTTCGGGCCGCCCAGTAGAAATGAACCTTATTTACAATGTATTAGGGTTCAAAATAAAATGGCGAAACTCAAGTGCAAATACCCACTTGAGCAAAACAATGTGCGCATTACAAATACGCATGTGTTTACGCTATAATACAACGAGCTAGCTTGTGTTTCGAGGAACTCGACTTATAAATCACACGCACAAATGCCAAGTGGTGTTCGCTTATCGCTGTTTTTAGTAACCGGAGTCGTCAGGGGCCATTTAAGTGGGAGGGGCGTAACTCAGTCGACGTCACTCGGAAATTAAAGATGGCCGCAGTCAGAAGGATACTCCACTGCTGAGCCACGGCCTCATCTCAACGATGAGGTGGCAAAAGCATATCACCATAATCCACCACGCGGGCTCAGTTCGGATTGTTTTTTTTTGTATGAGAGGCAATTGTGCGATTGTAATAAATTTCATTTAATGTTAGTTATGTTAATTACCTAACCGATTTCGACTACGGTGGCCAATCACAATGACTAACCGACTGCGCGGGACATATTATAGTGCACAAGTGTGTTCGCAAACACATGTGCACTCTCTATTCTTTTCACCCTCATAGCCCGATGGGACAGCAATCTGACACGACCGGAAAGAGATCAGGCGAGGACCAACGGTGCTTTATGTGCTTTTCCGAGGCACGGAGGTGAAACACCGCCAACTTCCAAACTCCGGGCTATCCTAATAATTTCTGAACAGAAAAACTCAGGTATATATTTTTGACCCGCCCCAGAGATCGAACCCGGGTCCTCTGGCGCAGCCGTCGCTTTAAAGTACTACCCTCCTACCGCTGCGCCACCAAATTAGTTAATTTAATATTAAGTGTTTGGATCTGTTATATATAAAATGCAGTCACGTCAAGCTGATGAACAGTCGCTTATGTTATTTGTTACTTAGGTATTTTTTAACTTCTCACAGAGGTCATTGATTACACACAAGTACATTTACGATCAAAAAACTAAATGGAAGCCTAAAATCGGCAAATGTTATTAAAATGGTAGAGGCGAGCAGCTCTATTGCATGTTTACGTACCGCGCGGCAGCAGGAGTTTATTAAAAAGATACGGCCGAGCTACAATATTATATAGATAACATTACCGTGGTTGAGTCGACAAACTGATCATAAACTGAAGCTTAGCATAGTAATACGATACACTAGAATTGTATGATGTTTCCTTGCAGGACACCCGACTGATCACAGCAGAGGCGCCGCGAGACTTTGCAAACAAACGTAGTATCTAAACTCTGCTTCAGTTTGTCACTAGTTGCAAGCATAATCTTTACATCGATATTACACTTCATTGATTTAACAAATTAACGAAAACGTAACATTATTTATTTGTTATTATTATTTTAAACAAATCCCATTGAAGATTATTATAGTAGATTTGTGATGTTAAATTTTATTGAAACTATTTTTGTGATTTCGGAAAATTATTAACTGTATCAAATATTAAGTTTTGAAAACAGTGGAATGAAGTTATTTACATTTATCTTTGAACCCGTCTACAAAGCTTGAGTTACATGAATGTGTTATTTGTTTTATGTTAAATAGTTTTTGAAATTATCTACAGAATGAATGTGAATTCTTTGATTCTTTTAGAGGTCACAGGATTCACATTCACTCTGATTATCACCGCATTATCAATTATGAATCTAGAATTTGATTTAATAATGAATTAATACAATAATAATACTTATTATTACGTAGTATAAATGTTCTAAAATTATTATTTATTACGCTATAACAATCTCTACGTATATTGAAAATATATTTTCTTACATCCTTGCCTACTAATAATGTGGAATGCACATATTCTTGTATGAAATGTTATTTTCATGATAAATATTCCTAGATTCTTATTTCATCTTAAATGTAAGGTCTAGCATAAAACCTCTGCTCTAAAATTAATTTAAATCTAAGAGACACGTTTGTTCGCCGTAAGGACGTTAAGGGAACAGCTGGCCTTGCTTTAGGCACTCTGACATAACATAGTTTATTTGGTTTAGCATTTATATAGCGGTCGACGATACTTGGTGGGTCGCCACGAAACTTGTGCGCACTGTACTAAATATGCTTTGGCAACACATAAAACATTGCCCAAAAAATTCTTCTTGATATGATAAATCTTCCCAAACACTCATTCAGAAGTCCTTTAAAAAGGTTTATTAAGACCAAATAGCTCATAGAATCTGGAAAGTTAATCAACTATTTCAGATCAGACTGCTATGAATGTCACCTTAAAGCGTTTTTAGCTTTGGTTGACACGAGACATGCTTGCGTAACTTATTAATATATAAGTAGAATTTTGCAGATTCTGATACAAAATTATAAAAAGTAATATAAATGGCATATCCCATTTAGTATTTAGTGTAATTGGTTAGCAATTTACTGCAATAAATTATTGTTGTTTTGCACTAAAATTAATTAACTGTAAAACGTTGTGATACTGTAGAAATTTTGAATATAGTTTCTAAAAGCAAATAAATATTTGAATATCTAGCTAGGCCATATTTTATTCAATTTTCCGAAGTAATCAACTAACAAAGTATCAGAAATGCTTGCGTCGTATCTTATCTACTCAAATCATATAATATTTACCTCTATTTATGTACATATAAAAAAAGAGTATTTAAGGCAGTAGGAAACGATCAATTCTAATGCAATAACCTATCCGTCCAAAATTATTTTATCTATCCAACACGCGGGATATTCATTTATAGTAATTAGACTGTCTCTTTAAATTGTATAAAATATTATTTATATGCTCTTTCATTATAAAATAACATATAGTGGAAAAGTTGCCAGAAAAGGAAGTCTTATGATGAATATATTAACCATTTTGCCAGTACTCGAGCAAGCATTTCTGGTATCAAATTAAACCGTTTTTGCCAAAAAATCCGTCTGTGTTTTCAACATTTCATGAAATAGTATTATTTCATCAGTGTTTCATAAAATACACTTCTTATAATGAATCAACTTCACATTGTGTTTATTGGATTGTACTCCTAATAATGCCAGTGTTCTTGCATTCGAAAATGTACCTTAAGATTAAAAAAATACATAGCATATCTCGTTGTATGGATTGTAGTGTTTCTTGCCGATAGTGTATGTACAAAATGCAAAATGCCGTAGTGGACGGAATGTGATGCTTCGCAGTGGCCAGGGTTTTTCTGTATATGTTTGTCAGCTGAATAAACGGTCAGCAAAGTATAGATTAAAAGAGGCCGTATGTATTTTTTCATGAGGGTACTTACTTTTACCATGGAATGTCATTTGATCTCTCATATCTTGCGTTACTGACGATATTTTTTTCGCACCCCTATGAAATAATATGCATCGTTACGTTTCATTAAAATCAATGATGGTTGAAAAAAAAATGGTCTTGAAATACCAGCTACTAGCCGGTGACTTCGCTTTACTTGTAAGTATATTGTCAGTGTTAAAAGTGTGTTGACCCCGCCAAGATTCGGCCGCCACTTGCGTCCGAGCCCCAACCAAATGCTTACATGATACTATAGTCCATTTTTTTTATGATGATTGCTGAGACATTTTTGACATGGCACATTCTTTCGTTTCACGGATACCAATTTTCCAAGAACAAAAATGTTATTTTACAAAGTAAATAGAATACAATTTTGAATAAATAGAATACAATTTTTATTATTGTATTATATTTATACAAAACAGTGCCTTATTTATTATTAATACTTATTTTGATCTCTGTAAATGATTTGTAATTTTCTTTTCTTATACATAAATCCGAATACATGGAACTGAACTCGCACTAAAGTGTTTGACAAAACCTAATTTGCTTAAATTCGTGTACGTCCTAATAATCGGTATGACTTATTAGTAATCACTGTATTTATGATGAAAACCGAAAAGCATGAACAAAAAATTACAATAAAAAACTTAAGACACTAACCCATCGCTTTGTACGAAAAACATCGGCTAAATTTTATTGGGTTACCTCACTAAAATTGTCGAAATGACAACGTCTCAGTGATCATCTTAGACAAAATCAACTATAGCACTATATTAAGATTAAACTAAGCGTTATCGCACATGATGTATTGACGGTAATCACAAAACGAGTCAGCTGCATTAATCTAAAATGTTAACTTGAACTGATACGTATAAAGAAAATACTACCATATAGCTTAAAATGATCGTAATGTGATTATACAATTCGTAAATGGGTCAAAATGCTCTAAAAGAAGCAGGAACTGATGACTTGGGTAGTGAGTACGAGTACGTGTTTTTATATAAAATCTGCAAATGCCCCTCTGTTAGATGGTTTCGCGTTTTGCGACAGCCGTGAAATGCCCGTGTGCGGTGAGCTTTATAATTCTCATTACGTAATATCGACTTGTACAAACTGATAATTCTCTTCATTTTTATTTTTTGTTAGTTATAACCAGTACAGTTTTAGTTGTACTATTGTGCTTAGTGAACTAATAAAAATTTTGGTGTTGTATAATTTTTACTATTCGATTAAGTGTGTCTGTAGACGCACTGCGTAGGGCTAAAAATGATGTTTAGTTTAAGTAAATTATTGTGGTTTATTTAATTATTATTTTGAAGTTGACACAGCTTAAGTCTAAGCTCTGGTTTTTAGACGTCGCTAATGCCGCCAACTGTTTCAGTGTCGAGCTTTTGTACAGTGACACGTTTATAATGTCGGCGTCTGCGCAGATGTCTTATTCTCAAGACATAGCGCTATCTGAGGTTGCATTGATGTTACGCGTCACTTGCAATACTGTCTGACGCGGAACTACAAATATAGTCTGTTTTTCTTGGCTAGTCGAATTATGATAACAATCTTTTCATTACTATTAACATGAAATCTGTGAATAAAAATTATAAGCAATTTATTTTAAAAGATCTAAAGTGTTCAACAATGAATTACCAATGTAGTTGAAATTTATGTGTTTATCTTATTTTAAAATGAATATTATATTGCTAAAAAAGAATGTCAAGATTGTTTACAATATTTGAAGCAAAGAAAAACGGATAAGACATTGCCGATGTTAATTGACAACATTTCATTTTTGTAAAGGTATGAAATTTCGAAAACCATTTCAAGATTTTGCATTTCTAAACACGTTGCACATTTTTTTAGTTTTTTTCCGCTTTATTTTTAAAGTTAAATGAAAAAGACTCAAAAGAACATGGAAGTTGGCATTTTACAGGTTACGCGTTTGCAGTGACATTTCATGCAGAAAGAAATGCTTTTGAGCTTTGAGCTTGCTGTCCGGTGTCACTTTGACGTTTAGTGTTGTTGTTGTTTCCGGTATTGTATTGGACATTATTGATAAATTACGATGTGGTAGATTGAAGATTATTAAAAAAAAACATTTTCATTCAAACAAATTTTAGTACAGATACGAAATAATCATCATGATTGCTTATTCGAAATATGATTGATATTTGTAGTTATGAGAAAATGTTAGAGTAATTTTCAGACATCATAATAATAATAAATAAGAAAGGTTGCTGCGTTTTCTTATTTGATTACTTTTAATTTAACTTTAAATTAGGTAATGTGACATAATAAAGTAAAATTAAATACTCAATGGATATACCATTGATATCGACATCTTAATTCTACAATTGATACAGACCACAACACTATAAACGTCAGATATTTTTTTATCGAATATAACAAAGACGTGACCTCGAAAGATCCAACTTCCTGTACTTACGCTCTTTTGAATGGAGGGTTTTTAAACAATTATTATTAGAGAAAATACTGAAAAGAAATGAAAATGAAAAAGTATGGGTGCCTTCATTTTTGAAGTTCTTTCTGGAAAAAATAAAAATGTGCATATGAAAATTTTGAAATGTTGTCAATTATAAAACCGTTAGACCTGTATCTATTTGATTTAATTGTGGACTATTGCAACGTAGGTAGTATTGTACAGATATAACTTGTAATATGAGACATACTCAAATGATGAGGCGAGAAAGAGAGAAGAGAAGTTAACACAGCGCTGTTGTGCTGTGTGTGCGCAGCGCTATTCGTATAACTATGCACTACACGGGCAGTTTGTTTGTGCTTATGCATGGCAATGTGCTTAGCAAAATCTAAAGTACTTTGACCTCAAATAAAATGACGACTCTAGTTTATTGATATAAATAAGCTGCGCTATTATCCATTTGTTATCTTTTTAAGTCTCAATTGTTCATGTATTTTGAACCATATTTTTTTTGTAACGAAGGCAATAAATATCTTTCTATTCTATTCTAAATAAATTATCAACATAATGCCCAATTATAGGCATTAATATCATAACCTAAGTACACCTATTTTGATGTATTTCTGTTATAGTTTTTAGTGCTGGTTCACCATAAATTGTACGCTTTTATAACTACTAAAATAAGCTTTTTTTAAACTGTTTCGTAGACAAGTTTTATATTTGCATAGTATTGTGCCAAACCATGCAGTGGCATTTGACAGATGTTACATAAATAACTGTATTTTAAACTGTGTTCTCATGATATGGTGTGATGAATCTAATCGCAGCTTATTAACTTGATATAAGGGAGGATATACGTGCCTCAACATAATTTTATCAGATACCGATAAGTATAACTATTCGCTTGATCTTCACCATTCACCACTTAAGGTATTTGTCATAGGATCAAATCAAATAAAATTTATATACGATTGCAACCATTTTCTGATGTAGGGATGTTCGCAAAAAAACTGATATTTCCGATTGTTCTACACATATGAGTGCGGGGTAAACCTGTTGCTTTCAGATTGTTAATATAGCTTGGAACGAGTTAGATTCTATCTTGACAGTAGCACGTTTATTGTCGGAATCACGTTTATTCTGATGCTGATAAACTAAATTTAACACGTGCTGAATTTAACACGTGCCCTTAATTATCCTAGAATTCGGGTGTATCTCTTTTCTGTAATATTCATTGACAGTCTTTTTAATCGACTTCAAAAAGCAGGAGATTCTCAATTGACTGTATAGTTTTGTTTTTGCACTTTTTCTAAAGTAAAATAAGTTGCTTTTGTCAAACCAGTAATCGGTCAAAAAAACAATGTATGCCTTAATTTTCACGATATTTAGTCGTGTTTCTACATGCCTTCAGAATTGCCTTTTCATGCAAGACTTTTGCCTTCTACATTCGTCAGATATTTAGTTTGACTTTTGTAACTTTAGGACCCATCGCACACGCACACCAGGCGATTAATTAAAGCATATTTTCAACTCAGTCTCGATGGACATCTCGTTTGCACGTGTACCGGTAAATTGATAATATCAATAGATATTAAAGCCCAAGAGTCAGTTATTAACGCGTCGACTATAGTCATCAACAGATCTGTTGTACAAGTGACGGATCGTTTTCACGATTGCGCGATTTTGAAGGGTTGTCCTTACCAGACTTCGCGGGTAATACGCAGCTCCCCTGCCAAGTCGACGTGAAAAAATTAACCCAGATGTCCCTACTGTTCCTTAGGGTTAAAGAAACTCTCGTCAGAAAAATATATTTCACTTTTATGAGAACTTTCTTAAAATATATAAAATTGTAACTAACTTTCACGCGCGATTTTAAAATACTAAGTTCCATAAAAGACACACTTAGTTTTGGAATGACATGTAGTTTTATCAATGAGCTGACTAATTATCAGTTTTCAATCATCCGTCATGTTTGTCACTTAGTACCTTATTGCTTAAAGCAAATTTATCGATTTTTTTGTTACCTATTATAAAATCCCCTAGGTGTAAATGTTGCACACGTGTCTTTGGCGGAACGGTACACCAGGCTGGTAAACTTACGTTCGTCGCCACAAAAAAAAAAAGAAGAATATTAAACATTTTTTCCGGTATATCTGGGTTAAGAACTCACGCGTTTGATTTAGCCGCGAGCGTGCTCTAGCTTATGAATGCACTTATAGTGCATTTTGTACGTGAAATGAAAATGTTTAAATAATTGAGAAATTAATTATCTTTTCATTATTGTTACATTTGCTCAAGCTCGCTATGGCCACACTATTTCATTTGAATGTTAACAGTTTCAATTAGCGAATTAAATTAATACTATCATAATCACAAGGCAACCAGACCATTAACTCTCAGCCTCTTCATTTAGTGTAGATAGCAAATGTGTCCACCAAATTATTTTGGACCGATATTTTGGTAAAAAACAAGTTGAAAATATTTTTCAATACTTTGACTTGTAATTTACAATTCGTCTTGCAATAATAATGTATTGTAAATACTATTTATCACTTGCTATGTTTAATCTAATAATTTTAGCTTACCTTCTGTGTATGTGTTCATCATTATGAAATCTTATGTGCCTGAGACTTCATCTCATAGTATTCTCAAGTCCCTTTCTAGCCCGCCTACGCTACTTTAGTGCTAGTTAAATGAACCAGTGATGTGATGTGATGTATCGATTACTATGAAATCAAGATTTTGCGATGGTAGCCACACTGTATGCCGCATAACGCCTTGTGTCGCGCTGGCAAATTAGTCCCTTGTATATGTGGACTAGGCTTTACCTGTAATTGAATAATGCGCGCGATTTTAGATTGCATCGCATTGTTGAGCGCTCATTGCAACTAGCACCATAATTAGTGAGCGGAAAATCGGATACATATTGAAATAATAAATAAATAAATATGGCACACCAATCACATACATTGCTCGGATCCCAAAGTAAGTAGCCAATGCACTTATGTTATGGAAATCAGACACAACGGTGGTACCATAACACCCAGACCCGAGACAATGTAGTTTTTTTTATTTCTATATTGACCCGACCGGGAATCGAACGCGGGACCATGGAGCGGCGACGCCTTGAAGCCCAGCGTGCTTATCCACTACACCACATGCTAAAAACGTTGTTTCCTCACCACGTAACAGACTAGTTTCGCATTCCCGGATTTTTTTATACAATCCCGTTTTTAAAAAAAAAAGCTGTCTTAGTATCTTAGCCAAACTGAACTTTAGGTAAATATGCATTCGATTATCCGATCACTGATTAAAAACCTACATGACATTGACTGAAGTCGCCGTGGACGGCAACAGCCCAATAGCCAATAAGAAACTAGAATTACTCTCATATCCTCTCATTGTATTTATCACAATTATTTGAGTACAGCTATAAGGGGACGTCTACAAACAGTGTAGTTTTCTCTCTTTCTGTCCTAGCTAACATTGTCCTGAGACAGAAAGCGACAAAGTACTGTAAACGTAGAACTAGGATGGCACGCTTCCTATTAAATTTGAAACAGAATGTTGATCCTATGGATGAAATTCTGTGTAGAAAATCTCATGTCCCCATATTTTTGTACAAACATGTCTTATATACCATGAACGTAGCAATTTTAATTTTTAGTGTTGTTAATACAATTTGTATCGTAGTGCAGGGCCCCCCGCGCCTCGCGCATATCGATAGCTATTCGCTTTGTTATTGTTATCAAAGATAAAAATATGAATTATTTAATTTCTTAAATTGTAAGTTTTTGAAGTATTTTGTTTAATACTTATTGTTTCTTCCATGTGATTTAAGAAAGTGGCAATACAAATAAGCATTAAAACTAATTGGTTATTTTATTTATCCTACCTCAAATATTTTGGGTGTCGTATTCAATAAAACGCGAATTATATTTTTAAGATTTATTTTCTCCATATAAGTCGTGACATACACTATAATTCAGATTTCTAACTACATAAGTTACACAGAGAACACATATTAATAGGTCTTACAGTCAATGCAGTTCATTAATTAACGATTACTACGAAATATGATATTAATTACTAATACACTAATGCTATGTTATAGTAAAAGTAAAACCGTTGGGTTTTTTGTTAGAGGTCCTGGTTTTTTACGCCATAGTTGATACTAGATGGTAGTTTTAAAAATACAAACCCCAAACGGTAGATTACCGTGCACTGAACCTACAATTAAATATATTTCGATTATTCTGGAATCATCATCATCATTATCAGTCACAGGACGTCCACTGCTGAATATAGGCATTTCCCACAGTGGGCATCCTAAGGCATAATGATGATGATGATAAGGTAAATTTTAGCACCAGTGTGTGCTTGAGAAAGGTTTCACTATTGAGAAAAGTCTGAAATATTTCTATGCAGGATGTAAAAACCGGTCCTCTCAAGAGAGGATGTGATTGTAGTATATGAATATTGAATTATTACTATGACCAAAAGTTATTAATGTTCATGTATGTGTGTTAAACAAGTTGTTGTAATTTCTTTGGGAAAGGTTTTGTTTCAATATTAAATTCAACAAATTAATCACACCCTGTAAGATCGAACAGGTTTTTGTCAACCTCTAACAGATTAATACTTTGTCTAAATGCAATATCTAGAAGGTATTCTTTGCAAGTTACAAACACACTGAACTATATTTTTAAATCTTATAGTCGGACTATTATTTTATTTTCGTTATTTAAAATGAAGACAGATGATTCAAATACCATAACGTTTTGGTGACCCTGATTGGTCCTGGGTGTCCTTCGGGCACTCGCTACAGAGAAAGCGAAGCGGAAAGAGCGAAGTAATACATCTGAGGCCCTATTTTTGAATCACTCGCTTAGAAATGGCGAGTGATTTTCGTTCGAAGATGAATTAAAAGTCATAGAAAAAAACTCGTTGTCGAACGAAAATCACTCGCCATTTCGAAGCGAGTGATTCAAAAATAGGGCTCCTGTATACATTCGCTCTGCTCGCTTTCGCGGTAACGTGCCCGACCATAGAACGCTAATAAAATCCAATAAATCTATGAGTAAATAATTTACACAACATTTATAATTAGTTATAACTCTTCGCAACAATATTTATCAAAATATAAAAGATTAAAAGAAACTTACTTGTAGTGAAAGTAAATAAGTAAAAAATAACTCCCTACTGCAAGATTTATGTTTTGAAAATAACAAACGTTAAAAAAACAGACACTATTTAATTTACTTGCACTTATACCATTAATTACAGCTAAACTAAATCGGGAACTTTTAAATGCAAATAATACAATTATTAGTTTAATCATATTCCAACTTGAAGTTTCACATCGAGAGCTTATTGCAATGACTTACATGCGCCGATGCATAAATGAAAAAGAAAAATAGTATTTGTTCGTTCAGAATAAGATGTTTGAGATGGTCGAAACAAAGTTATCGGCGCTGATTTATAACAATCTTTTCACGTAAATAGCCAGCTGTACTAACATACTACCTAAGCGGTATTTAATACTTATAACATAAAGTAAAGATATCACACACAGGCATGCTTTTTATCCGCAAAAATGTACTGCCATCAGAAATACATAAATACTCGTAAATGCATAATAACAACTACTAGTTGCACAGATCTTCAGCTAAACGACTTTGATCAGCTCAATCAGTATGACAAAGAACAGGAAACATAATTCGGATAGGTTAGAATCGGTTCCGATAGTGAGTGGGGCTTACAATAAACCAGCATGCAGCATGTGGCTTTCCCAAGCAATTCTCGAACTGGCTTGAACTTTTTATTAAATAAACTCGGATTGTATGGCAGGGTAAGCCCGCAAATCACTTCTCGGGAACCATCACCAAAAATTTGAGCAAACGTAAATAATTTATAGGTAAACCTAACTATTACGTAAAACTAAAAAGAAAAAAAACAATATGCAAAAATATGCAACTTAAAAATAACGTTGAATACAGTCAGTAGTACCTACTGCATTTTCGAAATGACCCATAATTAATATTTAAAAATATCCTTAAATAATAGTGCCGAGGCACAGCCTTAAGCGCTAAACATAGAAATTAGTACTGAAAAAGTTATAGTTTCATGGATGTTATAGGGAATCATAATTTGCAGGGCAAATAAATTCTACGAAAACCTAGTTTTAGTACAATTTTGAGGTCAAAACAAAGCATCCGAGTCAAAACACTACAAGAAGGTAAATGCATTTGACAACGTCATTAAGGGGGGAGGGGGGGGGGGAAAGAATATTTCAATCAATGCGTGGTTACTCTAGAGCATTGACGAGAATATATACGCTCTGTTTATGTAGCTGTACCCATTATGAATAGAGAAGCTAAAAGTCACTTGCTATAAACCTAATGACACTTATTTCACAATCACCTAAATAAAACACCACAGCCCTGATGCGTGCTTCTACATACCATCCGAAATGTAATAAAATCCTATCAGATTCGTTTATGTATTAACCATCAGAAATCAACTATACTTAAGTATTATTATTATTTCGTTTTCATATTGTTTTGTAACTAAACAAACTCAATATTATAAATTGCACGTGCAAAAAGCAACTGTGTTAGGCAAGGAAGTAGGTTCACTTCCTTTGGATACCTTTACCTACTATTGCACTTGCGGTAAAAATTAAAAAAATATCAAACAAAGTGAAATTATAATATTGTAGTCAAATTATATTAAAAAAATAATTTATTTGTAAACTGTTGTTTGTTTTTCGACAAATGGTGCCAATGTTTATATTAATAAAATAATTAAACATCTAACAATGTACTAAACTATCCCTCAAAAATAACATTTATATTTAATGAAATATCTACTAAATTTTTCACACATCTACCCACAAACAGGGAGGCTACATTGTGCTGGCGTGGCAGTCTGGACATACTTTACCTGTTTAATATCAGGTGGCGCTCGAAAACGCTGCGACCAAATTCGTGTTTTATTGACTAAGATTTTTTTTGAATAAAATTGTTGACACAAACTTATCGAGGCAAAATGTCTAGTAATACTGCTTCAGACTACAACCATAGGTTTCAATTAAGAAATATATAATTATGGCAAAGGACAATCCTGAAATACATTTTGCATATGGCAACCGCTGTTCCTCGTGGGTGGATGTGTGCTGCATCAATGCTATTGACGCATAGCTAACACTACCGAGAGAGCCTCTTTGATAGGCTTTGTCGTAGAAGAATTAAAAACCCACCACCCAAATATAATTAGGGACTAAAACGAGGCGCTTGTAAGCACAAAATATTAAAAATGTTGGATACTATTATCACGAATATTGTATTTTTTTTTGTTAGATCTTTTTGAACGGTTAGTTTGTCTTTAAAGTTAATTGTGAATATTTTTAGTAACTCTGCGTAAATAGGGCAAAAAAAAAACAATTGAGTCTATCGGCAAAAATAATCATTCTGCAAATTTTGTAGGTAGAATATACAATTAAAACGTAATAAACTATATCGGATGAATAATGTTTACAAAAAACGTTATAAGATACAAGCATGAAACAATATAAAATACAAGCAACAACAAAGTTATACAGAATGTCCCTAGATAAAAAGAAATCCCGGTAAGAGGTAAAAAAAACCTAAAATTTTACCCAAACGATAAATGTTGTTTTATTTTATATTTCAGCTACTTTTGAAGAAACAAATTTAAATTATGTACTGTGGACGCTTCGTGCGGAAAAAGTAGATTTCTAACTAAAAAATCTGAGAGGCCAAATGATGAGAATTTGATTCTACAAGAGAAACTAAGAATTTAATTTAAAGAACAAGTCTAACATGTGTATTTTTCTAGGTCTAATTTCACTTTCTACCGGGACCGCACTTTAACCAGTGGCACCTGTATTTACAAAAATAAAAAAATCTAAGTCAGGCAGATATAAAGCCCATAGATCCGAACTTTATTAGTAGTGCGACCACGTAGATACTAGATGCTTAGAAGAAAAGTTTATCAAGAGGGACAGAAATACGATGCATGTCGTACATCAGAATATGTTAGCGAGAAATTAGTTTATTAAGACGAAAAAAAAGTTCAAAGCAAGATTTCTGAGGCAACGGGAATATAAAGTAGAATACAATATACAAGAACTAAAATTACATAATTTGTTATATATTATTAGTATTATCAATCAACATATGGTATTTAAAAAAAAACGGGACTCTGTATTCAGAACCAAATAATAAGTTTGTTAAATTAAAAAAAATAAGCAAGTACGTGCCGCGCGTGGTCGTCAAATGAATTATCTTAAGCACCTCACTGCATTTGGATAACGCTCAGCTGGCTGGCAGAGGGCCCTCCCTCGGAGGATTCGTCCTCGTCGTTCTTAGGGATGTCGAAGATCTCCGCGAAGAGGGCGGGCAGCACCAGCCGAGGCCAGTGCTCGCGGCACCAGGAGAGCAGCTGGTGGTGCCTGGTGCCCAAGGCGCGTACCTCGGCGGCTGCAGCGCTGAACGCATCCCAGCGCCCTGTTACATCCCTGCCGCTGGCTGTCACCTAGACATTACAATGGTGTTTGAGAAGATAGGCAAGCTTAGTACAGAGGCCGAAGTGTGAAGCACAATTTTATAAAGCAATTTTCTGTTCTGCTGCATCAAATATCCTTTAGTAAGTAAAAAAGGCTTAAAAAGCTCAATTCAAAAATGTCACTCAAACAATTAATAGATACATGAAAACACCAATTTTGTCTCTGCGTTTTTCGAGTGCCACTTGGTTGCTTTACAAGGAACTATGTCGAGACTTTACCGAAGAGAGAGAACCATTCGATAAACTATTCGGCTTGGGTTTCGGCTAGATTTATATTCATTTTTAAATTAATTTATAACAAATATAATACAAGACCAAAAATACGTCACGGAATAGAACGACATGAGCTAGATGTCTTACAGCAAACTACAAAAAGATATGCTAGACAGATCGGGCAATCATATTTCTACGACGCATGTGACAAGCATTTGACAACCAAACATGGTTTTATTGTAAAGGAAATATCCCAAAGAGGGATGTCTAAAATTGCCCCACGTTCTAAAGTAGAGATGAAACATGTCTCAAAAAATAATCTAAAAAATAGTAGAATATGACACACTCATTACCATAGTTTTTACGGCCGAACGTGAAAAAAAAATGAAATTAGAATTTAAATATAGAATCTGATTTAAAAAAAAATATTGAACGCCCACCCCCAGTGTTACAGAAGCAGGATTTTGATTTAAGGTATATTTATAAAATAAAATATAATATTCATCAGAACAAGTGAAACATTTTTCTCTTGCTTGTCGACAGACGCCGCCGCGACGCCGACGCGCCGAGGCGCTAGTCGCTTCGCATCAGTAATCGCTAAAAGCCTTTCGCGCGCCTCAATAAAACTGTTATCAATTGTGATGTTAATGAGATTTTTGATATTTATGGATAAATTCTAAACGAACTGTGTATTTCATGCAATGATTCATAATTGACTTATTTCAGAAAAAAAATCATAGCTATACTGGGGCTGTACAAATAAATACAGCATTTTTTATATGTCACATAGTTAAATAGTGATATTGGGTTTGCCATATTATTTTACTATTTTTTAAATTTTTTTAAAGATACGTTTCATCTCTGTAGGACGTGGGGCAATTTTCTATGTGATATGAGACTTCTTCTTTCGATATAAATTACTTATGTAAAAAGATCGATGTCTTTCAGAATGCACTACAAAAGCCTACATGAAGAAAAAACGAACTGGGCCCCTATTTTTGAATCACTCGCGTCAAGATGGCGTGTGAAATTCATTGATTAATGTTCGATTTCCCAATGAAAACTAGTATAATTTCACGCAAAAGTGATTTGAAAAAACATAACTGATTTTTATGAGTACCTGTGTCTATATTTACGTTATTTCCATTGATTTTAATTTTTTTCGAACGCAATTCACTCGTTTTATTTAAGCGAGTGAATCAAAAATAGAGCTCCTGATTGCTGACCTACTTAAATAGTAATGATATACAACGTGAAACGTTGAATGCGCAAAACCTGAAAGTAGTTTGATTGGAATATCGAGCAGAATCAATTGAACCACTTTTTAATATGGGTCAAAAAAACTTCATTAAAATATTGCCCTGTCTATTTATAAATAAGATTGTCTGTGTCTTGTCTCGAAGCGCTAGTAGGACCCAAAAGATAAGGAAACATGTTCTATCCCCATATGGGCCATAATTGATTGATATTACTCTAATTGATACTACACTGACGTTCAAAAGTGGCATTTTGTATCCTAAATTAAATAAATTATTTTTAACTTTGACATGCGCAAACCCGATAAAATACGTAAACAAACAATGGTTTGTTTTTTATGAGCGTAGATAGTTATAATAATAAAGCCAGCGCGGCGCAACGGCCCGGTGAATACTTACCGAATCCTAACTCAACAGAGCGTCGACAGTAAAACTAAAACACCGCATAAAACTTCAAATTCTTATTAAATTTTCTTCCAGAATTAAGTCAATTGAATTAAAAATCGTTTGGGGTGTCTTAGGTTTTGCGCATTTAACATTACATGTTGTACGAGTATACCTAAATCCAAATACGAAAACATTAAACGGTTTTTTTTTCATCCTGCTACTAAAACTGAACTAATTCTGAATATCGAGCACATACTTCCAGCGAACAATACCTATTTATCTTCCAAAATTAGGATGGGAACTCTAAGAGTTAAAATTGCAAAGAAGTTGCCAAGACACGAAAATACCAGTAGAACAAAAAATCTATGCTATGATTTTATGTAGCTTCTCATATAATAGAGATGCCTGCTCCACTTCGACGGCAACAGAGATTTATTTACGAAATGTTACATCACCGCCACCTAGAGTCATGTTAACCAAGTGAACCTTCATCACGTTGCTGTGATAGGGGATCAGCAGCTAAGATCGTGTAGATAGTCATCCTCCATTACACCATTATCATAAAAAATAAGGAACAGAGATGTACTCACGGCTTGCTGCAGAACGTCACCCAGCGCACGGTTGAAGGAATCAATCTTGTCCACTTCGAGCAGTCCGGGGCGGTGCGGGCTCAGCAGCAGAGAGCTGGTGTATATGGCGATCTCCTCCTCAGTGCTGTTGATCTCTTGCATGGTGCGCACGTAGGCCAGCATGGCGCGAGTGAACGCAGTCTGGAATGAGGTACGTAACGATAAGAGATCAACGAAATATGACAACTGTGCGCAGTTATAAGCTCTCAAACAAAAAAGCACTTAATTTTTTTCCAATATACTTTGGGAGCTAAAAGAATTATTTGGTCGATTCTGTCTTGATTTAAATTTATCAAAGGTCGGCTGACAGTAAATCTAAAGCAACGGAAGTCTTCGATAATGTTTTAAGTATAGGTATAGCAGATATAGAAGATCCAACTCCTTTAAAGATGGACTCTGGGTCGTATAGAAAAATAACGCGCAAGTCTCTAATGACAAAGGTACTTTTATTCTATCAACTATCGTTTCGAAAGGAAGAAAAAAAAGTGTAACAGGATACTTACCCCATACACGATCTCCAGCTGCTTCACCGAGAGATAGAAGCCGTCATCGAAGACGATGGCGTCCGCCGTGGACAGCCTGGTCACCCTGGTCAGCCACACCTCGAAGAACCCTAGCTGCGGACACAAATAAACTGGCAGGCTCCGTAGTACAGTCACACGCACAGCATAAAAAGCATCTGCTGATTTCGCCACGGCATTGGTAAGTGGTTATTCGCAAAGCTATCTTTAAAGATCTTAAATACGGTTTATGTAAATAGTTCACGATGTCCAAGCTGCCTCAGAATACATTTGACAATGTGAGCATATCTTGATAAAGATTTGCGTCCTCAGTAGAATATGATGACTTGTCTATGAAAATAAAATTGAATCAATTTTATTACATTTTTGTTTCTATGTTTGATAGTTCCTTACCGGTAAAAGATGGCCTGTTTTCACACTAATAGGTTACATCAGGTATGTACCGCTAACAAGAGCTGAACTGATATTCTTAACAACGGACATCAATGCTAATCTAATATTTAATTATCTGAACTAAGTGTTCCTACAGTGACCGTAAGTAGTAATTTGTTCAAAGGCAGCGTCGAACACCCCACTCTGTCACTCCCCACTCACCTTGATGAGAATGAGCTGATCATCTTGAGGCAGGCTATGGAACCCTGGCAGGCGCTTGGCAAACTCCACGACATGTTGCACCGCCGGCGTCATGCGCAGAGCCACGTTGAACCACAGCACGGAGCGGGCGTCCGTCACGCGGTCGGTGGTAGAGCTTGCAGCCTCCTCGCCACCACTCCCTGCAGATGAGGGTAGTTGAGAGGTTGAGGTGCTGTCACTTGGCTGGTGCGGTTTAAGCAACGCGGTAACGTCTAAGGTAAACCCTATGTAAGAATTTCGATACAAATGGTCAAATCTGGTTGATGGAAAGATGTTATTATAATAGTGATAGAAAGTGTCGGTTCATTGCGTTTTTCTAACAAACTTAACTAAAATGAGATCCGTGAAAGATGATTGCAGTTAATAAAAATAAAGTAGAAAATAAATAAGAAATAACAGTAACTGAATGTTTTTAAAATAATGATGATGATGATATGGTAGCTAGGTATAAGGTGAAACTAAAATAGTTTTTTTCTTATAAACGTTAAAGCACAGCTGCACAGCACTTAAAATAATAAACACAAGTAAGTTACGGTCGCAAATGCTCTAGATATAAAAAATAATTCAATCTAACACAAGTAATAATCATTAACACACATCATGGACAGAAAAATTAAATTAATAGGTGCATTTAATTAATAGGCCCACTGGCACAACCCAGAGTTAACAAAACTAGTCGAGGTTAAAGCCTATTCGATAATTACTCTTAGCAAAATAAACTTACATAGTTAATAAGTAACTTTCTTCTATTGAAAACACGTGTGTGGCTTGAGAGGTATAGCTTACAATTAATAAGGCAGACGCGCCGTCAAGTGTCAGTCCAAGGATATGATATGACATTTCGCCAATTATTCGTAATTTGTTCTACACACTAGTCGGGCACCTCTACTGGATTGTGCTATAGGGCCTGCGGGCAAGTTCGCAAAACTCACCTTCATTGTCGGAGTCATCAATCTTCAGCACGAGAGCCGTACGTTTCAAAGTGCGGCGCAGTTCGTCCGTATAGGTGTTGTTGCTGCGATGGGCAGTCGTTACTAGCTTGATGAGCTCCTGGGCCACCCCCTGGCGAAGGGACTCAGGGTCCATGGCCTCCATGTTGGGCACGGGCGCCATGGCCGTGGTGCTCAGGTTGCGAGCCAGGTCCGGCATGTTCTCTGCGTTCGAGACCTCGCGCGGTCTTTTGGGCACGCGGCCGTATCTGACAGCTGGGGATATTAAGTTAAAATATAGAGTGGATTTGGTCATACTATGGTAAGATAGAAAGTTTTGCCGAAAGAAGTCATACATTTATTACTTACAATAAAAAGAATTGGATTTGAAAAATATTTTTGACATTTCCGGAAATCGAACTAACACTAGTGAAATTGATGAAACTCTGTATTATTGTGACACTAATTCATGAAGTTTCCATTAGGACTTTACTTGCCAAATATTCTTGATGTCTTAAACAAAGGAAGATCACGCAGTTTCGCAATAAAAATAATAAATTTCAACTAAATGATTTGAAGACGAAAATTCTTCTTTAGGAATCTCTCTTAGTGTTTCTTCAACATTAGATACCAAAGTATCTTTAATAAGTTTGTTACTTATGGTTAACTCTATGGATTGGTGCCTCCAAAAAACAGGGTGTTTTTGTTTTGATACTTAAGTAGGTTCGATTTTTAACCGGCTAAGTGCGAGTCGGACTCGCATACTAAGCGTTCCGTGCCAACTTTAACTAATTTAGACACCCACTAACTTCCACTTAGCCAAAATATCACAATATTTTGTTGCCTGTAAAAGTAACTTTGTTTTTAATAGTGTTTGTATGGAGGAAAAAGTTATATCTGCGATAAAGGAAAATGTGCTATCTGTATTCATTTCAAAATTTTCACATGCTTAGATGCTTAGTTCAAAAGAGCGGAGGGACGGGGTGGCGGCGGGGGGGATTTACCACTTTGGAAGCGTCTATCCTCCGAATGTTAGACTTTTGGAATAAAACGTTTTCTATTTACAGACACCATACATACATCGGTATGAATGTTTTGTTTTAGTTTTAATTCTATGTGAAGCAGTCAACAGAATACACTCACCTACCAAGTTTCAACTGTGTAATGCTTATAGTTTCAGAATAAAGTGGCTGTGACATACGGACAGACGGACAGACGTGATAAAACTGTAGTGTTCCGTTTTTTGCGATTCGGCTACGAAAACCTTAAAATCAACGTAACTTTACTTCGTCAGGAAAAGCATGTAGCAGACTTCCATTCCAAAATGCCATTTCTTCTCCAAGTTCTGCAATCGCCACAACGATGACCAACCTCTACCTATATTATCAGGTGCATTGGTACAAGTGCATCAGTAGTGTAGTAGTGCATTGACGTCACCAGTACCAGTGACTCGGGCCGTGGGACCTCCAGGGCAGCTCAATTGGAAGATGACATGCTGCGCTTGGGCCGTTGATCTGACTCATCGCATAACTAACTAAACTCGCCTTACACTTCCAACTGTTTGAACTAACCGCTTCTGAGTTTGTAGCTTTGCAGTCGGTTTTAAAGTCCGTTTTCTTTGCTAGTCGTAGTAGTAGTAGTTAAAATAATATCACTGAATTGACTAATTGATTTTAAAATATCTGAATATTCAACGGTGAATTGCCTATGTAAGCTAAGTTTTGTGTTTATATTATTTTCAAATTAGTCATTTCGTAAAAAAGGAATGAAAAGATTGTTTAAAATATAAGACTAGGTAGGAAAAAAGTGAGATAATCGCGATAAGCGATCAAGGAGTTCAGTGCTATCGATGATTCCGTGTACCTCTGGTTGGTGTCACGGGGAGTCGTTCAAAAAGACGCTCGCTTGAAATTACATTAGGCTACTAGCCGCTCTTCATGGTAACGCCCGTTCAAACGCGCAGAATCAAATAAAGTCGACAGAAGTCGCGACAGCATACGTTTATTGTTTTATTATTATTATTATTGGAAACAAAAAAACAGACATTAATCGTATTAAGGTGGTAAAAATATTAAAAACTAAGAGGAACTGGGCTAATGCCCTAAACTGTGTTACACCTGTGCACCATACTCAAGTTGCGTGTAATCACAAAGCTTGCTTAAAATACAAAGCTAATATTTAAAATAAAATACAAAATATGATTTAGAGATTTTTATTATTTTTATGTATTACTTAACCAAGGATTTTTCTTGTCCGAATTAAATGAATAACTTTTTTTTGTTGTGTGTTTTTGTTTAACTCACCACAACTTTTAATATGTTAGTTCAATAATAATGCATTAAATTCAGAGGTGTTTCACACACACGGGTACCTACTCGTATTACAAGTATTTAATTTTAAATACAGTTGCACTTAACATCGTTTGATTTCAATAAACATATTATAAGCTTTAACAGTTTTAAAATAACTCCAAACCAAAATAATGCTCGCAGATCAAGTACGACACAGCTCTGCGAGGTTCTATCAGGGTACCCTTATTTTTTAATCACTCGCGTCAAGATGGCGTGTGATATTTAATTGATTGATGTCAGATTTGCCAATGAAAATTAGAAAAAAATCACACGGGAGTGATTTGAAAAACTAATTACTAACGTCTATTTTTCGCGTGATTTGTATTGATATGTCATTCGTTTTCGAACAAAAAGACCCATGCCGTATTTAAGCGAGTGATTCAAAAATAGGGTCCCTGAATACGTATTTTGCGTTAAAACGTTTTACAGAAAATCAGAAATATACGCGGGCGAGACTGAAGCACTCTTAAAAAAAAAACCTGTTAGGTTTGTTCTTATGACGACGACTTTTTTTTAATGCATGCAATGCATTTGATGCCTATTAATTGATGCCATGCCGATATGTGGCAACAAGAGACTAAGCGCAATGTATACCTAGGTTTTAATTTTGCTAAGGCTTCAGCAAATAGCGGTCTAGCGAGTGGTTGAAATAGTCTCCCCAAATTTGATGTCAAAGTATTCGGATATATCTATGAGTAAAGAAGTTGGCGGTGACGACACCCCAACTGCTAAATAGTGTAAATACTACGACGACCTCCGTGGTGTAGTGGCTAAGAACGCTGGTTTTCAAGGCGTCGCCGCTCCGCGGATCCGGGTTCGATTCCCGGTCGGGTCAATACAGAAATCGAAATTTTCTATAGTGTCTCGGGTCTGGGTGCTGTGGTGCCACCGTTGTGTCTGATATTCATAACACAAGTGCATTAGCTACTTACTTTGAGATCAGAGCAATGTATGTGATTGGTGTCCAATATTTAATAATAATAATTAATAATTTAATAATACTTGAGCAACAATGTATGTGTTTGGAAAAATAATTCAGTGTAACTATAAAGGTTTAAAAACAATATATGCAGCATCTTTGTTATTTCTTGTAAATACACATATGTATGTCACGAAAGCGCTCACCTTAAATGTCTTTCATACTATTAGAGGTGTGTTCAGCGGCAGCCACACATTTAACGCACGTCAATATAAAGCCCCTCTATTGGCTGTCGGAGCAAGTTAGTTTCGACCTGTCTGCACCAAATTAATTATGTATGGCGGGCGCCAAAGCGATTGTGAGTAATTATTTTGACAAAATGTTGTTGTGATCAAATACTTTGTTAGGCGAAGCCGCCGTGGGCGCGCCGAACAACCCTTGAGTTGACCTAACAAGCATTACGTGGGGTGTACTTAGTTTAAACTTGAGACTAGCGATGAATATTTTATATTGGTTAATTACCACATAGGTAATTTCTGTAGTTGTCCTCTCGAAGGTCTAGGGCTCGATCCCCAGTCAAGTTAAAACCGTCTATGTGCGAGTCGGACGAAAAAAATAATGTCTGACATACGAGCCCCTTGAATATTTGTTTTATTATGTTTTTATTTGTTTTTATAGAGGCGCAATAGGAATACATCTTTCGTGAAATTTTTTAACTGTCGATCTATCACTGTTAATGAAGACGGACTTATGAACGGAGTCTTAGTAATAAAGGACCGTGTTACCTTTTGGGTGCGAAACCGTTAGAACTATACAGCTTGTTGTTTTGGTCAGTGACATCCATAATAAGAGTATAATAAGATACTATAGAGGTGATAATAAGAGTTATGCTTATTAAAATTAACAAAAACTTTAAATTATATGCAAGTTTTATAAAAGAAAACCTCTTCAGAATATTAAAAAAAAAAAAAAAACGAATTGGGGAGCTCGCACCCTAGCGCGTAGCTAGGTACCAACGAAAAACTACGCCGTAGCTAGAGTTAGCTACGAAAAGGCTACCTGGTGTAGTTCGTTTTCATTTGCTCGCTGTATCACATAAATAAATTGATTTATGTGGTTTTCCATTTCGATAAAAATATTTTTTTGGCATCAGTATCGTTTGTACTGCCACCCTTGAGTCGCTCGTTGCTGACCAAAACAACACCCTGTATTGAGTAAATTGAAAAATTTCTTTTTGTCAAGTCTATATGTCCCGGGCAGCCATATAAGCTGAGAGTAGTACTCACAGTCGCGACTCATCCCGACGGACAGGCACTTCTTGAACCGGCAAAACTGGCAGCGATTGCGGTTGAGCCGGATGACCAG
This sequence comes from Pyrausta purpuralis, assembly GCA_963924145.1. Lineage (NCBI taxonomy): Eukaryota > Metazoa > Arthropoda > Insecta > Lepidoptera > Crambidae > Pyrausta > Pyrausta purpuralis. The sequence continues at coordinate 28,199,315 of OZ001647.1, forward strand.
GCACTTTCCGTCACGCAGGCAGCGGTACTCGATCTGCTTCTGAATGCTTCGTCTGAAGAAGCCCTGGAGACAAATAACATAAATATTAAAAAAAAACTTACAAAAAACATACAAATATACAAAATTTTGCACTCATGTTTGGAATCCCTAATACGAGTAGATTAACATACTGAAATATTATCAAATCCTAACGATATCACATACATACACATTGAATTGATTACCTCCTTTTTTGAAGTTGATAAAAACTATAGGTGGTGCTTAGAAGTGTTCAGTATGCCTAGATTTTTGTGAAATTGCAAATTAATGAGTAGTTTTCAGATGACTTCAACTTTATATAAATTAAAACTGCAGCGGGAAATTGGTTTCCGCCAACGTCAATAATAATAAGTATTATAAGTACCTGGACTTTAAAATGATAAAACATAATATGTATCTTAACTAATCGTTAGGTTAATAAAGCGTTTTCAAATATTTGCTCACGATATTTATGCAGCATGTGGAACTTATGGCCTACTTTTCGGTCAGCCATTTTAATTTTGTACGAGTGTAATAGCCATCAATAAAACCTTAAAAAATCTATTCCTCGTATTATTTTACAAAAATGACAATTTTTTCTAAATCATCCCGATAAGTGATAAAAAGGCTGCCACGGACGAAGATTGGGAGGACGCTGAAATAAAATTTTAGCACCTTTAACAGCTCTAATTTAGAAAACGTGACATTTTAAAAAGTTTTGACATTATATTTTTCGATTAACAACTTGATGTCATCTATTAGTTTTTGGTAAAATTTGAAAAAAACAAGTGATCCTCGCTTGAAAGTAAACCAAAATCATTTGACATTCATGTCTTTATATCTTTGGGTAGCTTTAGCGTTTTCTGTACCAACGTAAAATTGAATATAAAAAAAAGATCCTAAAGAATATTATTATCTCACACTATCTGTCCAGTTTAAAATAAGTACTTATACCCATTTATTTCACATTCAGGATTGGGCAGATAAATCTTATTTGTGGACATGATAATAAGGAATAATATCCGAAGAGCTTCGAAGCTACTTTAAATAGGCGTAAATGAATAGCATTGGTCAAGCTCAGTGCCTATAGCGGCTTTGCGCTTTGACACGGTTCGAAAACCCGAGATCCTGAGTTGACCTGATCCTGAAAAAAGTAAAAACCGACTTCAAAACCAAAATGCACTGAAAAGTCTTAAATAAACTCTTCACCATTGAAATGAAAGGAATCCGTTTTAGGCAAACAATTTTTTTTTGAGTCGGTGCTGTGATAGTTGATTCTTGATGGTCAAAGTGATGGCAAGTGAAGTCGGTTTTTACTTTTTTTAAAGTTTATTTTATTTCTTCATTTTGAGTGATTACATAAGAGGGGGGGGGGGGAGTTGCACCTTATGATTCTATTTTTTAAGAAGCTACAAATTACCTATCATAAGTTCCGTCATTATAATTACTGAACTCCTGAGCGTTAAGGAGTTCCACCATCAGCTCAGTCCCACAAGATGTTGACTATCAGACGTAACAACACGTCAACATTAAGGTTCTAGTAAAGAAACACTATACGTGCCTTTAAAACTTTAGGGTTTCCATCGATTACATCAAGATCCCATCATCAGATCCCAAAATGGAAAAAATGGGACCAACTAGAAGGTACACAATCTAAGTAGGCGAAAAAATTTTTCGATTTGGTCGACAAACGACTGAGATATGAGGTAACATACATACAAAAAAAAAATAAAAAAAACATACAGTCGAATTGATAACCTCCTCCTTTTTTGAAGTCGGTTAAAAATAAGCCAGAACTCAGGTGACAACGGGTTTCAAAACTTCTTGATTCGAATTCCCGATGCATAAAATATTCATGGATTATAAAAGCTCTTATTTCAATGGTAGAAGGCACAAAGTACAAAAATAGTAGGTTAATAAATGTAATTTAACCCTATTATTAGAACTTTTCATTAGTTATTTCTTAGCAGCCTATAAAAACAAAACACGATTTCAAATACACTTCGCTTTGCGTTAACAGAAACCCACCAAAATCTTCAAAAGAGCCCCAAAATGTCGAGCGATTAATATTTAACATATTCAAAATACATACGTGCATGAGGTGACTTCGATGCATAGAGTTAACCCTGAAAACTTTTATAATTTGATAACGAAACCGTTTATCTCTTGAAGCGTGCTCCCGAGCTGCGAACCAGAGGGCTAGTGACAAATGCAGCACCAGCTTATAATATGCGTGGGTAGGTACTTCACGTTACATGCAATATGCATAGGGTTGCCCTACCTACCTATTTTGTTGATTTGCTTGTGAGCGGAATGCTTTGAAAGGTTAAAACGGAGCAATTTCATATTCAATCTTCAGTGATCTTTTCATTCAGAGCCTGTGTGTTCTTTGTCATGAATGGGACTGTTATTATCTCAAGGAGAGTGAATAGCTGCTTCAGTAGGTACTTGTTCGAGAATTTTCGCGGAAAAATAGTTACAATGAAAATAAATACAAAGCATAGAATTAAATGTAGATCGTCGGAATAAAAGCGTTCATTTGTTATTGTGATTTGGGTTTAATAGCGACTGTTCAATAAGTTAATACTTACCTTCACACTAACAATTCACAATACTTTGTTGTTCAATTATTTAAAAACTTTTAAAGCAGGCGATATTATCATTGATCACTTGAGTGTAGCTTCAGATTAATTTATGCCCTGCAAGACATGACATGAGGGGCGACTATTGCAAATAAAAAACACAAAATATAATTAATTCTAAGAATTAAATGAATAGCGCTTTTAACTTCAATAATTAGTCGGTTTTCGGTTGTTACATATGTATAACACTTATATCGTAGTTTCGTGCCCTACACCTTATACTCCACTAGCGGTAACCCGCGGCGTCGCCCGCGTTTTTTTTTGATTTCTCGTAAAATATTTTAACGCAAAACACTTATTTTCATTGCAAGAAATAGGCCAAAACCTAAGCGGTAAGTTGCGAGCATTGTTCTGGTGCGGAGTTATTTTAAAACTGTGATAGCTTCTAAGATATTTATTGAAATCAAATGATATAAGGGACAAATTTGTTTAAAATGATACATATGTTTATTTTGATAAGAATCCCGTGTCCATCAAAACACCTTTAAAATAGAACATTATTTTTTATCAAATTTATGAACATAAAATGATTGTAGTGAAAATGAAAAATTTCACAAAGATGAAATAAGAAACCAAAAATTTGCGCACGGGTGGGACTTGAACCAGCAACTTCTCGGCTAACCGGGCCGAATGCTCCACCAATTGAGCTATATAGTGTCAGCCCTGCGGAGCGCTGCCGCAGCTCAAAGGTGACGCGAGATGCATCTACGGACTGCGCGGCGTATTGGCCCGGATCGCGACCCACAACTACTCAATCGTTGCACTTCTACTCGAATAGCATCGTTGGAAATGTAAAAGAAAATATTTCAGATCACCTTTAACCTCGTTTCACCTTTAACCTCGTTAGGTTAAAGGTGATCTGAAATATTTTCTTTTTGTAAAATTGTCTCTTAGATGCGTTCATCTAAGAGACAATTTTACCAATATCAGATAAGAAACATTCGTAGAATATCATATCAATTTAAAAACGTAACCTATTTGACAACAATATTTTTTGAGAATGCAATTTAAAATCGGAGGTTTTATACTACATTTGATCGGATTAGTTGACGTTAATCGACTCTATTAAGCTATTATTATGACAATGATTTCGTGTCCTTTGTTCACTTTGGCCAACTTCATTTTATGTTATTTGTTTTATTTCAACTATTTTGATGTCATGAATATTTTAATACATACATTGAAAGAGCTGAAATGTGCCAAAAAACCGATAAATTCGGGAAGGTCTGGCAAGTAATTCAAAATAATTCGCAAATATTTTGAATAATGCTTATCAGTGTATTAAATCTTCATCACATATCTACATACAAGCACGTTAAAGTGCATCAATGGTTTTAAGAGTTAACGAACTAGTTGTTCTAAAGAGCACCTGAAACCTAATTGAACTGTGTCACCCTTCATCCCGGTCCGCTTGTTCTGTCAAGTGAGATTCGAATTGAGGTCAGTGAGTTCAGTGACAAACAAACCAATCTACCCAACACCAACATTGGAACCCTTTGACAATATTCCGCTACTGAATCGGACACAATTTTAACCTTTCATTCAATCACCGGCAGATTGATATGCACGCGGAAATCGTTAGTTTGGTTTCAAATACAGAAGCTTAGGTCGTCTGATTGATCAACTGTTTCTGTTTGGTCGTTCGTACTCAATACTGTGTTAGGCACCCTTATTATGTTCTTTGCAACCTGCCTGTATGGATGGCTTTTCCGCTTGATGATTCAAAGCTCTTATTTTGTGTATTGGTTTGTTACGACATTTATTTTCAACTAGTGGCCATTTTAAGTAATTAGCAGCAACTAAACATATCTATACATCTGTAATTCACATATGCATAAAAGGACCACCACTTATAAATCGAGTATGAGTCGACAGATTCTTATGATATCTACTTCATTGAATTAGTCATGACACCGAATAGTTAAAATATCGTACAATTTCATCGTATCACCATACGAAATTTCGCGAGTATAGAGGTGGATTGTGTAAAGCAATCGTATTCATTTAACAGTTCAAAACGTACGGTATGATCTGTCAAACGGCAAAGAACAAAGCGTTGGACAGATCTTTATTTGAAAGTCGCATATTGTAAACAATCGTGACATTCATTTTTAACGAAATGATTAATTTTAAAAGGAGATAAACACAAAACTCACAACTTCCATGGCTAATTCATCGTTTTATACTGAAATCTTTTTAATCAAATTGTTTATTAATTTTATTTACTGTTAATATTTTAAAAGTAATGACAAGATTGTTTACATTATTGGACTAGCCAAGAACGTTTTGAACTGTCGAATGAATACGATTGCATTACACAATTCCACCTCTGATAGTTAGCTGGCATGACTAATTAGTAGAAAACTACGGGTTGCCGCAATTACCGGTAAAAACTGACGACTACTGTATAAAAGTTTTCAGCACAGCTGCGCTCTCAGGACTATGATGAAAAGATACCTTCAATTTAAAAGTTGTAAGTTAATTGTACGATTTGCGAACATACTTTACGCTTGGTGCACTTTGTACCGGTAAGCAATTTCGCATTTAAATTTGTTATTTTTCAATGAAAAAAAGGCAGTTGAATTAGTCGGTGACATCAAAGCTAAAAGGTTTACTACCTTCAGTAAGCGAAATGGCAAATAAATGATGCCATCTATCGTCAACAGTAGAGCGAAAATACTGAAAAGTTTTTCTAAAACATTTTTACTGGTGCTTCTGCGACTAGTGTGCGTTTCAGTTAATTAATTGAGGCCTGATTTTTGCAATGTCAGATATTCGTCGAATAACTTACAATACGCTTAATTTGAAAACGTCACTTATTTGTAAGCAATCATTTGTGTAAATGTCATTGTAAAATTGGTTGTTTTATACTTATTTAGTCTAATAAGTCTTATCCGACGTTGGAAAGTTCGGTCCTTTGTTGTTTTTATTGAATAATGTTTAAGCGACTTCTTTTGGCATGGAAACATTGATTTAGGGACGATTATTCCAACGACAAATAAGACTTATCAGACAGAAAAAGTATAAAACGACCGATTTTAAAATGTCATTTACATATATGATTGCTGACAAGCAGGTGACTTTTTGAATTTATTTTCGACGAATTGTATTTTATTTGACGAATATTGTAAAATCCGGCCTCAGTCGGATAAGTCTTATCTAATGTTGGTTAAATAGGCCTTTAGCCGTACTTTTATAGTCCTTATGGCTTACTTTTTCTACATATGCTTATTTATATACGCTACGATTTAAAAACTGCGGTCGTGGTGAAATATTAACGCAATAATACACATCTCTCCTTCTATTGCTGTATTATGAATTTTTGACCCAATTTCGCGTAGGTAATACACAGAGTAGGGCGACATTTTTGACTTGCAAATTAATATGTTACCTCTGCGAATGTGTAATGCGCGCGATCGCATATTCATTCGCGAGCGTCGCGCGTCCTCTGCTGCCGAGAGTAATCACCAATCAATCGACAGATGAATGCTGTAACACTGGGTTCGCGGACTAGTGCTGTCCGACTATCGTATCGATTGTTATTTGATTGTTTGGCTGCAATCATGTCGGGGGTTTTTATGAGCAAGCGCAAATTTTCTTCGAAAACAAAAAAAGATGCTCATTTTCTAAGAAACATATAGCATGTCCATATCAGCGTACGTATCAGCATCATCTATGCAAAAATGTACCTGCCAACATTAAATATATATAAATATTGTCTGGCGACAACACACCAATATTCGTGGTTTCGAAGGAATTTTCTAACTAATACCAGACAACGCATTTTACAGGGCGGGGTGTCTCTCATAAACGTCCAACATTGCGACGGAAGAGCATCTTTTTTGCATCAAACCCGGACCTGGGACAATATACCGCAGCAAGACTTGGATAAAAAACCATTGCAGGACCGATATTAACGTCATGGGTGGTTTTCCAGAATACTGATTGTGCATATTTTTGTTAAAAACAGATAAATTTGTCTTTATTTTTTACGTCTTCTTAAGATTAACATTCATTGTTCGTTTTATTGTTTACTCACGTTTTTTTTAATTTGATTGAAAAGCAATTGTTTTCTTTTATTCTAGGGTGTAGAATGATAAACTAAACATAAAAAAATAAACATGTTGTATGGTGTATTTTAAACATTTTGGGTAAATTGCGTCTATATCACGAGACAGTGTTGTGTGTGTATATTAGCGGCTCTCCGCGGAGTCGTCCACGCTAATACCGGACCTTCCAAATAAAATGAACTCTTAAGCGGCTTGTCATTTTCGGACATTTCAAACAACTTGCATTTTGTTTTAACTATAAGGTACATTAAACTAGAATTGCATATCTCAACATTTCTCATGATCCACTACTATTTTTTTAATATGTATATTGGTGAAACTGCATTAAAAATGGCAGAGTTTTTGAGTTTATCTTTATTTTTTAGTGATAGTACATACGAGTACGTTAACATTAGGAACTGTTGGTGTAATATAAAAGACTATTATAGTAGAAAGTCGAAATAATCGATAGGCTAGTGATCACAACTCTAGTGCACACCGCTTCAAGTTCCATTTAAATTGTCACGCAAATTGCAAATTAATTACGGGAAAAAGAACATTTAAAACAACTTTTATAAAAAAATAAGGAGCACATATTTCAGGTGTCAGGAGAATAAATGGTTTCGAGATACCCTTCGACCGTAAAAAAATGTTCTATTTATTCGTAAGATCACGAAAGATAATTTTATTATTAATGCCATGAAATATAAATATTAGAAATAAGGTACTTTACCTACATTTTATCACTACCTTATAGAAATGGTTTAGTAAATCAACGGGTAAAAGAATCCAAACTCACAAAATCCAGTTGAGGTTAAATTGGATTTCTTGGTAGTATTTAGCCCTGCGGAGTGCGGATAAAATGCAACGAAAAAAATCCTGATTGTGTATTTTGCCTCGAGTTTTAAGCTTAAATGCAATTTTCTGTTTACGACACTCCCACTTTTTTGGCATTTTTCGTCTATCAGTCGTTTTACTGGTGATCTCGATGTAGCATGACGGATATGAAGCAAACATATGAACCTTCTTTTTACAAATCAATTGAGATAAAACACATTCAGTTATGACAAGAGTGAAGGTAATAAAAGAAAATTGAGTAAAGTTTGCTATAAAAAAATAGCGATGAACACTTTTTAATAGGCAAGTCATCATAGGCATATAAGTCATAAAATATGTCTCATCCAGTTATCGTCGGGAGGAGCTAGGGAGGAACGTTTGAGCTATAAAGGAAATGTGATTATGATATTCATACTATCTAGTCAGGGATTAGATTAGCGTAGCTTTAGTACACAATTTTGTTGTACTTTACTTGCCAACAGCCCGACACTGACACCAATATAAAATAAATTGTTGTAAATATATTTTCTGGTCTGATAAAGTGAAAAATGTATAAGCGGATATAACTTAGTACCCAAAATTACAACAATGATTTAATCTATGCACGCCACCTACGAATCTGTAAGTGAGCGGAACAGGGAGACATTCTCGCGCAATTCGTATACGAAAAAAATTGCCAATCGAATTTTAACTGTCGTAGAATAAATAGTTTTTGGTTTCTGAGGGTCACGATTTTGATGTGAGTATTTAGATTAGTAGTATTAGTATTTAGATTGTTTTTGCGATAGTTTTTTTAAGTGTGAATATTTTACTTGATTTTCACTAATTAACACACAAAAAAAGTTCGAAATCGACCTTACGAACAAACATATCAATCGTGACCCTGAGAAATCAAAAACAATTATTTCTTCTACAGTAAAAATTCGATTGTCAAACTTTTTACGTATACGAATTGCGCGAGAATTGTCCCCCAGGTGACTCTACAGTGACATATTTTCGGACCTATCTCTGGGATGGTTGGGCTGTTTTTGATGCGATTTTCAGTAATGAGGTAATACTAAGATGTTTATCAATGTAATTTATAGTATTAACTTGCCAAGGGGCGCAGTAGTAAACATTTTTCTATTTATCAGTCAGGGTGGTGTCAGCTGTTGATGCGGCAAAATATTCAAAAAGGTAAAATAAAAAATAAAACACCACGACGTTAAACATGATGTTCTAAAAATACATACATATTAAATATTTTTTGTCAAAAACCCCGACCAAGTGAACACGTATCTACCTTTTATTAACTGTAAAACCAAACGAATCCGTCGTGGCTGCCGTTTTTATTTATTTAATACTATTACAAATACGAAAAATTTAACTTTTGACGTCGTAAGTTTTCTCAAAATTATTTCTTATGTTTTTTTTATAATTTATGAAAACATCTATTTTATAATTGGGCTCTCAATCCGCTCAGTAGTCGGAAAAACTAAATAGGAGTCGCAGGTGTTAAAAGCGTCAAAGCGAAGCCATCGCGCGCTTGGTGGAAGATGGAAGGAAAAGTACGAATGTAACTGGTAACATAAGGGCCTTTACCCACCGGCAGGTTAGTTCTGCGGGATCACTGCATTACTGGATCCTGCAGAAACCTTAAGTGTGTTTACACGGCAGTATTTGCAGGTACACTTGTCCATATAACAGAGTCCTGTCAAAAGTTTATCACGCTTGCACTTATTGACAGCGGCGCGCTGTATGATTCTATCCTTCTAAGCGTTGCCATGGTAACTGTGTTTCTGGATAGGTACTGTCGGTTTGGAAGTGGCCCAGTTTAATGACAAAACGGGATCAGTATAAACCAGACATAAGTTTTTTGCGGGTCACTCCAATCGAGATGTCCATGCAAATATTAGCATTAATACGCGTATGCTACTACCTCGACCTACTGCAGAAACAGTACCTGCAAAATACGGGATATTTACGTCGGAAAGGGCCCTAGTCGTAAAACTTATCAAACAAAATCAGCTTTTGCGTAGCTTCAGGTGTTAAGCGGCAAAGGGATGGCGCCGCGCGCTCGCTCTATTTAAGAAAATTTTGTACTGTATTGAGACGACGCGTCGCGAATCAGGTCACTCGGTGTTTGGATTGCTTTTAATAGAGGTGAATAATTTGAATTGCGTTTTAGTAAATTATCATCTTTAAATTAAATAGTGTAGTAGTAATAGTAATATATGCTGGTTAAGAAGGTATTGTATAATCTGAATCACATAGGGGTTGTTCGTTCAACGCCGAAAAATCCAACGCCGAAAAATTTTGCATCAATGCAACACAGAATTCAAATGAAAAAATAAACCGGCCAAGTGCAAGTCACGCTCGCGCACAGGTTCCGTAACATTGACTAGTTAAATAAGGCCAAAAATTGCGTTGTAAGGCAGCCCCCCATTATTATTATTTTTGTATTCGTTGTTATAAACGTGTAATACCGAAATACTTATTTGCAAAAAATTCAACAGTGTCAATCTATCGCCTCCTTGCCGCAAGGAAATGGTTTCGTTTTTGAATAGGTAGATATTAAGTTATTTTTTTATGTTGCATGTCTTAGTTTAATTTTTTCTTGTTTGTTAATACTTATCGCGGTTCTTCAGATACAGCCCAGTGACAGACAGACGGACAGACAGACAGTGAAGTCTTAGTAGATTTCATTTTTACTCTTTGATACAGAACCCTAAAAATAACTATTTAACGGTTTACTTTACAATACGGAAAAAGCCAAAAGCACGGATAAAGTTTTTTTTATTGTAATGGAAATTTGTGCCGATAATATTCGTAATATCTGGAAAAAAAAATGATCTCCGAGTTGTCGTTTATTTCGTTTTCCTAATTTATTTTTTTATTTCAACTTTATTGAACTGTTAATTGTACAATTGGCGGCCTTAATGCCTTATCACATTCTCTACCAGTCAACTGCTTGGGATATGTGAAATAATTTTACGGAATATGTTCGTACTAGTAGATTACACTGTCACAAAATAAATCATCAAGATATTCCTTAATCGAAAGATATAACTATACCTACGGCGCTGCCGACATTTGTTCGTGTGTAATTAAACCTTTTAATTCCAAAAATATTTCGCTCAATAAATCATTTATTTATTGCAAGTTATAGGTAAAAATAAGCATAACAGATTTTATAGTTTGCTTAAACTTTGGGCACACTATAGCCTACCCATTGCCCGGGCGTACTACCTTAAACAGTTTAATCAAAATTACACATATTCATACAATATCATAATCTAAAATACATAGAGATCTTATCATCGAAGTATTCTTCTAGAAATAATAACACTTTTCTAGCAATATACTAAATAATTTCCGTTTAATCTCGTTAAATTCGAGCTCTTTGAGTGGGTCTGGTAAATGGTTATATATTTTGGGTGCTATGGAATAAACGCTTTTAGAGAAAAAGCTTGTCCGTGATGGATAATGGGAAAGAATATATATTTCATAACGAGTCTTGCGGTGGTGTCTAGCTGCTCTGGATTTGAAGAAATCAAAATGCTTTTTACAAACAAACATTTATTTGAAAAATATAAATAGAAGGTAAAGTAAAGAGTTTTCCGAATAGAGGCGTGCAAATATCCTTTCTCCTTGCGCCATAAATAGCTCGTATGCACTGTTTTTGAGCTCAAAAGAGTGGTAAAAAATTAAATTAGTTGCATTGTCCGAATTTATGAAAACGTAACGGACATTGGAAGCTACATAGCCATGATATACGGTAATAGTGGTCTTAAGAGTGATACTGTTAAGGCTATTGTTTTAACGTAAAAATGAATTTATTAATTTTACTGCATAAATAGATGGATGATGGATTTTCAATTTACTGAACTATCAAGTTTTACGCCTAAAAAAACGTGTTTCGTTACCTGGTTGGTTTTGCTCGATATGGGAGACTAAATTGAATATATTTTGTTTTTTTAAATAGTGTCCTTTCAAATCAAATCAAATCAAATCAAATCAAATCAAATCAATTATATTTGTGAAACACAGGTAAATATGGTGTTATTACAGATAAGGTGAAAAAAGGTACATGCTGTGATCAGCCATACTGGCATACAAATAGGTAAAATAAAAAATAAAATAAAATAAATTAAATACACAATGTCAAAGAAAGTTAAGGCTAGTCAAATACACAAGGTTCAAGTTATGTCAAATTAGATACTTATTACAATTGGTAACGAAAATGTCAAACCATAGTATTTTGGACAATCAGGCAGAAATCAGTACCTAACAATCTAAATTAATATTTCAATTGTAGAAATTCATCAATTGAATAAAAGGAATGATCAATTAGAAATGTCGTTAGCCTCTTCTGTCTGTTTGAAGTGCTTTAGATTTTGTTAAACAAAATCTAAAGCACTTCAAACAGGCGCGAGATGTTTATCCACGAAATACAAGGAATGGAAATAGGTTAGTGTCAACAGTTGTCCCGAAAAGTGCTTGCTTTAAAAAAAATGTATCTTGGATGTGTATGACTGTCTATAACAAATTGCCTGAAACAATCAAAGAACTAACTGGTAAAAAGTTCCAAGAACATTTGTATAAATGGTTAATCAAACATGTATTTTATAAGGTAGATGATTATTTGAATCACAGCTGTAATAACAATTGTTGTACCTTGTAAGGCTTGGCTGCCACCAGATACATAAATCCTCAATATTGTGCACCTAAGTATTTGTAAAGAATCAGCAGAACGCATCCTCTTACTAACTATGAGCAGAACACTGTCTTATTTTGTTATTGACTCAATTAGTTACACAGATTAGTAAGAGTATTTAGGTAGCTGTCAAACAACAAGAACATTGACATGTAATATAAAATAGCTGTGTATTTGTTGGTGTTGTCCTGTTTAAGTGACTTGTAATTATTAGTACTTTTTTATTGTTATTTGTGACTATATTAAGCTTGACATATTTACATTTATGACATCAATTTTCTTTTATAACACTATTTATATACTTGAATAATTGATTAAAATTTACATAAATAAAATTACCTGTAATACATTAATATATTTGCATGCAACATTTGTTAGCTGAAGATGTGAACCATAACTATTTATAAGACCAAAAATGTACCTACCCTCTTCAAGTGCAAATAAATATATTCTATTCTATTCTATTCTATTCTATTCTATTCTATTCTTTTCTTTTTAAATGTGTCATAAGCATTGCATTCTTTAATGTAGTCAGGGATACTGTTATAGATTTTTGGTGCCATTGCAAAGAAACTTTTATTGCAAAGTGCAGTTTTACAAAGAATACGATCCACAAATTGCAATTTAGTGCGGTTACGGAGTCCACAAAACGTTTCAAAAATGTTTGGATTTTGTCTGATAAAGACGGCTACTTCTAAAATGTACAGGCAAGGCATAGTCAATAGTTTTAAATTTTGAAAATAGGTTTTGCAACTATCACTTCTTTTCAAGCCACACATAGCACGAATGCACTTTTTTTGAACTTTGAAAACTTTTTTCCAATTTGTGGCATTACCCCAAAATATAATTCCATATCTTAGTCTTGATGCAACAGAGCCATGGTAGGATGTGAGCAAAGCAGGCAGACTTACTTTTTTTTGAAAGATGGAACAGGCTGTATGACGCCTGAGAGACTACTTTAGTAATAAAGTCTATGTGATTTTCCCACTTTAGATTACTGTCAATGTGCATACCAACCGAACAGATATATTTTCAAGTGCATCATTGTCATAACTTTCGTATGATTAAGTATCAAAGATATTAAAGTCAAAACTACCTTTTATGAGTACTGTTGAATCGACGGCTAATAAAAACATTTCATGATCAACGTATAGCGGGAGATCATTTATATAAAACAAAGAATAAGAGTGGCCCAAGTATTACTAACAATTCCCCGTGACTTCACCTACCCAAATATCATATCTAGAGAATACAATCCCGAGCATGTTTTTCAATCCCGGGATTACGGGATTTTTGAACCGTAATCCCGGGATCCCGGGCCTATCCCGGGATTAGACTATGTGGTTTCTAATTGGGCTCAAATTAAAAAAAAACTTGAGTAATTAAAAAACTTTATAATGTCTTTGCACAACAGTCAACACAAATCACAATAATAATAAGAAAATAAAAAAGACAAAACAAAAAAATTATACTTTTGCAAGAAATTAAAAAGACAACATAAATATACTATTTAGTATTTCGAAAATATAATCGCAGAAATATCAAAGCATCCAATGTTTGACTTCCTCGTAACCCGTCACTGACAGAATAATAAATGAAAAAAATAAAATCTGATTAGCATATTTATACTTTCATACAGGGAATCCCCGACGGGAAAATACCCGCAACAATACTATGATATGAGATGATCGGGTGATTTCCCTGTTGGTTCGTTGGGGACTTGGGGAATCACCTTAAAAGTAGCATATTTAATACTTTCGTACAGGGAAACCCCGACGGGAAATACCCGCAAAAATATTATGATATTATGAGATGATCGGGTGATTCCCCTGTTAGTTCATTCATTGGGGAATTACCTTAAGAGTATTGTATTGAAGTACTCAGAGTGGGGAAGTCCCTTCTAAGTTTACAACAAACATATTAAGACTGTACCTGTGTGTGTAGTGAATAGTACGTATCGTATGACGGCGTATCTAAAAGTGTTTTTTGTCGTTATGTATTAAATGCTATTAAATAACCTAGGCAAGGTTATCGTCAAGGCGCAACGGACTACGGCATATAAACTAAACTTGTATGTGGCAATCCCGAAAATCCCGAGATTAGCCAAGTGCAGTCCCGGGATTTTCGGGGCCAGAAAACGGTCGGGATCCCGGGATCCCGAGATTCGGGATCCCGGGATTGTATTCTCTAATCATATCCCACAAATTATCATTGAAAATTCTAGTTTATGTGCGTGCTACTCTAATGAATATGCATTATTATTGTAAAACGTCATCAAAACCCATTCAGTAGATAGGAAGGCATAAACTCAAATGTCAAAATATTGTTATGGAAAATGTGATGTAGGAATCAGTTGCCTCTGCTGGGTGCTGATGGTATCCACACCTCCCGGCGGCATATGCCGGTGGCCGTGCCGGCGGTCATAACATACATAGGCTAGTTGACACCATTAATCGTTGATGTAGTTTTTATTGACTATCCAAACGATTGTGTATTTATACTTTATTGCACAACCATTTTTTACAAAAGGTGGATTTAACGCCATTTAGCATACTCTACCAGTCATACCTTGGGTCTTGCAGCTAAGGGCTAAGCAGGAAATATGTGGGCGGTGAGACAAATATGAGCAGTGGATAATGTATACAAAAATAAAATTCTTCCATACATTTACTATGGCGATTTGAAACTAGGACGTTGTAATTATCTGTGTCCAACTGACGCCATTTTTACTGTTCACGGAGTTATTAAATAAATATATTTATTACTAGCAGACTCAGCGAACGCCCCAGCCCCAGTCCAGACGAACGGGATCAAAGTAACCTATGTCTTTTTCCTGGTTCTACGCTACCTCCCCTCTTATTTTGAGCCAAATCGTTTCAGCCATTATTGAGTTATAAATAGTGTAACTAACGCGACTTTCTTTTTATACTTGTATATAGAGATAATAAAAATTATGTATGAAAAAGCGGCCTTAAATATTGAATTTCCTTCAAATATCGGGGTCGTCGATTTGTTGTTGATTGCAGGAAACTACCCAAACTTGGAATTAATATTAGTATGGCATATGATTATTGTATTTAATTTTCATGAGAATCAAGTAAGTACAATTGAACGCGCAAATGTAAGTAGGTATATTATGTCGATCAAACAGTCAAATATTTGAACTAGCTAGTCCAAATATTTGATCGCTGCTTGAATAAGCGTGCTACTCTGGTCACATCAATGAAAACATAATAACACATTTCCAATGAACTGTTTCATTTGAAAACATCAAATGGTTGTATAAATTATAGGTTTAAATACTTAATCGCATGAAGTTACGGTTCCTGAACTAAAATAAACGTCAAATCCATTAAAGGATTAATTGTAAGCCTTGTAGTATGTAATTGTTAGTAGGACACACGATTTTCCGAATGCATTTAGTTTACCTATACTTTTGATTTAAATATGCAGGAGTTTATATGAACATGTCATAAAATAAAAGTCAGTAGGTATTTTGGAAACCGAGTTACATAGTTAGGTTAAGCAGTTAATAACGCGCACTTTAAGCAGTTTCTTCTAAAGATGCATAAAAGAGGAATACAATTTTAAACGATCAAACAATGAGAAAACAAAAATAATCAAATAAGACGTCATGTAAATAGTCATAAGCCCGATAAAATGAAAAAGCACCGAATTGACTTTGAATAACATTCTTTTATTAAAGTCGGTAAAAAGAAACGAACCCTTGCTTGCTGACGGACCGGGAGCAACAAGTGATTCTGTTTGTCAGCGCCGCGATATGAGTTCGGGGTTCAAGGTTCGATTCCTAGTCCCAATCTTCTTAAATACTATAACGATCTATTCGCAATTAGAAATAAACACAAGATTATTAAGTTACAAATAAAAACAGTTAAAATAGCAAAATTGGTGACATAATAAAAACTTACCTTTGCAGCTACGACGAAACTGAAGCGCTTATCAATTTTAAAATATTTAAATTAGTATATTTTTTTAACAAATCCCGAGAAATTAAAAATTAAAGTTTTTTTTGTAAAAAATATACAATTTATATAGTTTAAATTACACCTTAATGACAAATTTAAATAACACTTTATTAAAAAAATACTGACTTGCAAATTATTTTTCTAACTTCAGCTAACTTTAGGGAGACGTTCGCGATGGGCACCTTCCTGAGAGCGATTGAAAGGTGCTGCGTTGCACCGCCCGCCCCGGTGCGGAGACAGGGCGGGCGGCCGGACGGATGCGCCGCGCTGCTGCGTTTCACGCAACTCAGGTGGGCGTTTTAGTTTATTGTAAGATGATTTCGATGTTCATTTTTTTTCAGAAATCAGAATCATTAATTTGCTTCAACACGGTAATACAAAGATGTTACATTTTTTTAAGTAGCTCATGTTTGACTAATTTTGTCATGCAAATTAAAATTGGACCACTAAATTCTAGATAATCAAAAATAAAAGGTACTCATTATTGGCTGACTGTATATTTTTTGGTTAAGTGCTCTTAAGCCTACTTTATTACGCGATTTTACTGACTGAGACCTCATTTTTGTAATTAATGTGGTGCACCGATCATAAAGGTTCCGACCGATCATGTACAATGTTAATTAATTTTATAATCAATGATAGACGTAGCTAGCTGTAAGCGAGCTAGCAAGCTAGGGCCTGGAAGCAACAGTGACCGAATTTCCTCATGACATGATGCAATTTCGGTTCAATTTTCGATTTTCAGACGCAATGTTTATGACTTGTACGAAATCAAAAATAGAAGTCATAAAATCTAAAATCAGAAACATTTGAGAACACAGTTGAGAAACTTACCTTTGCAGCCGCTGCTGTGTTATCAAAGTGCCTAATTTAAAAAATATCTATCATAATTAAATTTTTATTTTGTCACTAAACAAAATTAAATTGCACTTGTAAAAAGCAACTTTGGCTGTGAGATACGAGAAATCGAACCCCGTGTCTTACGCTATCCGGGCGTATGCAGATATCCAACTTTCTGAGAGCTTATGAAGGGTTTTGCACTGCACCGCCCGCCCTAGCTCACATGGTGGGCGGCCGGACGGACGCGCTGCGCTACTGCGTTTCAATCACTTCACGGATGTGTTATTATTATTATGAGATGATCCTTTTAAAATTTCATGTGAAAACGGTAGGTCAATTTCTGTTTATTTATAGGCAGACGTTTGGCTGTTATCTTACGTGAGCTGAAGCAGGCTAAGATGGACACGTTGTAATAGTTTGTGCAATCTCTTCTTGAAATTATTGCATTATACATTGATTAACTCAGGAATTCATAATTAACAGCTCATTTGTGTGATTGATTACATACTCTAAATTACTCTGAGGTCTTAATTTAATCTATAGTTTATAAAAATAGAAAATGTGAGCAATTAACGCGAAATAGGATGAAAATAAAGCTTAGCTTATTGTAAGCTTAGCTAAAATAACAATGATGTTATTCTTTGCTTTTACATTTAACTATTTTTCAATATCCATCACTTTTCCGTTCCGCAACACGTAAAACAAATACGACATTCGTATTCGGTTTTTTAACACGGAGCCTTGCTGACCTACTATTTTGCCATTTAGATTTTTCTACACATATACATCAATTTATATCAAAACTATACTTTGGAATCTTTTAAAAACAGGACAGGTTTTCCTAATAATAATATGCTACGGACGGTTATCGGTGTTCCAAATGTACGTAATCATTGTTTCAATCAATCATTTTTAAATAAATGTAGCAAGCATTTAAAAAACCCACAGAAAGAACTAAACATTACATAATAAATAAAAATACAAAAATGTCACTGAGAAAGAATCCTGACTTTGTTATTATACAGTCCGTTGAAGGCTTCTCTAGGGGTTAAAATAGGCCGACGCAATGCTCCACTGGCCACCTTCATAATTTCATTGTCCAAGTCCTTATATTTTCCCAGAATGAGTCTGCCCACGCCCTTAGGACCGAAAAAAAAAGTCGCGCGGGTGCTCTCAGACATGCCTTACGTCACGCGACGGTGATCTTATTGTACACTTTTTAATTTAGAATTCGAATTTGAATGTTGAGAAAGCCATATACCTGATTGTGCGATTAAATGATCATCCTTCGCATCTGCATAGTTGCCGCAAAGATTTGCTTTGATTTATTTCCGCGGTTTAAAAATAGTTTTTCTGTTTCATTGCGACAGACCAGCTGTCATCCAGCGAGGCTAGTCCCGATAAATAAACAAAAAACTATCGAAACTAAATAACATAAATTGTACTTATAAAAAGCAATTGTGTCAGACAAGGAATCGAACGCTGTGTCATACGCTATCCGGGCGCATGCCTATACCACTCGGCCATTGACACAACGGCAAGCTGTTGAATTTTGCAAGTGCTTTCTTTAACGCGTAGCGTGACCTCATCAATGTTACGAGATTGCTCTTACAATATCCGAAGGGAATATTAAAAAAAATACTTAACATTCGTTTAAGATAAAGTAAGCCAGTTTATTATTTAGTGACCGAGTGGTCGTGGAAGTGTTGGGCTAAAGCTCATATCTAGATTCGGTTATATGTTATTTTTGTTGTGAATTCGTTAAGTCTTTTTCAGATGATGATACAATTATAGAGATAGGGCAAAGGGTTGTGGCTGTGCAGTGCTGGATTTACCAGCATTTCCACCCGTAATACTATCTTATAACTACTTTAGCCACCCCTTTGTTCCATTCCATCCGCGTCTACCGATTATTCACTAAGAAACTAGCATCATGATTCTAATTTAAGATAATTGTGATTATTACTTTAAATTCTCACACTGGGGTCTAACATATCGCATTGCCAAAGTTCTGACAATCGAAAGCACATAGTGTGTACTGGGAAACGATGATTGCGGATAAAGGGTTTTCCCCACTACACCGTACCAATATCATGATCGTGCTAAGAACGTGTCATACACGAAAAGAAACATTATACGCTATACTTGCTCACTCAACGGGCAGTGTTCTGTCTCACCGTTATATGGAGCGAGAGCGAGGGCGAGCGAGAACGTATTTTGCCGCTGCTGACACGCTCCTTGCATGGAATGGTGTTGGTCGGTAAACGTTTTGTGGGCAAGGTGTCATAGTTTTCAATGTAAAGGCTTTTTCCCGGACACGTAATAGCGTCTTCTACCACTGTCATGGTATGGTTACGGTGTAGTGGACAACAACCTTTATGACTTTTTATGTCAACTGTATGAGCTCTCAGCTCAATACAGGGTATAGTAGAAGTAAGAAGGCCACTGACCTTGCAGCCTTCGCAGGAGGTGACTCCGTAGTGGTACCCGGAGGATTTGTCTCCGCAAACCTTGCAGGGCGCCGCCGCCTTGCCGCCTGCACTTGCGCTGTCCGCTGGGTACTGCTGCTCTGGAATACATAGTAATTTCAATTAATTGAAAGGTAAATATGACATTGTTTGGGGTAGGCAATTAAAATAAAGATAGTCTTTGTTTTATTCGATGAAGTATTTAAATCTCTGAATTTAAACTTGACAGATATTCAGATACATATTCCATAAAGGAAGATAATGTTAGACAGTTTAATGAGACTGAATGCCCAAGTCCAGAAGTTATATACTTTATGTATTAACCAAAACTAGCTAGATAGAGCTACCTAGCTATAAAAATCGGAAACTGAATCTCCAACCTCTGAAAGTCACTACAGTATTCTAGTTTTTGCTTACTTTAACAATTTCAAACGGGGTTAGAGCTACCTAGCTATAAAAATCAGAAGCTGAATCTCCAACCCCTGAAAGTCACCACACTATTCTAGTTTTTTCTTCCTTTTACAATTTAAAACCCGGTTATCTGCATGAAACCTTATTTATCCCTGACAGTGACCTATTTCTGTTCCATCAATAAAAATCACAACAAACGGTTAGGCAAGTTGAACACAGGCTTATTTCCGTGGTCACGCGGCTGGCTGCCATTTGACGGTCACGTTGATCGCCCTGCCGCAATGTTGGCTTGCGTTATGACCACGCATTTTGAGGGATGACAGTGCAAGAGATGTAAGCATAAATACGGGTGTTTTTTGGTCAGTGGCATCCAACTCAGCAACGATAATATAAGTTTTATTTATTCTTAAAAAAAAAATATATAATAGAAAACTTTTTCACAACATTCTAAAAAAAATTATTGGGAAACTTGCTCCCTCGCGCGTATCTACGAAATACTACGCCGTAGCTAGTAAGCTACGAAGAAGCGAACTCGCGTTAGTTCGGTTTTGACTCGGTCGCTAGTATCTCAATAATAAATTGATTTTGTGGGTTTGTTCCAATAAAATATTATACATATATATTTTGGCATCACTATCGTTTGTAAAACCACCCCTGAGTCGGGCGTCGTTGACCAAAACAACATCCTGTATATCAAAGTAGTGATATTGCAAAAACAAAATTTAAGACTTAATTTATTAATAGGAGATGACTTGAAATGGATACAATTTTTATTACCAATGATTTCATTGTGAAATGTCAACTAGCGCATTTATTTTTAATTTAGTTGAATTCTTTCTTATTCTTACTACTATGTAAATGCCTTTCCAAAAGCCAAACACCTCCTACGAGTATCTCCGTCGGCAGGCAGTCAGCGACTCCTAATCTCGTGCAAAACTGACCAAATCGTCACATCATCTCGCTTGAGTTTGCCTATGTCTGATGGTATCTCGTGACCATGATTGGTGATTTCGCCCCATCTAAATATAAACCCCGTCCATGTTGCAATTAAACAGTTTTATTCCAGGACAAGGAACAATAAAATGTATCTATTATTATAATTAACCATGATTTTCTTATAATTATTTATTTAATGTATTAACATAAATTGGGTCTTCATTTTAAAAATAATGTTGTATCAAATTTTTCATCTCTCTTTGGTAAAAAAACGTGCTTTGTATATGTCATTAAACTGATGTTTTTAGGGTTCCGTAGCCGAATGGCAAAAAACGGAACCGTTATAGTTTCGTCAAGTCTGTCGGTCTGTGTGTCTGTCTGTCCATCCGTATGTTACAGCCACCTTATTCCGTAACTATAAGCATGACACATCAGGTAGTTAGGTAGGATTTGGTTTAGTGGGGTGTCTATGGAGACAAGGACCTATTCTTGTAAAATGTCATTCCTTAAAACCATTTTCTTTTTAAGTCTAACGTTTGATTGATAGACTGAAAAAAATATATAATGTAGTTATAAACAAATACTTTCAACAAAAAATGGTTTAGACGGGATCGAACAACTGCAAAAATAACTTTGTTATTCATACAAACACTATGAAAAAAAAAGTTATATTAGCTGTCAATAAAATTTTGTGGTATTTAAGCTAAATGGAATAAAATGGATTCCCTAATTTAGTTAAAATTAGAACGGAACCCTCAGTGCGCGAGTCCGACTCGCACTTGGCCGGTTTACTTTTTATTGACGTCAAAAACGACATCCCGCCTAGTACGTGACACTTAGTAGTGAAAGCCCTTAACATGATTGCTTAACCTAGAATGAAATATCTATATAAAAATACACTATATGGAATGACCGTATTGTAAAAAACTTAGTTCCGAAACTCGTGTAACATAATAATGACCGGTCAAAATAGTATCTTTTCCGCTTCATTCGTTCTCCATTCATCTATGGGCACCCACCTGTGGTAGTGGGGTTGTCAGTCAATCACATCCCGCGCCTTGAGTGAGATGTGTCATGTGAATGACGTTACGTTCATTACAGCGGCGTTTACAGCGCACTGTAATTTTCAGTCTTTGTAACCCAAAACATTGTTTTGTCAACCTAATCTGTCTCAATATCATATCAGATGCGTTTACTTATAGAACCGTAATTTTAAGTTAATTATATGTTTACCATTAATGGATTGCTTGGAGAAGGTAATCGAAATATGAAATTATGCACTAGGTTACCATGGGGGTCTAGTACAAGAGGCTTGCTGTCCTTTAACAATAGAAAATCTGACAAAGCCAATATTACCCTAGCATCGTAGTATCTGCAGGGCAATTCAGAACGTTCGAAAAGCCATTTTGAACGTTCCGAATTGCCCGTTAGAACGTTTGATAGGATGTCGATATGTCAGTTCGGTAACAAAGAACAAAATAAAAAAGTTGCATCGAATAAATCCACGTCATCATCATTTTATTAGTATGTAAAATTCATCAATCAATATTAGTATGTTAGAGTTATTCAATCATAACCGAATAGTTCTGAAACAGGGGGGCAGATTCTGTTATAGTAACAATTAGACGCGATAAATTACTTATAAAAATAAATAAATATTGGACATCAATCACATACATTGCTCTGATCCCAAAGTAAGTAGCTAATGCACAGGTGTTATGAAAATCGGAAACAACGGTTGTACCACAACACCCAGACCCGAGACAATATAGTTTTTTATTTATTTCTATATTGGAAAAATCAATCCTAAGACTTAGATACTTCTTTTGCTCATAAGCGGACAGCATGAGCAGAGCAGCTTACTGCATCCAAGTCTTAGGTCCGATTTATTCAACGTCAGATAGGACTTATCAGACTGAAAAAGTAAATGTAGGCACAACGACCGATTTTAACATGACCATTTTCGATTCCTGACAAATAGGTGACGTTTTCAAATTAGGCTTACTGTATTTTATTCGATGGATATTCCTCATCTGACTTTGGTAACGTAACCCTCACGGATCGATGGGATGCTGGCGGTCGCGTAAACAAAATAATGTTGATAAACACTTCCGTGTGGGAAAATGGTTTTGCAAACTTTTATAAACTGTCTACGTAACATTTGTATTTCTATGAAGGCATCAAAGCGGTGCTGGGGGCTGATAGTTCGTATGCGAAAAAGTTCACCGATCGAAATTTCTTTGTCGAAGATTCGTAGCTCCTGATTTTTGAGGGTCACTATTTTTATACATTTCGATTTGTTCCATGCGGTAGTTTTAATGACATGTGGTCATATTCTCTGTTTTTTTGAGATATAACGGTAAAACTGGTATCAAAATACCATATAGAAATCAGTTCGTTTGACGTGAAAATCGCCTCCCAAATTCTCGTGCAGCGATACGAAAAAAGTTAACCGATCGAATTTTCTTCGTACAAAAAAAATATTGATTTCTCATGTTAACGATTTCTATGTATTAAGATTGCGTCCGTAGGTAGTTTTTTTACGTGTGGACGTATAAGTATGTATAACTTACTTTTTAAGGTAAAACGGTTAAACTCGCGATCGCAATCGAATTACCAGACAAAAAAAGTTCGCCAAAAAAAGCCAATGCGCTTCAAATTTATAAGTACGCAGTTTAATTATTATTTTATTTAAACATTACAGTAAAGACAGAATAACACATAATGTATATTTACGAATATTTCGTGTAAAGAAATAATTTTCGTTGTACAGTAAGACTCCACGAGAATCTACCCTCTGGAGTGCACGTCAATATGCACAAGTATAAAAAAATCAGACGTAAAATTAAAGAGATATTTAATTTCATGTGAAGGTAAAATGTGGCCAATGATCTAAAGTTGTAGAACCTATTTTGGTGTTTACTTATAATAATAAATATAGGACACCAATCAACTACATTGCTCTGATCCTAAAGTAAGCAGCTAATTGCACTTTTTGTTATTGAAATCACACTATAGAAAATTTTGATTTCTATATTGACGCGACCAGGAATCGAACCCGAGACCTCGGAGCGGCGACGCCTTGAAACCTGCGTGCTTAGCCACTACACCACGGAGGTCGCCTTACTCTTGCGAGCCTATTGAAGTTTAAAAAATAGGTGTCATTAAAATCAACATAAAATTAATAAAACCGTACTCATAACTCCACAGAAATGGACTAAAATAATTTAACCGAAGCACGAAATAGTTCCATACAGATACAGCATCTCGTTAGCAAGATGAGAGCACGTGGTAACAGTGAATCTGCTATTTCCTAATTGGAATCCTATTACTTTCTCTTTCCGACAAAATTTAGCCAATATACTACTACGGAAAATGTTTACTCATAATGTAAAAGGAAATTAAGGGTTATAAGAATAGCTGCGAAAAGATTTCACAATGAAATATACAAAGAAGCCCCTGACAAATAAAAGAAGTTTTTGTGACGCACTCGTTATGAAAGGGTTTTTATTTTCAACAGCATAACGAGGGAAACATTTTGTTTACGTCAACACGTTAACGTGTTAGCGGCTCTTTACATTTCTGGGTTGCTCTCATGAAGAAAACTTGAAGTGGCAAAAAAAATGTAGTAACGAGTCCTCAGACATTTTTCTTCAAAAGACGGGTGTAACAATATACAACACTTGCTCAAGTGGTGATATGACAAAGGGTGTCGTTATAGTTCCGCAGTCCTCCCTCAGGGGCCTTACTTTTGAATCACTCGCTTCGAAATGGCGAGTGATTTTCGTTCGAAGATGAATTAAAACTCATAGAAAAAACTCGTTGTCGAACGAAAATCACGCCATTTCGAAGCGAGTGATTCACAAATAAGGCCCCTGTCCGCAGATTAGCTCTGACCTTTGGTAGGTATTAGGATACTGTAATATTAATATCGCGCCGCAAAAGAAGAGCAATTCTTCTTTTTTCTTCCTTATCCCATCATGTGGGGTTTTAGTAATGTCGAAGCATCGCCAGCAGTGTTATCTATAAGTCTATAAGTATAGCTATGTAAGTAAGTTACTTCATCGCGTTCGCCGGCCACCGGTGCATAGTAATCGTTTGTATTTCTTATTAATAAAGTTTATGTGCCTAATTAGTCCGTTTTAATTCACGGCCCAATATGAGGTATCGATGAAAAGGTATTTTAAACTAATTTGAGTTTGTTACCATAGTTTTCGAGTTGATGACTGCTTAGGAAATATTAAGTTATAAATTGAAAATTACCAACACAGTTCTTACAATCAAGTGTCCCCAGTGCCCAAGCCTCTACCAACAAAAGGGTTATTTATTGGGTTTCTTTGATAAGTGAAAAAAAACTATGGATACCGAAAGCTGTCACGGCTTTGTCGTCAAACATTTATAGACCAAAACAAAATAATCACATGCATATTTGATAAAAAAATATTAGTAAACAAACTACAATTATTAAAAAAGCTCCTTCTAAACCAAACTTTACCTAGTTTTAGAAGGCGCTTATTTATTAACTAGCTTTAGCTAGTTTTAGAAGTATTATACTTAAAAAAAACGCGTTTAATTATTTTGGAGTCAGTGTATGTTGTGTTTAGCCTATTGGTGTACGAAAACATGACATCATGCAACGACTACAAAATAATTTGAATACATCATTTTTATCTTTCTTTACAATTTTTGGTGGTTAAGGTGTTTTTTCATGACTTTTAGTTATTACCTACTCATACCTCAACAACTACTAAGTAGATCGATTTTGATGAAAATTAAACTTTACTTGATGAAATAAAAAGAATCATCTCGCTATTATATTAGTACTGCTATCCAACGCGGTAACGTAGCCAGCATCCTCGCCTCTTTGCCTTATAGATACGGTTTTAGTTTCGATTAGGTTTTAAGTTACTAGTTTTTGCATGTATTTTCTTTAACCTTTTTAATTCTTTTAAATAGTCTCGCTAAGACTTCTCGTTTTTGTGAAATCCTGTTAACATACAAACATACATACACTTACAAAATTTTGCACACGTGTTAGGAAGCCTCAATAGCCTAAAATTTTACTCAGTCGGTAAAAATGACTGCACTTACATTCCTGATTTCAACTATTGATATTTTCCTATGTCAGTGACCATTAAATTTTAAAATAATAAGTACGTATGTTTATTACTATAAGTAGACGTACTACTCTCATAGTTTCTTCTTCAGGTCACCCTGCGTAAGCCAATGTGACATTGTTCGTGTGCAGCAAAGCTCACCTGACTCAGTTTAGGTGGAAAAAATATGTATACAGGACGTTACCAATGCATTCTTTTACATCAGATATGACTTCATATTTTTCAATAAGAATTAATTTTAGGCACTGTTTTTTAGTAAACAGCTATTTCGAGTCTAGTAACACTATTTTTTATTAAAAGAAAGAAACTAAAACATCCAATATAAAAATAAAAATAAACTTTAAACTACTATTCAAAAACGAAACCATTTCCTTAGGGCAAGGAGGCTATGATATGGCTGCGTTGCCAGGTTGGATAGCTATGCTAATCCTTTGGAGCTCGGAACCAGGAAGATTTGTAAATTGGATGTAACAATATTTAGCTTTGAAGCTTTTTACCGACTAAACAAAAGAAGGTAATCAATTCAAAGTGTATGTATGTTATATTGTTGGAATTTAATCATATTTGAGTATATTGATCTAGTAAGGCTTTTATTTTATTCAATGGGTTCACCTATAACTAGTGCATTGTTACTTAATATAAAGTAATTCACATATTAAGCTTTGCTAAATGTGCAGTCTTTTACAGGTGAACACAGTATGCATAAATAAAAGCCACTTACACAATTTATAAAAAGGAAAAGTCGTATACGAAAAAGAGTGCCACAAATCTAAAACTAGGACAATTCAAATAAACTTTTGCGGAATTCATGAAGAGACATCGAACATATGTCAATATCAGAGCTTTTTCTCAGTAGGTTATATTGTCTACACAATCTTGGGATAGGTGAATTTTCACCCATTACTGTTCACCTAAAAGGAACACAAAAAAGAACGACGTCGGAGAGGAATTCGAAGTGTCAGTCTTCGTAGCAATTCAAAACAACTTTGTGATTATTGAAAGCTTTATAAAGAAAGACCATATCGAGAAGGTGTCTGCGCTTTTGAAGGCTAATTATTTTAAAGAAAGCTAATCTGTCCTCGTAACTGAGTCCCGATCTAACCACAGTGTAAGCAAGGTATATCTGGTGAACTTTCTATGAACTCGTTCAACTCGCAAGGAATGGCGAGCAAAGAGTGGTCTCCACACAATACTAACGTACTCAAGGGTGGATGTAAGGATAAGGAGACGGTTAAACAGTGTTAAGTTTGTTTCAACATTCTTAAACCCTTTTGAATTAAGTAGGTATCACAAATCCTAGTAATTTTGCTGCCTGTTTTATAATATGATCAAAATGAGGTACAGACTCCCTATCCATTAGAACTCCCAGATCTCTAATTACTTGAACCTTACTCATACTGATTTATTATATTTATCTAGTAAGTAGTAGGTAAAATATATTATTTTGGGTGAATGTAATAAAAGAGCATTATTCGACATTAAGACTCATTCCGTTTCAATGACACCATTCCCCGAGCGAGTCGATATCCCTCAGAAGCAGTGTCGCATCCTCCGCTGATTCAATAACTCACGATGGTATTAGTAAGGCAAATAAGTAAGGTATAGTGGTAGAAGATGCACTATCAATAATCGAATCAGACTAGGAGCTATCATAAATGGAGGCAAAGTGCAAGGCAATATAAAGGCAATATTTAGTAAAGCCATCTAAGGAGGAATTGTTGCCATCAGTTACTGATGACGGATATGTTCCAGTCCCACCTCTGCTATTTTATATAGGACTAGAAATATTTGGGTTCGTTTTAATACTCTGCTCTCCTGCATATAAATATCCTTTCCTTTGGACATTCCCACACATCGCCATCTAGCCCCAAAGTAAGCTACTCAAAGCTTGTGTTATGGGTGCCAGACAACGGATATAATACTTAAATACTTTTTTTTTGTAAATACATACATGATATACATAGAAAACACCCAGACCAATACAAACAGACATGTTCATGCACACAAATGTTTGTATTGTGCAGGGATCGAACCCGCACCCGCTGCGTAGTAGGCGACTTCTCGACCACTACACCAGACGGGTCGTCAAATGTAGGATTTGTAGCAAGCCCTAGTAAGCCAACTGCATAGTCAGACAACAATCTGAATGTGATGTGTCAAGCGAGTTCTTGTACTTTTTATATCACTTCCGGTACTTTTCTATTTTCATGCAAGCCGTTGATTAGATTGCGGCTAAACCAAATTGAAAACGGGCACTACGGGGTTTATGCACCGGTACGAATCTCGTTAATGTATTCTCGATCTCTATGTAGAATGCGTCGGAACACATGTGCAAAATTTTGTAAGTGTATGTATGTTTGTATTTTTGTCCACGGATTTCTCAACTTAGAGTACGTAAAAAACAATTCAACGAATAATAATTTTCACTAACAATAAATAACAATGTTCCTGATTTTTTGGATTTATTTTGATGAACGAGTTAGCAAACATTAAGAGCTTTTGGCCACTACAGTTCTGAGAAGGTTAATTTCGATGTTGTGTAGTAATTTACTTGCTGCAGCCATATTTTTTATTGAATATAAATAAAACTCGTAATAAAAAGCAATATTACGATTAAATAAGGCAAAATTAAGTAAATTGCTCATGCGTTTTCATTAGCATGCATAGCATTTTCAATTTAAATGCGTTTTACCACCAACTTTTTCATTTTATACTTTTTTTTTTGTTAAAATATCTTTCATATTTTCATGTAATAAGAAGCCCGTTTCGTATTTAGCAGTATCATCCTAACAATTCACGATAAAGTGCCGGTCGCACTATGTTTCTCATGTTTTCGAGCTTTAGAAGCTACCTTATTGTATGATATAATTACTTAATTCGAAAGTAGCCATTTTGAAACTTGTTGTTACGACAGGAAATCACATTATTAAAATAAATGATTGGTGTTTCTGAGTAAAAAAATCCTACACAAAAACATTTTAAAACCTGAGAGTGCTGGAAAATAATTTACTCATGCCCATCAAAAAGGTTTTAAGTTGTCAAAGAGTTGCATCCAAGATCACTTCAGAACTCAATAGTTGCCTGCAAGTTTAAATAAACGTTATATTAACGTTAAATTATGGTTGGGAAGGTTATATTTAGGTTCTGTAAAAGTAGTTCTTATGGTTCAGGTTTTGAGCTATAGGTGTTGCCGTAGCTCTCAGAAAGGTTCTAAAAAGTGGGCCCTTTTTGCACCCAGGAGGTTAATATAACGTTAATTTAATGTTATCAGAACTTAATTTTGCCTTATTTAATCGTAATATTGCTTTTTATTACGAGCTTTATTTATATTCAATAAAAAAATATGTCTGCCGCAAGTAAATTACTACATAGCATCGAAATTAATCTTCTCAGAACTGTTGTGGCCAAAAGCTCTTAATGTTTGCCAAAATAAGAGTTAAAGGTAACCTCGCGGAGCTTCCTAAATCCACAAAGCCTTGTTCAAAGCTTTAAGGCTATTGCCAAGAGTTGTTTAAGACTTGTCAGTCGCAAAATTAACCTCCGAGCTTTTTGATATCACCCTGTGTTGGTTCATTTTTCAAGACAACTCAATGCTTTGAAGTCGCGGAAACAACTGGCATTTCTTGAAGATGCCTTTAATGCTTTGAAATATTCTTGAAAGACTAATCGTGCCTTAAGCTCTCAAACAAAAGCTAATGGTTTTGATTTTCTCCATAGAGACCTACTTTGTTTGTCTGAACAACATTAATACAACTACAAGGCTACAGATAGGTTTTGGAAATTGCTTGTAAGCAATTTCAGCATTCCTTGACGATAAGGTTTTATCAAAGTTAATGAAACCTCCGACTCCTACTTTTTAGGACTTAATCAAGAGTCTGCGAGAACTGTAAAGTCCTAGGACTATATGCTAATGAAACACAAGTCAAAATAACGTTAATTTTAACTCTTGGCAGTGGCTTCTAGGTTCTAGTAATAAATAAATAGTTTTAGAACTAATTGATCATTCTGAAGTGCTTAATATGACCTGATAGCAAAACATTAACCTTTTTAAGAGCCTTATAAAACCTAAAGGCATTATTTTAAAACCTCGGCCCAAACGAAAATGTTACTTGGGATCCTATTCAAATAAATACACTCGTTTGTGAGTTACCCCTTTAGGCTACTTGGAATCTTTTACGAGTTTTGAAAATGAGTTTTGTTATAGATATTGATGTGCTCTGTTCGAATTTCAAAATTTGACGCTAAAAATATCTACTACAAAATTTAATTAAAGACAATTTCCTAGAACACACAGGCATTCAGATCATCAAGAAAGGAAGCTGCTTTGTATAAACGTACGTGATCGTCCTATGAGCTAATTAAGCCCTGTACTCATGAGGTGCATATTCTCTGGTAAGGAGGAGGAGGACGTGATTGTTTGCATTTACCTTACAGGACTCCTAGGACTATCAGCTCATATAGGTAATGTTTGGTATCGCTTTTGTACAATACAAAGATAAAAAAACGCATTTTTAGAACTAAATTTACATATTATGAGAAATAAAGAAATACGGTGCCAAAATAGAAAACAGCTAAAACCCGAGTTATTTGTCGCTTTGCGGAGCTTGTACACCAAACCTATTGATTTTATGATAAATGTTACTGTGCATGAATTGTAGGAAAATGTATCTTCTCTATATTTTTTACCGTAAAATGAGCTGAAAAGGAGATCATCTGACACGTACTATTGGATGAAAAGAGCACATCAAAATCTCTTAGATTCACGGAAAACTATCCAGGTAAAACTACAATTTTATTGTGTTAAATATGGAATTTTGTATGAAGTAATGGACGTTTCACCCCCTTTTTACCTATTAGGACATTGTGAAACGTGCGGTTAACCTTCTAATTGATAGATTCCTCTTCATTTTGTCTAGAAAAGTTTCAATTATTGAAATCGAAAAAACTAAATTAATAATAAAACGAAATGACTTTGTAGAATAAAAAATAACGTTACTCAGTACTCAAATTTTCTTTTGACATTGTGTATAGCGCGTTGATGTCTTTTGTATGTGAAGTTTTTTTTACATTCGCTGTATTTTATTGGTGAATTTGGGTCCCGGTCCTTGTTTTTCGTTTTTATTTTTTTTCCTCAAAAAAGCCAAATATCTACATAGATGTTATAAAACATGTTTGATCATTGTGTAGTTTAAAAGCAAAATTGTCAAATAATCAGATTTAGTTTCGTCAGGTAAATTTGTCATGGATTAAATCTGGTAGATTTGTTTTTTTGCACACTCGTTTATGACGATAGCCGATTACTGCAAGTATGTGACCTCGAAATACGACCGGAAACTTTGTCAAAAATCTTAAATTTTGCCACTGTCAGATTTTGAAAAATTTTACCCTAAAAGAACTCATAAAGATTAAATAAGATACCAAAAATTTGCGCACAGGAAGGACTCGAACCAGCAACTTCTTGGCTAACCGGGCCAACGCTCTACCAATTGAGCTACCGTGCTGTAGGTCCGACCTTGCGAAATTTATGGTCTCTTATCTCTCTTTTTGGTTTCTTATTATGAAATAAGAATAAATATTCATAAATATGAATTTATGAATATAAAATAAGTGAGTGTTAAAATATTCTAAACTATACTAAAGACGACCTAATGTGTCCTATCTATCCTAACAATCGGAATATTAATTTAGATATCCAAAAATGTATCCGTGCTTACCTCCGGTACCATTTTACTATTAACACCAGGAACTCTTTTTTTTAATCATTCACGACAATATTACTAGTGAATTTCATTACAAAATCAACAAAAACCAAGTGAAATATCCTTGTTCTCTACTTACAATTTTAACATGCGCAAGTGGAAGCCGAAGGTATGTATCACTCATCTAGTTCATTTAGTTCCGTAGATCTACTATCACATTATCACTGACTACTACATTCATTCGCTCAATTGTTCATATATCGTATTTGAAACTTTTCTTATGACTAAAACACTTTAATGAGATTTCTGCAGTCCAGTAGTCTAGAATTACGATTATAAAACAGCTGCCTGACAAAATTGCAACGAGTAATTACAACAAAAATATAAAAAGAACATTTCTCTGAAAATTACCTCAGACATCAATCTATCAAACAATAATACTAAGACTTATTTCAAATACGTTAAAGACTATTTCTGCTTGCGCTATCTAAAAATAATTTGTCCCGAAGGAAAACTCACGCGAGCCGAGCTATGCAGCTGTCTCTCTCTTGCTTAGTAACTATATCGGTATGCTCTGTGCCTCTGTCTCTGTCATTGAGCTACTGAAGGACTGGACTACTGAGCCGTATTTTACGTTAGTGAACGAGTGAGTTAAGGAACTAGATTGCTTCAATTTAATCATTCATTCAGGAACATCCCAGCTCTAGCTGGGAACTAAACGCAGGCTGGTCTAGAGGGCAGACCGATATAACTTAATAACAACCTACTCGAAAGATATTTATTAACATGTAACTATGTACAATACAATACAAAACAACGTTATTGTATATATACATTAATTATAATCTCATATAAGGTGCATTGTAGGTATTTCCAATCCAAATATTCAATCTCAACCTTTGCAATGTTCCCATTTTAGTAGAATACGAGTATCCCTCAGTAAACAGAGTATAATAGATGTTTCGTGAAAATTTTCCAGACCTTGTTGTTTAACCTTCAAACATTTTCTTGTAAATAACGGGCGAGAATATCATTGAAGAGTAATCCCAATTACTTATCAAATTTCTGTAAACACAAGATTTAAAATAGCTTCTTGATACTCATGTCAGTCGTGAGTCGTGACTATCCCATATTTTGTGAAAATACTAAATGAAATGAAGTATGAAAACACACAAATACTTCGCATTATGCAATGACATATTTTTTCATTCAATAATGTAAGAAATTACTACATTGTAAGCAATATTGGTACTACTGTTTGAAAAAAAATGTATTATAGTAATGTCTCAGTAATGTTATGCACGCACGAATTTTGGACGTATGTCTTAGTTGCAGTTTACACTAGGGGAGCGAGGGGCTTGTTGTAGCAGGGGTAAGTAGTAACAGGCTTTTTTCTTTAGGACCTTAAACTTAATTACGTATTTCATTGATTGCTTATTTCTTTGATCAGATTGATTAATAAAGTTGCTGCATCATGTTGCTATATATTAGCCAATGTCCCGCCGGCCGAGGCAGTGAGCAGAAATGTGCACGCGCTTCATTTTTACCAGGTAGTATAAAATTCTACTGTCGTATAATTTTAATTACCGTTATTAAAATCGAATAATTTCAAACATTGTATATTTTATTTACATCTTAATTTATATCTGAAAATAGCGGTCCCCTACGACTTCATCCGCGCGTTTTGAGTTTGCTTCCTACCCTCCCGTCGCAGCTTAATAAAGCCTTCCTCTTATTGAAGATAAGCTGTCCAAACCAAAATATTTTTTCAAATCGATCCAGTAGTTCCTGAGATAAGAGCGTTCAAAAAAACAAACTTTTCAGCTAAATAATATCTATATAGATGTGTAACAGTTTTTAAGTTATATGTTTAAATAGTTACATTGATTAATGTTGGAAATCAAAGCAAGGCGATAGTTGTAACATAATCCCGGGGCTTGTTGTAACGTGTATATGTGATTAAGTTAATGTTTTATTTATTTTTATTTTATTTCCAAGCAACTACATTAACATTTTAATTTGTTTTTTATGAAATAAAAGTGCCACGATGATTATAAGTAGTTTGTAACTAAATAAAACTGTTAATGATATAATTTTTAGGGGTTGGTCACTAAAAAGTGTAATATGTAATATGTGTGTAGAGTTGATTTTTGATAAAAAAAATACTTTAGAAAGATTTAAATATTGGTAAGAACTAGCAAAAAATAAAGATAAGAGATATAATTGCCGTTTTTTGTGGACGTTGCTACTTTCCCCGGTAGACGTTACAATTTACCCCATATACGAATTAATTGTAACACCGCACTTTTTGTTATAAAAATATTGGACCAAAGTAAGTACACACTAGTATGCACTTGTTTTATGGAAATAAGACACAACGGTGGTACCACGACACCTAGACCCGAGATAATATAGAAAATTTTGATTTCTTTGTTGACCCGACCGGGAATCGAAACCCTGGAGCGGCGACGCCTTGAAACCAGCGTGCTTAGCCACTACACCACGGAGGTAGTCATCCACATCGCACTTGTTCTAGGATAAAATAATTGATGGTAAAATTAATAGTAAGATATTATTGTTACTTGATTAAGTGAAGAAAGAGTTATAGCATCCATCCATATTTATTTAGAAGCGATTTAATGAATAGAAGATATATTAGTTTTCTTGAAAACTGTCACAACCAGCCCTTCGTTTTTCCTATTTGGTGTAACGGAGCTAAACAGTCTATATTTAGAATTGGAAAGTGGTCAAGTGAATGTCGTGTAGCCGGGTTCTCGTGACCTATCAACTCTGCCATTTGCTGTAGCGATACTGGGTAGGAAACGAAAGCCAAGCGCAACGGTGTTATATCTCACTGAGATGCTTGCATCATGCAGTTCTAAACTACTTTTAGAATGTCACTAATCCATCAAAATAACATCATCTTCTATTAATCACGAATTAAACACTTATAATCATGAAATAAGAAAGCCCAGTCTTTGGAATGCCAATAAAGCCAAACCCGACATTCTCTTTTAAGCTCCGATTTTGGATCCGACTAGCTTCAAGCAGCTGCTTTTTAACTACATATTGACAGTGGCAATTAAAATAAAGTCTTTGGAGGATGGAATACCCATCACTCAATAAGATCGATAGATACTAATTATGGCTAATCAATGCAGGATATTCGCTAGGTGGGAAGTAGGGGGTAGGAAAAACCGAATCGATCACAGCGCGTGATATGGCTCAAAAATGAACTGGCGCGACTGCCGCGCGACCGTCACGCTGCTAAAGTCGCCTAAGTGTGAAAGCGCTATAAGCCCTTTAAGGTGCGCTTACACGAGGGCAATAATTGCTCGGCGACACGAATGGACCGATCTGGAGCAATTAGTGGAGCAATTGAGCAATGTGGAGCAAAATAAATAAATTGCGGCAATTATTTCGGCAATATTGCTTCTAATTGCTCCAGATATTTCATATCGCTCATTGTCGCAGATACGAATTGACGAATATCCAATGGTCTTGGAAATTCTAGGCAATTTTTGTATGCATCTCGTTTGCACTTGTATGTTTTGCGGCTTGCGGTCTTGCTTCCGCGGGGAGAGCGAGAGGTCGGGTGAAAGTAGGATAGCTTAAAGTAAAGTTCATTCTGGTAAAGTTTTTGAATAATATATCATCTAATTCTTTACACAATGAAAATTGCGGCCTTTTTGCCAAAAACGATCGCACCCAGATACGCCTATTCCTTTTCTTTCTTTTTTGTTTTTGATGAATAATAGAAAAAGCGCTACAAGCCGCCGCATCAAAAACAATATCGTCCATAGCGAGCGAATACTGAAATGCTCGTGTATGACAGTATTGCCTTGATGAAGTTGCGTTACTGAAATGCTCGTGTAGGACAGTATTGCCTAGTTGATGAAGTTGCGCCATAGCGCTCAATATTGTATTGCGCAGAATTGATGCTTGTTGCCGTTGCCGTAAATTGCTTGATGTAGTCATGACGTCATAGTTGACGAGTATCGACTGGAATTGAGCAATTTTAGTTGCCCGTGTAAGCGCACCTTTACATTAGAGAGCCGCACTGCTGTCGCGCTGTTGTCGCTCTAAAATGAAGGCTTACTTATACTGCTGTTATTTTTATGTATGAATTTATAAACAGAGAGGCTAACGAGCGACCGTCGCGCTGCTAAAGTCGCTTAAGCGTCTAAGAGCGCTTTCACAAAGCGCTCTAAGAGGGAACCTTTATACAGTAAAACAATGTAAATATGGAACTTTTAAAATTATCATAAAAATAATTTAGACCCTTAATGATGATAGTTGTCACTTCGACGTATTATATTTTTACTGTGACCATTTTATAAAATACTAATCACAGGTCAGTATTTCAAGGTTATTCTATGCTCTCTTTCAAGACAAGGAGACATGTTCTAGCCCCATATGGGCAATAATTGATTGATATTAACTAATTATTGACGTTCATAAGTGGTATTTTCATAAGTGTCCTTCATAGAATAAAAAATATATTTGACTTTGACTCATATATCTCTATAAAAGAGTGCATTTTATTTATTTACGCATTATTCATTAAACTATTTCTTAACAGTAAATTTATTATACTATGCATTCACAGTAACTAGCCGTAGTAGTAGAGTTTAGAGTGGTCTGAAGTCTGTGCGTGATAAATACTATTATCAAATTTTCATATAAGTTCTCCTTTAATCCCTTAAATTCACTCGACGCTTACGGCCTGCGCCTGCGACGATAGATAGAGCGTCAAGTTGCGCAATTTGCTTTCTTCCGCGAATGTTCTCTCCCGCTCTAATCCGCCGGACAGAACGGGATGCGCGA
This sequence comes from Pyrausta purpuralis, assembly GCA_963924145.1. Classification (NCBI taxonomy): domain Eukaryota; kingdom Metazoa; phylum Arthropoda; class Insecta; order Lepidoptera; family Crambidae; genus Pyrausta; species Pyrausta purpuralis. The sequence continues at coordinate 28,235,841 of OZ001647.1, forward strand.
GATTGGGACTCAGGGCTGTCGGTTTAACACATAATTGTAATACTCGTATAACATATTTCTATACTAGATACCCGGACTAGTTTATGAATGTTTTTGCTTGTTAAACCTTAAATGATACTTGTTAACACCTTTATTGGCCTACATATAACGTGTTAAACTTTGACACCCCAACTTATAAATTTCTATTATAAAAAACATTTGTAATTTTTTTCGGGCTATTTACAAACAAATTAGCTTTATTTTGGTGTCTTGTTACTTTTGCAATTTTGCAAAGCATTCAGGCAATTTTTTTCGCAATGTTTTGAGATATTACGTGCTTTATAATTGCGTAAGGAAGTGCAAAGAGACAATCCAAAAAAAATATTTGTAATATTTAGTAACAAAATTGTTTGACAACAACACCAATATTAAATCAAGCATCTCTCTGGTATGTACGGTAGAACGTATCTACGTTTATCAAGTTCTTTGAGCTTGATACCCGTCAAAATTGGCGCGATATCCCTAGGGAAATAATGTGACCGTACGTTTGCCCCTAATTTCCGACTGTTGTGGCCTATTTTTATAAAATAAGTGATTACTGAGTTTGTTCAAAGTAAAGGTGATACGAACTGAAATACTTTAAATACGAAGATAAGAAAACGGTTTGTTTGGTGATAGTTTTAATGACATTATGACTTAGTTAAGGCCGTATATATTAGGGTAATTCCCATTTAACCCCCTGTAGTTCCGGGATCAAAACTATCCTAAAATACTATGTTCATCTTCATGACCAATATATCTGTAAGAATTATCAAAATCAGTCCTGTCGTTTTAGCGTGATAACTTAAAAAGGTATTGTAATATTTTTATTATGTAATATTATTTTTCACACATATATAAGAACTAATGACTCCAAAATAAAATAATAACTTAAGTCGTTCAGCCCTAACAATTTTCCAAAGCAATGATTGTAGTTCAACAAACTGCGCGCGATTCGAACATTGAACCTCGACTCAACGTTAGGGCCTCTCTCTCGCACTCATCTTCAGTGCTCTATTTGGCTCTCTTTCTAGAATATAATATACCTGTTCACATTTCCATCGAAGGTCTGCCTATATGGGAAATGTGGAGTGGCTTAGGAGCGGGCGATGGTTTGGAAAACTTGCTAAGTTTCTTCGGGAATACTGTTTAGCGACGTAAGTGCAAATGTACCGAGATCGGCTTCGTCTAGCTGCGTTCTATGTTGTGGGACGTAATCTCGCCATAGTTAATAATTTTATTACAGGTAAACGTAAACGACCTGGATAAATTACAAAAACAGTAAGAACAAGTATTCCAATTAGCAAATGGGCAGATTTGAGCGCTGTTATATGAAAAGAATCAATGGGAATATTTTATTATTAATATTCGGAGGCTGCGATGAAGATCTCAAAGTATTTAGTCACATATCTATGGCGGCTCTAACCGACTTCAAAAAAGCAGGTAATTGATTAAATTAGTATGTATGTGATATCGTTGGAATTTTATAATATTTGAGTATATTGATCTAGTAAGGCTTTCATACAAGTGTGCTAAATTTTTATCTGTGTTTATGTCTGGTTCGTTAGCTATTGGGATGTGGGTAATAACTAAAAATTATGAAAATAAAATCAAACAATAAACCGCCTTCAAAAAACAGACTAAATAGCTTGAAAATAATGCATTTGTCTTCTACTTAGGAAAAATAAATTATTTCGGAGTCGGCGCAAGATACGGTATTAAGCTCGACATCGTGAACTGACAGCAAAATAATTTGTTTCTCCTAAACAGAAGACGAGTGCGGTATTTCAAGCTTTGTAGTCAGTTTTTTACAGCTTCTACTTAAATCTAATACAAGATTTCATACCATACTATACTATTCACTCAAAATTACACAACGAACGATGGAGCGGGCTATGCTCGGTGTTTCTCTACGAGATCGAATCAGAAACGAGGAGATACGTAGAAGAACTAAGGTAACGGACATAGCTTTGAGAATTTATAAGCTTAAGTGGCAGTGGGCAGGGCACATAGCGCGAAGAACTGATGGCCGTTGGGGCAGGAAAGTTCTAGATTGGAGACCCTTCAACCAAAGACGCAGCGTAGGACATCCACCGACAAGATGGACAAACGATCTTGTAAAGATCGCGGGATCAAACTGGATGCAGACCGCTGGTGATCGGTAGCTGTGGAAAGCCGTGGGGGAGGCTTATGTTCAGCAGTGGACGTCCTTTGGCTGATAATGATGATGATGATGATGACTATACTATTACAGAGCTACATTTTCGTTGAAGTCATTTATTACTTACAAATTACTTAATCAGAAAATCAATTATTCTAAAAGGACAAACTTTTTATATTAATTTATTTATCGAACTAAATTATTATTTCACGTGCTTATTATGTAGGGTGTGTAATCTTACTTTTTTTTTAAATAATATTATACTCGTAAACTCGTAGCGGCTTAGAACGTTGTAATTTTCAGAAATCACAATTTGTGTCCTCAACTTCGACGGAGAAGCCGTGGAATATTTCGTTTAATTAGATTAAATTGCAATCACTCCAGACTAATGATTAAATACAAAATATTAACTAGTTTCATATGATTTGTGCAAACAAATATAAATTGAAAACCAAATTGGATAAGAGAGGACTTAGAAATAAGTTAGATTTTCTCAGAGTTCTACTTTTCTTAAAATGATGTAAACAGAATTCTTGTAAGTATAATTGAATCAAAGGGATAAATAATTTATTAAACAAATAGACACCTATTGGAACATGGCCTTACTGGGAGCAATTCTTGTGTAATTCGTATACGAAAAAAGTTTACCGATCGATTTTTTTTTGCCTTTTTTGTCGAAGAAAAATAGTTTTTGACTTCTTGGGTCACGATTTCTAGGTATTTAGGTTCTTTCGTGCTATAGTTTTTTTGCGTGTTAGATATTTTACTTGATTTTTAAGAAAAAACGGTTAAACTCGCAATCGAATTACCACACGAAATAAGTGCGATATCCGCGAGAATCGTCCTGGGTTTAAAGTTTGTGAAATTGACCTGATTATTATTATGCCTAGACTTATTTGATGTTTACTACAGTTGCACATAGACTGTGACAGAATTAATAGCACGCTTTTCTAGATCTGTCCGCGAAGGTAATTAACAGTTTTGATTGCACAGGCCCTACTATATCACCGGTCCAAATTGCTTAATTTCACTCTCGCTCGAAACGTTAATGTCCGTCTGAAAGGGATGAGCATAGTAGAAAATGAAAAAATCATACTGAGTAAGGCACCGGGAATGAAGTTGCAGGGCCCCAGAGCCCCGACCTACCCGTTTTGTCACGCCGGCTAATCTATTCCTGACCTAATTGAATTCATAGGATTCCATTTGTTTGTTTCCCTGAAATCCTCATTTCCCTTAATCTACATTGTGAGAATTCCGCATTAGCTGTAGAAAAGCTTGCTATTTTAGAACAAAATCTTGGTTGAGCTGCGATGAACGAAGCGGTGGTCTTATAATTGGTATTTAAATTTTTGTAGGTGAGAAAAACGAATATAAACGTAACCTGAACAAACACAATGTGAAATGCAGCGCTTCCAATTCCGAATATCGCAAAATAAACTCAAATTTTAGGTGAGGCGACCTAAAATCTCGAATGGACGTCGAAAACTGGAGACGCCCTATTCAGGTATGGGTACAGAGACGAGGATCGTATTCGCCAGTTTAGCCGTGTCCCTGTCTTTCGAGTGAGAATGAGTGCGGGAGCGAGTGAGACCGGCTGGAGCCACAAATACGGCCAAAATACAGGACACGTCTGTCAAAGTAGGACACTTGACCCAAATTGTAGCTTAGAGTTTGTAGTTTCGAAAGATGGCGATCCTGGTGGATTGTACTGACTACCGCTGTCTATCGAAATACGTCGCTTTTGCCAGGTTTTGACAACAGGACAGAGCAGCAGAGTCGACAGCGTCACAAACTACGAGTATTGTTGGAGGACGTTGAAATGACAAATAGCCGGCTGTCATTTCAAAAAATATTTTTTTAACTAAAGTAATTTGTGGTGGTGTAGTGGCTAAGCACGCTAGTTTCAAGGCGTCGCCGCTCCGAGGTCCCGGGTTCGATTATATAATTCCCGGGTTCGAACAATATAAAAAACATAATTTTCTATATTGTCTCGGGTCTGGATCGGGTGTTGTGGTACCTACCACCGTTGTGTGAAGCTATTTACTTTGGGGTCAGAGCAATGTATGTGATTGGTGTCCAATATTACCTTTGTGTATGTGATATCGTCAGATTTGGATGATACTTATAAAAAAATATAATCCACGGAAACACAAATTTTGTGCTAAAATTGTTTTTTGTTGTCACTGCATGCGCTGTCATCGATTCGATTTCCCCTACCACCTACTTCGCAATTTCGCATACAGCGGTGACAAAATAGGGATAAAAGTTTTTCGGTCGGGAGTAAATGTCGCGGAAAACTACTAGTTTGATAGTGCAAAATAAGCTAACTGTATAGTATCTACGAATATGACGCAGTTATTGCATTAATGTAGTAATCAGGAATATCAAATTATGCTTATCAGTTATTTTCATACAATTAACAAATGTGGTTCTAGCTACTGATACGTCTGCAGAAATGGACATCGGGCATGATTGAAATTTGACCTTTTATTTACTGAATGTAAATAGGACATAGAAAAAACTGGCGAGTGTCATCACAATGATGTCGTACCTACCGCTTTTAAATGGATTAGTTATGAAATTCAAGTAATTAAGTTCTCAAAAATCTTTACACCTACATGTGAAAAATATTTTGACAGATTTACATTTTTCTATGAATCATATTATATTTTTAAATGGTAGGACTTTCAGATATTTGTGGATAAGTTTGGTATGTACTTGATTGAGCAATATTTTTTTATGATTGAAATTCATTAATCTTATGTATATGATGCTTTAAAGTTGAAGCATATCTATCCACTTGTAAATGGAACGGCACCGTATGGACACCAAACAGGCATCAACCATATGAAAGGACGTTACGTTAAGAGGGAGGGTCTACTACAAAAAACGAAATCTATCAATACGATTATCGTTTTTCGGGTCCGATGTTTTTTATATGAAATCGTAAGTAGGTATTGCAGGATTTCGTAATAGACTTACAGCAACGTCGCGCCGTTTTATCGGATCGGCTACGGATAGCAGACGCCTCACCGTTCGCGTTTGCTACAATATGACAGTTCTTCTTGTGAATGACAGCACGTTTGACGGATAGTCAACGAACGTCAGACGACTAGCCGTAAGCGCGTTATAACGCATGCGCCGCTGGTCGAGGGTGGATCCCGTGTAGATCTCGAGTTGATCTGCCGCTGTTCCCATTACGGGTGGTTACATCTGCTTCAACCTTTATTCGGTACTGTGCAGCCGTACGTACTAATCTCACAGACTAACATGAATGAATAACGTTGTATTTGTAAAACAGGTCACATTAAAAACACACTGATTGTTGAGTGTACGTAAACGATTTTATGAAATAGGTACACCGTAATTGAACGCCATAACGAAGACAATAAATTTACCTTTTTTTATAGAGGTAAAACAACAAGTAATTTGCAAAACACAGTTATTTTATGGATTAAATAGGATTGAAGTGTAAAAATAGTATTGAAATGTGTTGTGACATACCTAACATTTTAGAGCGTATTTAGTATACGTTCATCGTTCGCTAATGGTTGACACTAGTGTCAACCATTAGCGAACGATTAGTTAGTTAGTGCCTAGGCACTATCTATAGTTTGTGCTAGGTACGTAGTACAATTATACCTTCTGTGACTTGGTAATGTTTTATTATCCAATAGTTTTATATTTATATTCTTTAGTACCTAGCCGAATGTCCTAATTGCGGTCTTATATAAAGAAAATAAAATAAAGGATTCTTTCTTAAGTTGGATTCGACCAATCATAGACTTACACGCGCGTAACTATACAAAAGATAATTTTGCTCCTCGATTTTATACTCGAAAATCTCGGTTGTTTTTCAACCTAAAATTTAATATGAATTACTAAATAAATAAAAAACGAATTATTGAACTGTATTATTATCCGGCAAATCAATGCAAAGCAGTATGGTATGAAAGTAAAAATTCTGTCAACTAAACCATGTCGTATTATACCATGGGAAAGTATCGAGCTGTCAAACGTTTTGAATGTGACAAAACATTCTGACATGATGACATAAATATGGCAAGCGATCGTCATTACATTATACTTGAAATAGCTCATAGTTCACGCAAAACGGTGGGTAGTCACTTCCTTATAATCGCGATATTTTAAAACTGTAGATGGTAAAATGGAAAATGAATCTCTCTATAACTAGCGATTTATTCTCGTTTGGTCGAATCCACCCTTAACAATAGTTCGGTATGCAAGCGCAGCGATATCGGCCGGCGAAATAATAAAAATACGTTTATCAATACCGGTATAACGGCAGCAAGACAAATAAACGGAATCCAATAAATCGGTATTGAGCGTGGGCTATTGGATTCCGTAGGAGTGGGCGCCGGCCGCTGAGCTGCGATCGAATACTTTCGGACATAAGGCCGCAATGAACTTTAAAAAAAATATTTCGAGCGTGCGCACTACTACCTACGTACAGCGTGTCTGTCACGCATGTCACCTAATGATGTGCCGCTGCTGGCAACATTAAAAATAAATATAAATAATCATTGGACACCAATCACATACATTGCTCTGATCCCAAAGTAAGTAGCTAATTGTACTTGTGTTATGGAAATCAAACACAACGGTGGTTGAGCAAGACACCTAGACCCAAGACAATATAGAAATTTTTGATTTCTATATTCACCCGACCGGGAATCGAACCCGGGACCTCGGAGCGGCGACGCCTTGAAACCAGCGTGCTTAGCCACTACACCACGGAAGTCATCATTGCTCAGCCATCGCGAATATTAAGGCAACATTGCTGATATAGCTTGCAAATGTGGCAATGTTAGGGAACATTACCATGTTTATTATCCTTTCATTAACATATTTATAATAAATATTAAATTTTAATTAAAATATAATAAATAGACAATAATCCAGCAATTTGAGCAATGTTACTCTCACGGCAAGTTACCGGCAAAGGCACATCTAAAATGTCACCATAAATGAAACACGTTGCATTTTTGTCATAAACGTAATATGTTAGATATACACGCATAGTTTTAGCTATGAGACAATCTGCGACAATTTAAGTAACCCTAAACGTTTATCAGACCTGTTACACCAGCTTCGTAAAAGCCAGTCCATCCACAGCGTTTGTCGAATGCAGCTGAGAGTTGGGACCTACTGGAGATAGTATCCCTAACCTATGGCAACAGGGAAGATAGGCTGCCTTGTGAAACAGCCATGTAGCTAGAATTAATCAGCCTCGACAACCTTGATGAAGGGAGAGGAAAAAAGAACCTGCTAGTAACGCAGGAATAGGTCTATAGTGCAACCGATACCGGAATATAAAATAGTTTGGTATCAAATGTGGTCTCTTTATAATAATAATAATAATATCCTTTGTACATTCCCACACATCGCCATCTAGTCCCAAAGTAAGCTACTCAAAGCTTGTGTTATGGGTGCCAGACAACGGATATAATACTTAAATACTTTTTGTTTGTAAATACATACATAATATACATAGAAAACACCCAGACCAATACAAACAGACATGTTCATGCACACAAATGTTTGTATTGTGCGGGGATCGAACCCGCACCCGCTGCGTAGTAGGCGATTTCTCGACCACTACACCAGACAGGTCGTCATCGTCTTTATTTGGTTAATTGAAGTAGAGAATTAGTTATTAGCTATATCAAGGTTGATAGTCTCATAGCTGGAGAATGTCTTGATCGAATAGGCAGAAAATATGACAGATAAACAGTTTGCTAAATAAATAAATGTTACGTTAGAAGGCGTGGGCAAATATCTCACTGCTGAGCAGAGACCTAACCTCAGGCACGAGGTGTATTTACAAATAAGAAAGTAAGTAAGTCTTTATTTGCGAGAACAATGTTACAAAGATCTTAAACCCTTCAAATACCTATCAAATTTGCAATGCCAGTTTCCGTTCATCAAATACCGACATAACGAAAATACTACACAGCCCGAGCTGGCCGTTCTGTTCTCTCTCGCGTGCGAACCTCGGAGTATCTAACATCCATTATATAACGCGCGGCCAACGACCCCGACCGGTCGCGATCGCACCGCGTTCGACTTCCGACTCCAGCCGAGGAAGTGAGACGACCAGTCGGCAGACGGGTGGACGGCCATGTTTTGTTTTGAGAGGCTGATCGACCACACGAACTGATTTTAGTTTTGCGGATCACTCCCTGTATTTGTGTATTTCACGCACATTCGTTCAAAAATGTGATTGAGATATCAAATATAAAATGTTTAAATGTTCCGAGTAATAAGATATGTCAATATGTAGTTCGGAAATTATTTTTATATAAAAAAAATATGAAGGTTGGCTTCATTGCCTGGTTTCAGTTAGAAATATCTGAAATCGTATCTTCCCCTGATCAGTACTATCAAATACACCACAAAAAATCGGTATGCTTACCCACGGAATTAACCGGTTAATTACTTAGCCAAGATGAGAATGTTCTGTATGTATCTAATAAATAGGATGAATTTTTGACTTGACCAGTTGTACCTACATCGAATTTAGTGCCTTATTATGATTTTTTCAAGATGCTGACAGTGGCAACGGGCTACACACAATTTGAAAGGAGGTATAAACTAAAATAAAGAATTCTAGATTTGTTATTAAACGTTGGAAATCTGATATATTTTATATTGTGCATCACTTTTGTTATGCTATTTATAAAGTAATTACAAAAATTTCTTCGCACCTAATGTGGTCATGTGGTTGTATTTTCTTGATTATTTTACCTTCGTAAATTGCATAAAGTTTATTTTATTATTCGATGTTAGTATTTATATATTGTACCTACAATTTTGTTAAGCAGGGTGGGGCCGGTAATAGGAGCAAAAATAGGTATATATACCTTTAAGTAAACAGTAATTAATTCTAAATGGTTTAAATTTATTACAATGAAAAATAATTGCTTTGTTATTTTCTCTCAAAATAAATTCAACAAGCAATGCATTGCAGAAAATATGTCCAGTCATCCAGGACAGCCAGGGCATTGTTATTTAGGTACTACAACAAGTTAGCGATTTTGATATACATTGATTAGGAAATATAACTTTGGAATACTTTATCTTGAGTTATAGCATTTAAGAGCATTACGTTGTGAAGGTAGTAAAATCAATATTTGCCTGCAGACAACATTTTGTAATAAGAAAAAATGTTTTAACATGTTAACGAGTGATAGTCTGCTGGTGAATAAATAAATGGGTTTGTTGTAACACAACACATCGTTTTAATCACGTAGATATTATATACGGTCACCATTAAGGTATCTTAAAGATTACAAAACCAAAAAAACTTAGTTCATTACGTTACTTAAAAAAAATGACAGTGGAGGTGTGACCTACTTTATAAGTTACCTATTTTAGTTTATATGATGTAAAGCAAAAAGAAACACGAGTACAACTATGTAGTACACCACGTTTTTACTACGAGTGCTGACCGGTTCGGAGCAAAACATTAATTAAAGCGCGGTTAAAGCTAGGCCCATCTACACCACATGACTCGATGCCACCGGTTAATTAAACAAGTTAAACTGTTTTTTTTTAACTCTAAACTTTACCAAATCTAGTGTAGTTAGACTATATTTTACTATTTAATTATCAAAAGCACTTATAAATTGAAAATATTCTAAGAGAGTTACTTAGGAACATATCGAATCCCGATAGTGTGAATTTTAAAAATTAAATATTGATTCAGGTTATTATCGCAATAAATAATAAATGTACCTAAACTTTAAGAAAAAACCTAGTTAATAAAAGTAAAATATTAGTTGTTGCACGAATAACATGCATATAACAAGGAAACAGGTATCTTTTCAAGCACAAGACAATTTTGGTATTTTAAGAGCCAGAAATTTTACAAGTTTTCTATTTGTCAACTCGTTAGATGTAAATCTTACGGAACCGTCAAGGGACTTTTATTCGAATAGCCTTATTAGTAAATGGCATAACAGTGTTTGATTTCGTTAAGCTGGATAGAGTCGAGCATTAAAATAGCCTGGAGGCCGAATCACGCGGCAGTCGAACTTTTTTCATGTGGTAATTCGATAGCGAGTTTAATCGTTTTACCTAAAAAAATCAAGTAAAATATTTACACCTAAAAAAACTATCACTCAAACAAAATCTAAACGCATCGAAATCGTGCCCTTGAGAAATCAAAAACTATTTTTTCTTCGACAAAGAAAATTGATTGGTGAACTTTTTTCGTATACGAATTGCACGAGAATTGTCCTCCTGGTAAAAAAATACTTCATGTTACTACTTTCTAATCACATTCGTAATTTTTTCTCTATGGTTTTGTCAATTAATTAGCATTATTTCCATAACCATATGATTTTCATAATGTATTCACAATTAAATTTAAAAAGCGTACAAAAATGACTCACACACGAAACATAAATGTTCCCATCCTTCCCATTCAATACAGCCTGTTCATTTTGTTATCATACTCGTAAATTAAGGTTGTGTTAAGAAATCATTCAGGGAATTTACACAATAGTTGAAAGATAATACGATTGCATTATGGTTTTGTGCATCGGATGTGTGAAACAACATTTCATAAAATTTGCGACATTTGCACTTTCACCGGAAATAGGAATCAACTGTCTGTACGTACCCGACACGAAATACTAACAAAGTTTTAATAATAATGTCAGAGTAGATAAAGTTAATTTTTAAACCTCTTTGAAACAGAGATGAGACTAGAAAGCATGTTATAAAAATAAACTATAAAAAATATATCTATCACCATTTGTCCGGTACATAAATGATAATAGAAATCAGACACAAAAACACAAAAAACATGTTAAAAAAAGGTAAACCTAGAAAGTTAATCCTCAGTTTTAAATATAATACATACGTATTATGTTAAAAAGAGAGCCGTTACTTGTTTAAAAGACACTACTTAAAATTTCTCACGTGGGAATAATCTACAATTACACTTTTCAAAATTTGCATAAGAAAATAACGTGTGTAAGGTACACACGTGTTTTACTCCTTTATCCTTTTTTACTTTAAAATTAAGTTAAAAATATCATGATATAAAGACACCGCAAGCTTTTCTCCTATCGCAAAAGCGATAAATCATAAAACACAGAACAATAATTTAGTATCTTCATTTCAGTGACGGCCATTGAACTTAATTAAAAACAAATAATTACATACCAGCGTTCACTCGCACACGCCGGGCGCACGTCCGGTGATACGAGACCACGTTGAGTGAAATAAGTAATAAAAATCAAATAATTTCATCAGTAAGCGTTTTCGCACAGTAAGCGTTTCCGCATTATAATACAACACGAGCATGCTTTTTCATCGACGAAGTTGCGTAGGCAGATTGTTGTGCTACTCGGGTGAATTGATAAAACAACAGGATTGAGAAGCACGTGAAAAATAATGAGTATAGTTGAAGAAAGTAGGTACTTGCAGTAAAAGTATATTATTTCATTTTTTTTTTTAATATTTGCTTAAAACATTATCATCTTCATTTAGAATATTAAAAGTAAGAGCAATCTAAAATACGATCAGTTTTAAATTAAGCCCTGAATTTGATCTAATAGGATACTATTTACTTCGTAATCACTACAATGCGCTGGCATTACGCGGAATACAAAATAATCAGTTAAAATCGGACCGTTGCACCAGTGATTTATGCAACGTGAAACTTACCTAACTTAATAGCAGCGCGCAATCAACGCACCGATCTACCTCATCTCTCAAGTTTACCTCAAGTCTATTTCTGGTCGTCTAGACGCATCGATTACGCAGTAAACAATGTGTCAAAAGCTAACAGCATGCGTGAAAGCCTCCGACACGTCTTAAAATAACACAAACATCGTATGCACTCGCCGGCAAGACGCCCGCGAATGTTTAGTTTTCAGTTCATCGGAATCACTAATGAAGGGTTACCGGGAAATGGTTGTACCTGGTTTTGGCTGCGGCGGCTCAGGTTTGGTGTCAAAGAAAGCGATTGCGAAGTCGCCATCTACGCCGGCGGGGTTGCGCCGGCAGGTAGGCGGGGCTCCGCTGAACAGGTCCATGTCAGCACCATGACAGCGCTCGCGTCCGCCGGCCCGCGCCACCGACACCATACTGAGGAGCTTTCCCGAGCTTGCGCCAGCGCCTTTTCGGACAAGGGGTCTTTTTTGCCGTACGTGCTAAACCACGCGTTACTATTACTGGTTACTACCACTACTGCAGCTCTGTTACAACCTTTGATGTTTTACATCTATTCAATTTTATCAGTACGATCTGACTAAGACGATATCGGAAAAACCCTACAATTTTAAAACGGCCGCCAAAACACCGTTGTACTTGACCGATTTCCCAAATGGACATTCGGTCACCGTGATCTAGCCTCATTTGAAATTCACCGGTACCATTTTTTTGGCTGTATCGCTGCTTGAATTTAGATTTTGGCTTCCGCTTACTTTTTTCACGAATATAAAACAATGTTAATGTCACTCAGGGAAATATATAATATTTCTTGATAAAATATTTCCTTAATTACAAAAATAATAGTACAGGAACTTATGTTACATCACAGAAACTTTTTCTAATAGACTAGTTTAGCTGATAAAGCTCAATGTTTAATATATTTTTGTCACAACACCCTTTATTAAAACGTAAGTTGTCGCAGGTAAACAAGTGTCATGAAAAGTGAACTGCGCGTATTTGAATACTTTCATACATATTAAGGGATCATACATACATATGAAATGGGATATCTATCTATAGCTGTACCGATTTTCTACCAGTGCGATTTTTGAAATATCCAATATCTAGTGGGTATATGGACATTTCAAGATTACTTACTCCTTCCAAAAAAATACACTAGCTAATAGCTGAGTAGTTGACATAAAAAAAAAAAAAAAAAAAAAAAGCATCACCACGAAAGCGTTTCAACCGTAAAAGATTGTTATCGATAATGAAGATGATTTTTGATAAAATAGTTTGTATTTAAATAAAATCTTACGAGTATGTATTTTTTATTAACTAAATTTAACGATGTAAAATGAAATATAGCTATAAGTTATTTTTACGAACACTAACTGTTAAAAATGACTTATTCAAGAAACTGTGACGATATCGTAGGTGCAGCACTCCGGACTGGTTACACATTACACATTGATGCGTTAGTTGAGCGTGCTCACACTACTTATTATTTATTTATTGCAGATAACTAAATTCAAGTAAATTTTCCACATGCAACTGTCCTTCGAACGCATGAGCAAAACCGTCAGAAAGGTTTTCCATTTTTCTTTGCTACTTTTGTCTGCAACCTGACTTACACACACCAAAAAAATGCGATCATTCTTAAGCTGACTTAATTTATTAATGTAACTTTATCAAACTGCTTGTTTAAATAAAATATAAGAGCTATGTGATAATATTATAATAACAATATTAAGTTATGCTGTCATTTACTGTAACTAAAAATATTTAGATTTAAAAAAAAATCGCATTTTTTAAATATGTGTACGCACCTAAATAATTAAAATAATTTTGAATCCAATCACATATATTGCTTTGATCCCGAAGTAAGTAGCTAATGCACTTGTGTTATGGAAATTAGACACAACGGCGGTACTACAATACCCAGACCTAAGACAATATAGAAAATTATGATTTCTAAAAATTTACCCGTCTGGGAATCAAACCCGGAACCTCGGAGCGGCGATGCCTTAAAAACCCAGCGTGCTTAGCCACTACACCACGGAGATCGTCAATTGGGACAGTTCTTATGAGAACACAACCTTTGTATACTATTTCATCTCGTCTTTCGGCATGGAGTGGAGTTTAGATGGAGGAGCCTAACTAATTAAAAAAAATAAGTACGTATAACATCACGTCAAAGTAAACACTGCGGTATTTTATTCAGTTGTAATAGGGGCTAGTTTGCAACTAAAGTTAGTAACCTGATGTGCTGGCCACTGTACCATCAACGTCACGAGGCTTACCTACTAACTTGAGGATACAGAATAGCAAATAATAAAAAACGTGGCAAATATTCGGCTAATAAGAATAACAAATAGGCAATTGAAATTCAAAAAGCGTAGGTCCACCCCGGCTAACCGTTATACAGACTATAACATGAACCACAACTGAGGAGTTGCGTAACATTAAAAAAACGAAACGGTAAAACTGTATTTTTGATACAGGATTGATATTTAGCGGGTCTCTTTTATCCCGCTTTTCACACTAGGGGATGAATTGAGGAGTCAAAGCTTACCAGTTGTGTCTAGTGTCATGGTCTAACAATTTTAGACTGAACTGACTTTAATGAAGTAAGTCTGGATGGAAAAAAACAAATGCATGTCTAATGTGAAGGTGAAATGTGAAAGAAATCAGTTTTTTGTTACTTCTTGGTCTTGTTATGTCTACAACTCTTTATTATTACATAAGAAGCAGAAAGCTTTATAAAAACAGTTTGTTTACTGCATGAAAAGTTATTTTATGTTTGCAATACTTAATGAAAACTATAACCGAATGTCTAAAAGTTCTTAAACGAGTTTACGATTTATTGATTCCTCCTGTTAATGCACACAAAGGCATAGCATTATCAGCAGCGTCAGTACAAGTTAGTATACGAGTGAATTTAATAATAAATAAATATTGGACACCAATCACATATGTACTTTGCTCTGCTCCCACAGGAGGTAGCTAATGAACTTGTGTTATGGAAATCAGACACAACGGTGGTACGACAACACCCAGACCTGAGACAATATAGAAATAAATAATAGGCAGATTTTCGCGTAAATACAGACCGTAAAAATCCTTACGTTAAGTGCTCACGTTAGATAGAAGCACCCTACGGCTAAGTTTTTGTTATTTAATGTAGTAAATAACTTTAACAAATAATGGCTCTGTCCAATGATAGGCGTTTTTCACCCTGGTTGATGTACACGCTTGTTAGACTCACTTACGCAATCCAGGGCAATAAACATCACAACGTTTCTCATTTATCACAAGATCAAATCTGGAACAGAATGGTCTTGTACGTAGCGACGGCAAGCGACCTGACAGCATGACCCTCGTTCCGTGGAAGATGGGCAGACCTGTGGTGTGAGATGCTACTTGTGTGGACATCTTAGCGCCTTCCCATCTCCCACAGACTAGCAACAGGGTAGGGTCGGACGCCGCTTCGGCAGAATGCCTCAAACGGCGCAAATATGAAAGTCTTAGCGAAGCTTACCTATTTGAGTCCCTAACGATCGTGGTGGCCTAGTGCCCACGAACTGTTTCGAGAGTTGTCCCAACGGCTGTTGAGACTTTTTACAAAGCAAAGGCTGGCCTCTACCTCAGCCAGAGAATTAGTGTCGCCATTCCAGTGAGGTAATGTGGCCAGCCTATCGGGCACTATCCCACAGGACAACGAGCGTTTTGTTACCGCTGTAAGAAAGTACTTAGTGAAGTTCTATTGATATAGTTTTGTTATTATTTAAAAAATATATATTATTTTTGTATATATTGTGATTATTTGGTATTTAAAAACGATCCTATAAGTTGTGGATTTGTTTGCAAAACGAATTCTGGAGTTACACGTTACATAAATAGATATGAAGCCAAAGGTGTGGGCTCTCACTACAATCAAAATAAAAGAAACTGACAAAAACAATAAAGACTTTAATGTGATTAGGGCTTAACTTAATCTAAGTCCATCTATTAATCTAGTCTCAGTCCGCATGACGTAGTTAGGCTATACGACTTATTATTTGGCTTCGATGTGGTGACATAATGCAGATTATCGACGAATTCCCTAACATTGGCAGAGCCAGTGGCTGGTAGATAATCGAATCAGCTGACGGTCGGATGCCTCTATACTCGTATATATTATGACCGACATACATACATACCGACGACACACATATGGGCTGTAGTCCCAGAAAGGAGTAAACAAGCTTTGTTATAATTACATGAAAGAACCCGTCACACAATATATTTTCGGGAGTATAATAGACAAGCCCGGAACGAAATAAGTGCAAGCGAGATAAAGATGTCACTGAAAGTAGTTGACCGACAACCGTACCTACAAAATAAAGCTGCGGTGTGAACACACCAGAGTTTTCTGTGGGATCCAGTAATGCAGTGGTTCCACAAAGCTGGACTGCCATGGAAAGGACCCTAATTTGGAGCCTTATAATATAATATTAGACAGTAGCGAATGGAATTAACGGTCACAACGACTGTTGCGTTAGCCAAGCTAACTTGTAGTTCTTTTTGGTACTGACATAGAGTCAGAAAAACATGTTGATATTTTCAGTTAGATGTTAACTCAGATCTGCACGAACGGGCCTTAGCGTATACGTATAGTAGAGTCGCCTTTGAGCTATGGATCCTGATCACAGATCATTGTACCATACCAAAAACTAGGACAGACATTAGTGACCAATTTGAATACCCTACTGTCTGGCAAATGCATTGCAAAAGTTGCGTATCATTTTTTCTGTCAAGCTTGAAGACAAACGTTCGGTCACTGTTTGTGAGCGTTAGTTCAAGAGAAACTATTATTTTGCACCGTGCATTGTTGCAGCCCCGTGCGTGGTGAATTTTTTGGACTGATTTTTCAGCGCTTAATCCCATATTCGTATATCGATGTATCTGAGTTATTTTCATGCGAACTTGTTACCCAATAGGATTAAACAGCGCATTAGTAATAAGATTAAAAGTCGTCCGTTTCATTTACATTTGACCGAACGTTAATACAATATTAGGGAGTAGGACAGTTCCTTAGTGACTGGACGAGGTGAACTAATAATAGTGATTTTGTGCCTGGAGATCTAGGCATCTTAACTGGGTAGGTGCACTTTGACAGCTGTATATCAAGAAAAATCTATACTAATATTATAAAGCTGAAGAGTTTGTTTGAATGCGCTAAACTCACGAACAACTGGACAGATTTCATAAAATATTTTTGTAATGGATAGGTTATTTATCGAGTAGGGCTTTAGGTTATAGTGAATCGCGCTGCGGCGAGAGGAGAGGGAGCAAATTCAAAACGCGCGGACAAAGTCGCGTGGGACTGCCAGAGCGTAAAATAAATACTGGCTCTACAATTTGTATTATTTCTCTTTTGCTCTCCAAATACGGAATATCGTTATAATTTTATCAAAAATAAATCACTCCTGGCCCGTGAATTTATTATTACGCGATCATACAGCTAGAGTTAATATAACATTAAATTTTCTTTTTTAAAAAGTGAGGAACTCCTATTGTATAACAGTTACAGAAG
The DNA here is from genome assembly GCA_963924145.1 of Pyrausta purpuralis. Lineage (NCBI taxonomy): Eukaryota > Metazoa > Arthropoda > Insecta > Lepidoptera > Crambidae > Pyrausta > Pyrausta purpuralis. The sequence continues at coordinate 28,253,285 of OZ001647.1, forward strand.
ATGATTTCGTTCACCTACGCATTCTGTATATGATATGCATCTGATTGCCGCAGATCTAATTACATGACACATTCAAGGCTCACTTTGGCCGTCTAGAATAAATTCTTCATGTTTCTATGAAACCTACATAGTCGTGATCCAGAAAATTCTGCATTGACGTTGCATTCACACACTTACGTATGTTAGTACGGTATATTTATATGCTTATTGTTTATCTTATGAAATCTGTATATGTTTATTATATAAACGTAACGCTGGCGTTATTGTCCGTGAATTTGAGCAGGGGCTCATGAAAACCGGCGTCAGGTCCTCCATACCACAGGCCTGGCAAGTCCTCTTGGCGTGGACGTCACCAACACGCATTGCGTTTCGTTGGTTCTTCAACTGTTTTATTTCGTTGGCAGTCAACTGTTTTATTTCGTTGGCATTCAACTGTTTTATATTCCTGACATATAGTTATTGTTTTAAGTAATAATTATTTCTGTTACTTTTTTATGTAACTTTGTGTTGTCAAGCGTGCGTGCTTTGTGCTTTTCATTTCCAAATAAATTATTTTTATTTATTTCCTAAGTGCGCATAATTTTGTGCTGTAGAACTGTAACAACTGATATGTTCTGAGTTCTGACTACGACAATAAATAAAGCTTTTAGCAGTCCATTTCCGTTCGGTACCTATTATGTAGTATCATATTGCGTAAAAAATTACAATGAGACCCGTGGAGTGCACGGTAAGCCGTGCCTGGGCTAGCCAACTCTAGGTTAATAATTATTTACTATATTTCTATTGGCCTGTAATAGGAAGAAAATTAATCAATGATTCTATTGAAGGGAGATAACTCACAGATACAGGGTGGCCAAAACAGTGACGTCCAAAATTTTTTTTGGAAGCCTTACATCCAGGTCTATCCAAATATAGCATATTTATGATAACAAAATTTCTGTTGTTTTCCAGGCTTTTTCTTTCAATTTTTTTAAGTCTTAGTTAGTATTAGTCTTGTTTTTAGCTAGCTCATAACTTCATCTTAGTAAATTAAATTTATCAGGATCAATCTGCAATTTAAAAAAAAACAATAAAACACAATAAAACGTGGTGAAATTATTTGTTTGAGAATTTTTTAATTTGCGAAAAGAAAAATATCTCGAAATCTACGATCGAATCGAAAATTCGGCTGGCTGGCTGGAAAACTAACATACATAGGGTATGTTTTGATAACCCTGGATGTAAGCCTTCCAAAAAAAAAAAATTGGATGCCACTGTTTTGGCCTGTATAGTCCCACAGTTATAATACCTAATCGATGTTTATCAAAATTGCTAACTTGTAGTAAGACAATGTCAAGTTCTATGACTGGGGGCGTAGTCTGAAGCAAATTTTTTGTCATTACGCGTAGACAATTCTCAAATTTCTGATTTTCTGCTGCATCAAAATATCCTTGAAATACGTAGCTATACATTTGTTTGCAATACGTTGCTGATTTGATTTATTTCGTTAGTTTATAAATTTATTTTTTATTATAACTCTTACTTAAGGGCTTTTAAAAGGCCTTTATTTAATAATTATGTTGCTTTTACAGGCTTCAACCATTATGCCGTCAGTTTCTTTGATGTTAACACAAGTGGGCTTTGAGCTTCATAGCACTCTAGTTACTTTAAAACTCCGAAAGAATTCTTTGATACTCACTTACATATGGATAAAGTGTAATATCTGCGACAAAATATTTAAAAACGACGACTTAAAAGCTAAGAGCTTTCAATTTACTTGAATAAACACGACGTTAATAACGTCAAACGTTTTACTGTGATCTATTTTAGTATTAATATGTGAGCAAACTGCTTCAATTTGCATTTATAAACAAAAGACGAGCAATGGCTTATCGTTAGAGAAAAGATGGCAACACTATGGCTAGTTAGAGTTGTATGATTAATGGGTCGAGTCGACCAACGTATGGTAAGAAATATTCGTCGAATAGAATACAAAAATGTTGGTTAAATCAGCCCTAAGAGTCAATTTTACTAACATCAGATATGACTATACAACGACCGATTTTAAAATGGCACTTACATATATGATTGCTGACAAATAGGTGACGTTTGAAATAAGATGTATTATATTGTATTCGACAATTATTCCATATCCGACTTTGGTAAAATCGACGCTAGTTTAGTTTGCTCAAAAGCGTTTTCATCATTGTTTAATAAGTCTGATGGTGAGATAAATTGAAAAATTGGAGCATTGTTATCAGATTGTGGCAAGTGGCAATGGGCAGGGAACATAGCGCGAAGAACTGATGGCCGTTGGGGCAGGAAAGTTTTAGATTGGAGACCCTTCGACCAGAGACGCAGCGTGGGACGTCCACCAACAAGATGGACAGACGACCTTATAAAGATCGCAGGATCAAACGGGATGCAGACCGCTAGTGATCGGTCGCTGTGGAAATCCGTGGGGGAGGCCTATGTTCAGCAGTGGACGTCCTTTGGCTGATAATGATGATGATGATGATGTTATCAGATTCTTTGAACGTCCAAAAATCGACAACGCGGTGTAATGGTTAGCGCTCCTGATCAGTAATCCGGTCGTCGCGGGTTCGAATCCCGCAAGGGGCAAATGTTTGTGTGATGAGCACGAACATGTGTACCTAAGTCATGGATGTATGTATGGTTTATATGAATTAAAGTATTTATGGGTGACGGCCCTGTCAACATCGTTGTCTGGTATTCGTAATAGAAAGAAAAAATACCTAACACGAAACCACGAGAATTGGTGTGTTGTCTGGCGCATATTTATTTAAATTTATTGTATAAGCATACTCTTATTCTTAATTTGTGTAGCTTAAGAATCAAACTACAGATTGTTTAAAAAATTGAACACGGTAGCAATGTTCCTTTCATTGGTTGGTTGTATTGTCAGTATTTGTTAAACTTAGAAGCTCATTAAATAACTAATAGCTACCGCCATAACGGTTGCCAGCTGCTTTATAACCAACAAGGTACAGTAGGAAGAAAGTACTTCTAAATTAAATGACTATCGACAAATCGTCCCGAGGTTCCTGGCCTTTTAATCAGCTACCATCTTTTCCTATTGCCTTGTACACTCTTACGAGAATATGTGCGGATGGATGCAAGTAGTATAAAAAGCTGCCCTCGCCTGCGCGGGCGCAACGAGCAAACCTTACCAGGTCACCGACCCTGCATTGCTGTTAGAGGACCACCGTTAGACGATAACAAATCTTATTGAAACCCACCAAGCGTTAGATTTCATTGTCGGCAAACGTTTGCGAGTGTTAGCATCTAATAAAACGTGTTTTGTTAAGTTTTTGCAAAACTGGATCGTCGAATTCTAGTGTTACGGTTGGTTTTTCTACGGTGTGGGTTAGGGAGAGGTTTTGCAAAGCCACGCTTAGTGCTCAGGATCTTATGAGTGAGTGAAACCGAGACTGAGTTCTAATTAGAAGAAGTCCTTAAACTACAGTGATAATTTAGACCTAAAAAATTAAATGAATCATATTAGAAAGAAAAATAATATCAAATGGACATAACATATTTAAAATCACACGTAATAATCTTCAAATTAAGTTGTTAACATAAATATATGTTAACAAACTTAATATTAATATAATTTGGAAGCCTAAACTCCGTTTTTCTTGGCTAGTCCAACAATGTAAACAATCTTTTCGTAACTTTTAAAGTAATATCAGTTAACAAAATAAATAAACTATTTGATTTAAAAAGATCTTAGTATAAAACGATATATTACCCATGTAAGTTGTGAATATCATGTTGATCTCACTTTAAAAATAATTATTTCGTAAAAGGAAACTCATGATTGTTCAAGTTCACGATAGTTAAAATTATGGTCAATTAGTAACGCTAATCACATGCGAAAGTAGACTGGACGTGAAATATTTGTAACTATTCAATCTAGAGGTGCCTATGATCTCTTGCAGTATGAAAAATATCATTATTGAACAACACTATAGGAATCTATCAACAACTTCTTCACAGGTAATTGTGATACGTTACCCAAAGGTACTTTCTTGCTTCACGTTTTCAAAGTGCAAGTAAGTGTAACTGAAGTTGTCCCCTGAGGATCGATAAGTTGCTGCTGAGCCAACGAGCCCAAGGCCCAGAGCTTCGTTAACACGAAGATGGCCTCTAGTAAGGGGAAACAAATGGAGGGACACTATCGATAAACAAACATGATTGTTGATAAATGACAAGTGTACTACTACTAGTTAAGCAACGCAAATTCCAAATGATAGAATATAAGTAATTCTTTTAATAACAAACAAGAAAAAAATAAACTCAGACATTCAACATAAAAAAATAACTTAAAATCTACCAATTCATAAACAAAACCATTTCCTTGCGGCAAGGAGGCTATGATGCTGGCTGCGTTGCCGCGTTGGATAGCTATGCTAATCCTTTGAGCTAGGAACCAGCCAGCTTTATTAATTGCCGTTACAGAATTCAATTTTTAATAATTACCTACCAACTCAATATTAAAATTCAAAAAAAGAACATACTCCATGAGCTCATCCAACCAGTCCAGACTTTTTCCATCGTTCGTCTAGGCGTAACGATTTTTTTTTTTTTTTCAAAATTGCTTTCTTGAAGTTAGATTTTTTTGTGAGGATATTTTAGTATATCATTTGCGAAACGTATATTGTAGAAATAACACATCAACCTAAATGTACCAAGAGGGGCCAAAACTTGGTATGGTTTGAAAATTATTTTATAAAAATTGTTAAATAAATTTACAAAAGCGCCATATTAAGCAATTTCAAATGATATTATTACACACGATAGGTTTCTGCAGGTTTTATTTCCCATCCAAATTATTTGGTAAACCATCCACGTACCAAAGATTTAGGTACTTCAAAAAAAAAAAACCTCTTGTACACGTGTGCCAAACGGCTAACCTACATATCGCGATTTTTTATCTATAAATTTTGACTTCTACTTCGTCCACTATAATTAACATACATGCGTGTTGGTGTTATGAAAAGAGTAGAGTTAAAATTATAAAAAAAACTAAAGTTAAACATTTTGTTCAAGTTAATTTAATTTACATTTTATTTCTTATTACAGGAGGGGTTGCACCTTTTGACTCTGTTCTTTAATAAGCTACAAATTATCTATCTGTCCTAAGTTCTGTCATTAAAATCACTGAACTCCTTAGTGTTTAGGAGTTCGACCATTAGTTCAGCTCCACACAATGACAACTATCAGACGCAAAAACAAGTCTTCATAAAGATTCTAGTACAAAAACACTAAACATGCCTTTTAAATTCGAGGTTTTCCCTCGATTGATCAAAGATCCCATTATCAGATCCCGACTTGGCATCAATGGGACCATCTAAAAGGTATTACCTTTAATAAGGTGATTTATTTTTTGAATCGGTCGACAAATAACTGAGATATGAGGTAAAATACATACAAAAAATACATATAAGAGAAAGTTATGGAATCGTAACCGAATCGTTCTGAATCGGGGGGCAGTAGCTCCTGAGATTAGCGCGTTAAAGCAAATAAACCTTCTCTTCAGCTTTGTAATATATTACTTACTTCTATCGACGAACTTCAACTCTTTTTATATTTATTTTGAATCATTAAATAAAATTCAACTACTTCTGCTACGTCATATCGCTTTGACCTCGAACGTATTTACCAATCAAACACTTAAGTTAAATATTTGGTGGAATTTGCATACACCGTAATTGGGTCGTCAAATGTGCTCTAAATATGCATGAGTGGGCGCGCAAAGGCTTCTAGTATTTAGAGCCTTAATTTGTAGGGAATTTAAACAGGAAACGAGACCAAACTGTGCCTTAATGTGACCGTCATATTGAAAAACCGCGTGTTTACTATTTAACGGATTTAACGTCGTTAGATTGTGACATATATAATAACTCGTTAGTGTAGTGGTTGATTCGCTGGTCACTACCCTAGAGGTCATGGGTTCGGATCCCGGGTCGGACCGAAAGTTTTTGAGTTTTTCTATCTTGAGAACACCCGTAAATACCTTAAGGCCAGGAAGTATTGGTCCTGCGTTCAATCTCTCTTTGTCATGTCGGTATGTGCTGTCTGCCTGAAATATGAGAGTGAAGGAGCCGGACCGGTGCAAGCGTTATTTTTATTTATTTATTGAATGCAGGCAGATAACAAATAATACAGGCCCATATTATACATAACTTGATCTAACATACTTACAAACAATATTGTATATGAAGAACCAAATACACTATTTTATCAGCGTATTGCGAAGCTTGGTGTAAGTAGCCGTCGACGAAACCGATGTATAGCCTTTAAAACTAGTTATGGTGCAAATTTTGTATGCAGCATTTTCGAGACCTGGGTCAATTATCAGAGTTATTTGAATGTTTTCAACAACTAGCATAATTTTGCCATAAGCACAGTCTACAGAAGTTTTCATGAAGGCCAGTACGTTTTGTTTATTTTTCACAGACATATTAAATATTAGGTGTCATTTGAGAGAATTATGTTCCGCTTCTTTGCAAGATAATAAAAAATAAATAATTGGGTTAGCGTTTGTGATTTTGATGTTAGTAAATCCGCAAAATAATGCATAACAACACCCAAAAACAGTACGCTGAAAAACAGTTACAGTTTCAAAAATATGATTCGAATGCCGAATTACGTTTTTTTTATAAAAACCATATAAAAATAGATATAAATAACCCCAGGCCAAAAAAAGTCGTTGTCTTCTATCAGGAGAATAAAACTCTTTTGTAGTGCACCTCGGTGCGTGATGACAAGCTTACGTACACCAACAGTCTAAACACAGCATACACCGAATCCAAAAGTATTTTTTCCAAAATAGAAAGTGAATGCGTTATTTAAAGCGGTTAAGCAAGTTTTTAGAAGGCGGTTTAATTTTTTAACTATTTTTTAATGCCGATATGATCAGTTATTTATTTCTATCTCAAAAACTTTTAGACCGATTTTAATGAAACTTAAACTGTACCCTAAACCCTACCTGTACCTAACCCTGTAAAACTATACCTAATTAAACTCCGAATCATCTGCCTATAACTTTTCGTACAAGAATACAAATATACAAACATACATACATTTACGAAATTTGGCTACGTGCTAGGAAGCATTAAGAGATCAACATACTACAATGTTATCTAATTCTGACGATATCACATACATACAGTCGAATTGATAACCTACTACTTTATTAAAGTCGGTAAAACTTAGCTAAAATCTACCGATGCCGCGGCACCACTATCTCCACGAGGCATTCGTTTATTTATACTTAATTGACATGAGAAGGAAGGAGTGCACTGACGGCTCTCGATCGATGCACCATGGCTGCACAACTTTAAATGTCCCCGAAGACCAAGCAAACTAGGTAGCTATCTGTATTTTCACTGACTTCAAAAGGAGGTAATCAATTTGAACTGTATCACATACATACAGGTCAGATCGATATCGTCAGAATTAGATAACATTTTAGTATGTTGATCTCTTAAGGCTTCCTTGTACGTGTGCAAAATTTCGTAAATGTGTGTATGTTTGTATATTTGTATTCTTGTATGTTTGTCTTAAGATTTCTCGAAAGCGAAAAGTCATAGGCAGATGATTCTTAGTTGAATTAGGTGTAGTTTAACTTAGGGTACTGTTAGTTCCATCAGAATCGGTCAATAAGTTTGTGGGATAGCAATAAATAACTAATCATATAAGCTATAAAAATAATTTAAAAAAATAAACCGTTTTAAAATAATTGGCTTAAAATAACGCATTCGTCTTCTATTTTGGAAAAAAAAAACTTTTGGATTTGGTGTATGATGTGTTTAGAGTGTAAGTGTACATAAGCTTGACATCTTGCACCGACTCCAAAAAAGTTTTTTTCTCCTAAATAGAAAACAACGTCTTTATTGGGCCGGGGGTTTTTATGTCAATTTTTTTATGGTTATTATGAAAAATATCCGAAATTCGGCATTCGAATCATATTTTTAAAACTGTAACTGTTTTTAAGCATACTGTTTTTTGGGTGTTGTTATGCATTATTTTGCGGTTTTAATAACATCAAAATCACAAACACAAACCCTTTTATTTATTTTTTATTTCTTTGTAAAGTTGCGGAACATAATTCTCTCACATGTTACCTAATATTTAATATGGCTGTGAAAAATACACAAAAATTTACTGGACTTCATAAATACTTCTGTAGACTGTGCTTATGGTGAAATTATGCTAGTTGCTAAAAACGTTCAAATAACTCTGATAATTCACCCAGGTCGCAAAAATGCTGAATACAAAATTCACGGCATAACTATAGTTTTAAAAGTTATATATTGGTTTCGAGGACGGCTACCTGACACCAAGCTCCGCAATATGCCGATAAAATAGTATTTTTAGTATACCATACAATGTTTTTTGTAAGTATGTTAGATCAAGTTATTTATAATATGGGCCTGTATTATTTGTTGTCTGCTGCCTGTATTATATAAATAAATGAAAATAACGCTCCCACCAGTCCAGCTCATTCACTCTTATATTTCAGGCACTGTCTGCCTGAAATACACATACCGACATTGGACACCAATCACATACATTGTTCTGATCCCAAACTAAGTAGCCAATGCACTTGTGTTATGGAAATCAGACACAACGGTGGTACCACAACACCCAGACCCGAGACAATATAGAAAAGATCGTTCTCTATCTGCGTGCTAGCGACTCGACCACGGAGGTCGTCAATGACAGAGAGAGCTTGGGCGCAGGACCAATAATAGCTGAACCTGTTGAACCTGAGCTATTTCCGGGTGTTTTCAAGATGTAAACTCAAAAACTTTCGGTCCGACCATCGGTTCGGTAGTGACCAGCGAACCAACCAGTTATTATATATGTCACAATCTAACGACGTTAACGCCGTGAAATAGTAATCACACGGCTTTTGAATATGACAGTGACATTAAGGCACAGTTTGGTCTCGTTTCCTGTTTAAATTCCCTTCAAATAAAGGCTCTAACTACGAGAAGCTTTTGTGCGCGCCCACTCATGCATATTTAGAGCACATTTGACGACTCAATTACGGTGTATGCAAATTCCACCAAATATCTACCTTAAGTGTTTGATTTGTAAACACGATTGAGGTCACATCGACATGACGAAGTAGAAGTAGTTGAATTTTATGTAATGATTCAAAATAAATATAAAAAGAGTCGAAGCTCGTCGAAAAAAGGTAATAATATATTACTATGTTACAAAGCTGAAAAGTAGGTTTGTTTGTTTGAACGCGCTAATCTCAGGAACTATTGTCCCCCGATTCAGAACGATTCGGTTACGATTCCATAATTTTCACTTATTAATAAAATTAACTATTTAATTTTGTTCTTATTTTTATTTTTTTAACGTAACTTTCATAACGGCATTCGATCAAACAGTTTCATTTATTTAAAAATGAATAGAAAATCTAGCCGAAACCCGAATGGCTTATCGAACGTTCTGAATTACCCTGATGGACCGATTTAAACAAATATTTTTGTGTCGGATAGCTTTCGAGATATCTTAAAATCGAGATAGCTTATAAAGCCGCAGCGACGGGAGGGCAGGGAGCCAACTAAACGCGACAGAAAGAAGTTCGTTGTAGTAATTACTAGCTTTAACCAAGAACTTTGTACTGTTGGCTTGCACTCGCACTTAGTTGTAAAACCAAGGTTTAAACTGTATTTTTTCACTTTATTCTGACGGAATCAATATAAGTGAAATAAAAAACTCCCTAGAAGCTCTAGTATGCTTTCTCCACGTCTTGGAAGTTTCAACCTAATTTGATTTTATATCTTTACGAAGCATCATCAGTGACATTACATGGCTCATTTTATTAGAAACAACTCGTGACACAGACAATAGCTTATTCGCAGTCCGAGCTCCGAGGTGAGGTAAATACTTTCCAAGATACGTTTTCGTAACGACAACAAGCCAGCCACGGTGAGAGATAGGTAGTACTGAGTTTGATCACGCAATTGCTAGGAACAATTCCCTGTGGTGCAATGTACCTTGCACTGAAAAGGTTGGGCACACTAGAGGGTTACACTATCACGCTTATTTATAGATAATTATAAGCAATTAGATACTCATCACGACGTAATACCGTCTTTATCCCACGTCAAGTCTAGTCAGATGCTATTGAGAATTCTGCCGGGCGGTGGGAGTCCACACTATGCGACGCATTCCACGCGACATCAAAGGTCTGATTGGCGTATAAGCTGTCTTACAAACCGACTTCAGTGCTTAAACCTTGGAGGATTTGACCACATAATGTTTTGTTTCGGCGGCGGCCTACGTTAAGACTTGTCAGAAAATGGCGCTGCAGCATGAAAGCCATGCCGGCGGCCAGCACCTGCCGCCAGGCGGTGTGGATACACCATAAGGGGAAATAACTACTTGGGCTAGTGTTTATTTTAATGAACGTTAAATATCTGTAACACTAAGTTATGCATTTGTGAAAAAAAAAACAACGAATGCCAGAATTTTATGACATTAAACTATTTTTTTTTCCTTCTTTGATAGCAAATGCAAGGCCTTAAACCACTAAACCGTCTAGAATTGGCAGATGTATTTACCAAAATAACGTAATGTTGAATTTTGTATATCTATAGCATCGCTTCTACTGCGCACAGCGCTCGGGGGCGCATAAATTATCATTTCATAGTAAACGCATACGGGAGCTTTTTGCCACGCTTCTTGTAAAGCTGTGCTTTTTGCCGATAGGGAAGGAACTTAATTATGCTCATTGCGTCATGATAAGTGTTAACAAGACCTATATTTAAATGGTCAGTAGATGAATCAGGGAGAAGAAGAAATAATTTAAGTATGAAGTTCCCTAGTTAATATTTGTATAAAATATTATATACGTAGGTACTTTTTTTTTCAATAGATAAGAACAGTAGTAATATAACACCTAATTGCTTCGTATTCTACGTTTTAATTAGAATTGTGTTTTCAGCATTGTTTGTATGTAGGTATGTAGCAGTCACTCAAATCAAACAGTGTAAAATATTCAATAGCAAACTCAAGTACCTACTACTTGCTTCATTTTTTATGATGTAATTTAATTTTCTACGATTTCGTCCTTCATATTACATAAGAATATTAATAAGATCTCTAAAAAGATTCTGGAAGATTCTCATCTGACACTATTATAATATCTTCAGTCTCTGAACAATTTTAACATACATCATACGCCATCTGGCGATGAATCAGAGAACTAACAGCGCGGCACAGGGCGCGCTCCAAGCTTTCATATCTTGTGAACGCGAACCTGCTATGCCCTCTGTAGGCGCGGCGCGTTTTCCTGTACAACGAAAAGAGGGCGAAATACTGTTGAAGAAACACCCAAGGACAATAAATTTTGCTTATCAAGTTGAATCAATAAATTGAAATAACAAATTACTCACTGAGAAATTTTGGTGAGGTATTCCCTACGAAAGAATTGGACGTTTTCGTAACAGCGGAAAAGTATGTGCTAAATAAATAGAACAAAAATAAATAAATAATTATCCTTTGGACATTATCTGTAAGCTAATTTGTATCTAATTTCACCTTTTGTGCAGTAAAAAATCCTATTACTGATTAAAAATAGACCGATGAGAGTTAAAATGATGAGTATGGACTGTATATCTAAACAAATGAAATGAATAGGCATGGAAATCGAAAATGAGAGGTTAATTATCAAATAGCTTTCACACACGTAGAAGAAGACACCAAGCCAAAGGTACGACGATAAACATACAACAAATCGTTCGCCATAGAATGCATAGTTATATATTTTTTATTTTCATTATTCATAGTTATTAGCTTACCAGGGGAACTACCGGATGGAGAACATGGTTCCTCCTTGAATCTGAAAGCAAATAAAATTAATAATTTTATTTTTTGAGGTATTCTCGCAACTTTCTGATATCAACTCATAATATGGATCCGATTAGTGCAAAAGCGTAGAACTGTTCAAATAAACTCGTAATTTATGTTGGTATTGGCCAAAAATATAATTAAACTTTGTAGGTACCTATACCAAAATCAATGACTAGAATTACTAGAAAGCAATATATTATATGTCAAAAGACAGCACGGTCAGCACGGTATATTGTTTTTCTGCCACTACTAATCTCGTTTGATGAAAAAAAGTGAAGTAACTAAAAGTAAAATTAGCCTGTAACGTCCCACAGCTGGACAAACGCCTTACCTGAACTATGAGCTCAGTGCAGTTTGGTGGAGGGGTGTTTGCAAGGCAAGCGACTAGCCCTGCTTTCAGATGTTATCAAGCCGCCCATAAGGTCTCTGACTAGGCTTAATGACTAATATCAACCGATAATAGCCGGGAACAACGGCTTAACGTGCCTTCCGAAGCACGGAGATGCACGTGATGTACGTCACTTATATGGTCGCCCATCCAAACACGACCGCGCCGTAGGTTGCTTCACTATCTAGGCTGTATCACTACCAAAGCGCTACTACCACTGCGCTACGAGCACCTCAAGAGAAGATTCCTCCACCAAACTCAAAAGATGATTATCAGAGATTTTATAATCTTCATCATAACTTGCAAATAAAAACAAATGAGGTAAGAAGCCAGGCATGGACGTACTAGTTTTTAGTTTTTAAATCTCCGATCTCTTATATACATAAAAGTAACTGGAAGGTAGGTACTTAAAGTTTAATAGAAATTTAAGTAGGCACATAAATTTCCTCCATGAGACCTTTATTTGTTAACATAATCTTGCTTGCTTGCTTAACAAATGCTTTAATAATATTTTATGCCTTCGTGATTTAAATATGAACAACGACGCACTCATTCATTCAGATCTGCAACCCTCGGTTATTATTCAAAATTCGGGAAATTTCCGATAAACTTACATAAATAACGCAAAATATCAGTCGAAGACGAGATTATGTGGGTAGGTAGGTATTATGGATGCGTCTGAAAGGAAAAAAGTTTAAAAGAGAGTGACCTTACGGGTTCAAGGGCAGTTACATACGTATATGTAAAGCAATTGAAGTCATAAAATGAAAAGGGACAATTTCTCAGTTTATATTTTTAGGGATCCGTAGCCGAATGGGAAAAAACGGAACACTTATAGTTTCGTCCAGTCTGTCTGTCTGTCTGTCCGTCCGTATGTAACAGCCACTTTATTCTGTATCTATAAGCTTCACACTGCTAAAAAATAATAGGAATATGTATCCTGTTAAAAATATAAAAATAAATGATATTAAGGGGGGCTGGGGGTTCTCATACATGCGTGTATGGATAGGTCTTTTAAAATGATATAGAGGTTTCTAATATAAAATTTGAAAATAATATATAATGTAGATCTTAACAAACACTTTCAACGAAAGTTAGTTTAAACGGGATCGAACTAATGGTTTTTGAGATATAGCATATTTTCTACAACCGTAAACATAACTTTGTTTTTCATACAAACACTTAAAAAACAAAATAGTAATTCAGTTAAAGTGAGCAAGTAACCCTTAGTGGGCGAGTCCGACTCGCACTTAGCCGGTTTCTGTTAGAAATTTTTGAGCAAAAACGTATTAATATCGTAGTCCCCCACTAAATGAAACTACGATTGATGATTTCACCTCGTTGTTATAGCTCGGCTTGATGCGAAAATTTGATAAAAACATCAATCGTATCGAAACTTTTGTCAATTCAGAGTCATCCAAATACACTTTTGTACCTGCCATTTCAATTCTACTAACTATTGACTACTCAATAGTTGTCTAAGATAGAACTTCCAGCTGTAAGATATTTTTTTTTATAAGTTTTGTCTTTTTCTTTTGCCTATTATTTGTTCCGTAATAAATCTATGTATGAACGTTGCAAGGGTTTAGACGAGATGCGAGCAGTTTGGGGTTAATCGCTGCCACGTATTCTGTTAGGGTTAGGCTAGACCGGTTTGTTAATAAAAAAACGAAAATACACTCACAACAACAATAAGAACTCACAAAACACTCTTAAAAAAATTAAAACGTGCACTGATGACGCTCTATATTTGAAAAGCGCATTTTGACTCGAAGGCGGAGGCTCTTATTCACAGGTGACCTACAAAATATTGTTGATTTCCCGCAAGGTCGCGACTCCCGAATCCTGTGCCACAATAACAACTCAGATTCACACTAGTTACGTAAATAAACAAAAAAATACGGCTACTGGGTTACTTGGGAGACTATGTTTCCAAGGACGAACGCTTTTTGTAAATATTTTTTAGCGGCTTCCCAATCGAGGGGTCTGTCCAGCCACCGCCCATTTGAATTGCAAACATTTCACGAAAATCACATATGCAGGCCGTCATATTATATTCACAAATTCGGCTGGTTCAAGTCAAAAATAAGAATATCAAAACCGTGACGTGACAAAACATGAAAGAAAACAGTGATAAAGTATTGTAGGTACCTAATCTTATTATATGTTTTCAAGCTGAAATATCTGAAGGGTGCACACTCTCTAGGAACTCGGGCGGTTTGGTTCAAGCTATCCTGATCTGAATCAGAGCACCTTTAGGCTAGAAGCGATGCTTATTATCATTGGCTCTATGATTAGCGTATGTAATAGAAAATGTTTATTTGTTACTGTTTAAAACCAATTCAATGAATCAAGCTTAATTTCGTCATAAAAGTTTGTAAGTTACATAAAAAAAACTGAATCGCAGCAATGAAACTGAATTATACGCCACATATTGCCAAAAAGCATATTGTAAAAACTATTACTACATAAGGAATCTTAAAATACATAGAGTAAGTATTAAAGGTACGTAAAACATTTTAGAAAATATTTAATTAATTGAAAGTTTAGTAAAAAAGTGAAAAGTGCTCTATTAAATTATTTGCTAAATCTTATTTCTTCAAAATCACAAGTTTCTATATAGTTACAGTGTATTCTCAGCATAGCTCTGCTAATGAAGACTGCGCCGTCTGGTCCGGAGCTCACCGCAACCTATTTCTAGTTTCTGAATTTAGAGGTAAGTTTATTTTAGTTAACTTAGTTATACTCGGACGAGACGAACTTAGGCTTTATTAAATTTGCTTGGATTTGCACAACTTGGTGGTCAAGACCTTTGACAGACAGAAGGAATGGTGGATTTACAAAGTAAACGACGCGAGAATAATTTAACTCAATAAGCCAAAAGCTATCTCAAATCAATAAGTATAAGCTACTACCAGCGGTTTTCCGCAACTTCGTACGCGCGTTTTGAGTATTAGTTAACTTCGCTCTTCCCGTCGCAGTATGATGTTTTATAGCCTTTCTCGATAAACAAGCTATCCGACACAAAACAAATATTTTCAAATCGGTCCAGTCGTTCCTGAGATTAGCGCGTTCAAATAAACAATCAAACTCTTCAGCTTTATAATATTGGTATAGATAACACATTGACACATGTATGTATAGCATACGAGAAGCAAACTACTAAATGCGAGGATTATAACTTCACATAAGAATAAAAAAAGTATAACATAATAATATTTTTGTTGACATTAAAGCTTGAATATCGTTCCCTACGTTGCATCGAGACAAAATGCGTGTTAACTTTTAATAGAAACATTGAGATTCAAAAACCAAAACTCGTGATGGCTTTGTGATGCAATCAGATACGCAGTCAGGATAACTTTGGTCATGTACCCACCCTAAAATACGTAGTATCATTATTTATTTCTGTCCTCAGGACGAAAGCAAGGGCAGGTCGCATCGTAGCCAAGGACGATTAATATAACATAGGTAACAAAGTTGAATAAACTTTGAAACCAGACTGCATTGAATCCCATTATATCTCTATACGTGTAGTGCAGTATAAATGTAGGTACTACTACACGTATGTCAAAGGGGACTATGTACATAATTAGGTACTTCACTTTTAACTGAGAATTCCTGAAGGAAAACCGAAATTACTCTATGTACAAGAAATGCGCTGACAAAAAACGTTCAGGCCATGAAAAGCATCCGGAAAAATTTCAGTCAAGTATTTTTACTATCACATTCATACACGAAAATTTACGCTATTATCAGTGAAAATAATGGACATACCGTCAAATACGTATTTACTTATTTATACTTTATTGCACAACCAAAATTTGACATTATTGTTACGGACGTACACTTTGAGTTCCTGCATGCGGCTAATTTCTGTTGTTGTATGTTAGATAAGCACATTATTATAATATAACTAGTAAATATTCTATATTATTATATTATTATTATATAACTAGTTTATACTCGTCCCTTTATTTCACTGAAGGCACTAAATGACAAAGAGGATGCATGTTATCCCAGCATTAAATCTATACTAATATTATAAAGCTGAAGAGTTTGTTTGTTTGTTTGTTTGAACGCGCTAATCTCAAAAACTACTGGCCCGATTTGAAAAAAATTTTTTACGTTGGATAGTCCATTTATTGACGAAGGCTTTAGGCTATATAACATAAAGATACAACTCATAAGACCACAGCAGAAATGAAAAATGTTGCGAAAACGGGAGAAAGATATTCCTTTTGAGAGCTTCCGCTGCATACGCTGCGGAAACCGCTTAAGTAACACAAAAATCATGTATGACAGGATTGTTCAACATTAAGAGTTCTATAATAAAGTCCGCGACAGCATATGTCTATCTTTTATGGTTGACTTACTACAACCTTTTTTATGTTAATAAATTTGTAAAAAAATAATGCATCATTTTTAGAGGTGTATGTTACACACAGGTATTTATTCTTATCAAAATAAATACATTCATCATCACGAGCATTTCATTTAGAACAAAGTTGCCCTTTATATCATTTGATTTCAATAAATATCTTAGGAGCTATCACAGTTTGAACATAACTCCGCACCAAAATAATGTACGCAGCTTAAGTACAAAGTGCGCTTGCTATATTATAAAGCTGAAGAGTTTGTTTGTTTGAACGCGCTTATCTCAGGAACTGCTGGACCGATTTGAAAAAAAAATTCTGTGTTGGATAGCTTATTATAAAACATGACGCTGCGACGGGAGGGGAGGGAGCAAACTCAAAACGCGCGGACGAAGTCGCGGGGGACTGCTAGTTATATATATGACTTTGGCATCTAATTTATCTGTGGCTGCCTCGTCGACCAAGAGGTCCCGCGTTCGAATCCCAGGTCGGGCCGAAATTTGTTTTAGTACTCAGAAACAGCTCCGAGTCAGGAAGTTGGTGGTGATGATACCCCCGTGCCACGGAAATAGTGTTGCCAGGTCCCTATTTGCATGGGGCGTCCCGATCTTTAGGGGTCCGGGGACGCGTCCCGAATCGAACCTGATCGGGACGCTAAATGTCCCAATTAATGAAGAATGAAAAAAAGAAAGTATTCTATTCAAAAAAAATATTTACGCTATATATTTTCAGTCCTCACATCTCTATATCAAATCCAAATTTTGGCGATATAATACAAAACTAGCACTAGTTATTTAAACGCAATAAATTAAAATCACCTTGAATTTTGTTTAGTGTCCCGATCTGCAACCCTAAATGCCGATTTTTCTGACCTCATGTACCGATTTCAAACTAATCGGACCTGGCAACACTACTTGGAAAGCCCGTTAAGCCGTTGGTCACCTGATCTCTCATCGGTCATGTTGGAGCCGTCTCACCGAATTAATGGTGGAGGAACAGAGTTTGCAATAGTGTAGTGTGCACGTACCTGACCTATCTCTGTGTAGAGAGGCCGCCATTACCGAAAATCAGTTTATGAGAACATGTGGCTAAATATTAGTGAGTAATAGGGTAGGTAGGGTAATCCCACTTTAACCCCTTTTGGGGGCTATCTGACCTTTCTCGAGATTAGGCACAGTCTTATACTGAGCACCCGAAATGAAACCTTGTAATCGTGTTAGTCTGTTGGTGTTAAACGATAATTTAATCAATGCGTCTGAAATCTTCGTGAATGAGGGTGGAATAGTTATGTAGAATTGGATACAAACTTTTGATCAACTAAATATAAACATTTATAAAATCATTATAATAATACATTGGACATCAATAATACATTGGACTCTGATCCCAAAGTAAGTACCTAATGCACTTGTGTTATAGAAATCAGACACAAAGTTGGTACAACACCCAGACCCGAGACTTTTTATTTATTTATTTCTATACGAGTATCGTATTGATCCGACCGGCAATCGAACCCGAGATCTCAGAGCGGCGACGCCATGAATCCCGACGTGCTTAGCCACTACAGCACGGAGGTTGTAAATTTTTTTATACCCCTCATCCTTTACACACGCTGAATGCTTCTTACTCAGAAATTGGCAGCTTAGCTTCGAACCATCTCTATGTTAAACACATCATAGGAAAGCAATATGATTTTATTTAACTAGTTGTCTTAAGCCAAATCTTAGGTCGTTGAGACCGCTGGAGTTACCTAAACCAGGGGATCTCCAACTTTTTTTTTAAATTATGGCACGGACACTAGTCTCAGCTAACCGGCTGGGTGACTGATTGTGATTGGTCATGATAGTTGATTCCTTAGCAAGCTTCGTATTATATTTGAAGTAAGCTATACACAAAAATATGGTTTTTCGGACGATGACGAATCTGACAATCTGCATTGTTCCATTTCAACAAAACATCGGTCATATCGTTTCAAATGGAGCCAAACTTGGTCGCTAGATTTGGAAATTATTTGTGGTTTAATTTAATAAAAATGTCTCAAATGTAATGATGTGCTATATTTTCAGAAGTGCCATAAAAAGATCTTTCAAATGATATCACACACGACATGTTTATGATAATTAAAAAAAACTATACAAAATATTATACGAGACTAGTATGTGTGTGCCAAACAGAAAACACGTTGATTTGCGGTTTATCCTTAAAATTGGACTGACACGCCGTCCACCATCACAGTCATAGAAAAAATCGATTATAAATTTCTTTCTGGTAAATGTTTTTTGCCAAGTTGTTAAAAGGATATCTTTGAAACACAGATTTTGTTGATAATAACTTAAACAAATAAAATATTTTATTATATTAATATTATTTTATATAAATATTAGGTAGCACCACTTTAGAAAAAAAAAGTGGTAATAATAAGCTGGTAATATACATAAAGGCTAAGCTAAGGTGGTAATATACCTATAGGCACCTATTTCTTTACAGGCAGTAACCCAAATCTGTAGGATAAAATGAAAACTTACTTCCTCAATAGGAACCGAACTATTGCGCTGCCTACGTTTAATTTCCTTTCAATTCCATTCCACACTAGAAAAAATACAATGCGCATGTTTTCCCACGATGTTTATCATCTGAAATCAATACTTAATGCCTTCAGTAATAGAGAGGTACATTTGTACGTGCCCACTTGTGTCAGTAATTATAATTTTAAAGGCCACAGCGTGTTGGCTTCGGCCCCGTAGCCTTGCAAAGGTCCGGCCCGGGACACCAGAGTTTCAGAGTTAAATAAAAAATATTTGCATTAAAACATTGTAATATTTATTTTGACAATAATTTTGAAACAAAAAATCAAATTACATAGCCATACAAAGATAAGTATCATTATATGATTATTCATTATTTTCTTCAGAAAGAAACTTGGTACAGACGGTAATCTCTTTGTCCATGTGATAGGCATAGGTACGTAATTCCCTTAATTATGGTAAATTATCAATCCTTTTGCAAAAATGATGAAAGGAAAATCCGTTTTATTAAGCCTCTAAGAGCGACATTTCTTACTGGCAGTATTGCGTCGTAATTGTTAAAGTTTGCGAATGATGAAACTCGTCCCTGGCACCCCTTATTAAAAAACGTAGAAGGCGGCTTCAGATAAATCATTTACGGCTATAACCGCCTGGAGACGAGAAAGATGTTTATAAATAAACCGCCCAGCCACCCCCCACCCCCACTTTCAAGGTCACGTGGATACGGAGGCTTTTCACTTATTTTTCCTGTTTTCCCACGTTGGCTCCTATTGCGAAACCCAGTCGACAAAATTAATATGTACGGCTGTATATTAGTCATAATAAATCATAACCTAGGTTTGGTTATTAATGGTTTATCAGTTTTATTATCTTGGTATCGTGTATCGATATAATTATTGAACAATGAAAGACTGAAAGCAAAAGCTTTGCAATTATGATTTCTAAATAACCTTTAATAATAATTATCGACATAAAATAACACTGATAAACTTATTAACGAACCTATACATTTTTATTTTCTAATGATTTATACCAAATAGGTATGACTTGGTAAATGAAGAATAGATTTTAGGTATCAAAGTTAAGTAAGAGTTGGTAAGTGAGTACCCAACGTACTACCCTCTTGAATCTATAATTCCAAAAACATTAAAAAACATACGTAATATGTCAAGAAAACCCAACCAAACACCTTCTTTCTATAAAAAAAAAACACTTAGCCGACTCTACATTTTTAGAAGGAAATCCTAAATCCTAATCCTGTTATGAAAACCTCGTAACGACGTCAAGCAAGCCACTGACCATAAATAAATGGAGATTTAAAGTAGGCGTAGTGAACAAATTGACATCTTCAAACATTAAATCGTATCGAACGGTTGTTATCAAGGACACCATCGATTGAGCGTGTTGGCCTTGAAAATCACGCGTCGGCCTACGCCGCCGCACGGAAATCTACGAGCGGTCGCGATCAGCTGATCACTTACGTGTACAGATCATCATCGATGGTGGACGAGCTCGCTTCGACCAGAAGGGTACTCATCGCTGTGTCTCGGCTCCTGCGTGGACGACCGGCGCCGGAGGGAGCATGGCGCGTTCACTCACGGGGGAAATGTAAGACGTTGTGTTGCGGCATTTTCACGGCTCGGAAGCGAGGTGTACGCGGATTGAAATCTGTGTGGGCCGGCGGGAAGGGCGCGCCGCACCGAGTGACCTTGCACCGGCGGCGAATGTACTCCGCTGAATATCCAATGCGGGCTTTGGGCGCGGGTGAATTTTAATGTTATGGGCGCTGCACGGATGTGGCTCTTGAAAGTTTTTCAATGCGCTATGTAAATTATTTTGCAAATGTTTCTGTGAACTTCGCCACTGCTATCACAATGGATAGCGTCGCAAGTTGCAACGTATTGTATTAAATATATAAGTTGCCTTGCCTTGAATCAAAACGTGTAGTTTATCAGTTTTTCTTTTTTATTATACCTACCCGACTTTTCGACTACTACTAGACTACTTTCGACTATTATTTTATTATTCAATGCGCTAACTGTTTTCTCAACTGAAACTTAGACCGTCTACCGCGCTACTGCACGAAATACACCCTGACAAAGTCACATCGAGCTTCGGAGGGTGCGCACGGCGCATGCGCCACTTTAACCTTGGGCATACTTCCCGGTTCACGGGCAGGCTCTAACACTGTATCACCTGCCTGTAGGTCAGTGTGTTTGTATAGCGAGGGAGGGGGTCTATTTTTCAGCAATCATAGCCCGTCAAATTACCGGTGTTTGTACTGAACACACACCGGTAATTTGACGAGATATGATTGCTGAAAAACATTATTCAATATAATGTTTCATGTAATAACTTTAACATTGCATCAAAAGAAAATATTTTGCAAAGTGGAGGTTATTGAAGGGGAATGGAGACATGTGCAGGGCAAGGACGATCGTTGAAGTATAATTGCGTTGTTTTTCAAACATCATAAGTTTAATCCAATTATCTACATAGGAGGTCGACAGGCAGGCTCCATAATGTACCTATGGCGGCGCCGTCATAGACTTTTTTATTTTATTTTTCTCTGCCTGCTTCGCCGGTATTCGGCCAGTTGGTGCGCTTCAACTAACAAATCTGCATCATTTATACATTTGATATCTATCAGAAGTGATCAAAACTAATTGGCTTCTAAAAAACTTTAAGACGGCCGCCAACCGACATAGGAATTCGCTTCAAACCTTTAGTTTACGGCTAGATAAAAATATAACATAATAATTCAACGATTTGCTCTTGAGATTTTGGTGGCCGAAAACCAACAGAGACATTCAATAACGTAGTGGATAGAAGAAAAAATGCATACGACTCAGAACCTAACGTCTAAATTAGTAAGTGACTCAAAATAAACTTTCGATGTTGAAGTTAGTTGGCGGCGGTTAACTGGCCGGATACCATTTTTTTTGATCGAAACAAATTGATAAATACTTTATTTTAAAGTTTTTGTTAGAATACATTTGCTACACTACCATAAATGGTTCACTTACCCAATTCGTTGCTTTAACTCATTGGAGATAGATAGTGGTAGTAACTTTTTTACATTAAAATACTGTTCTTATTTTCTCGCCATGATTCACGATCTGGTTACCGGCCACCAGAAAAAAAAATTGCCGTTCCAAAATCACTCATTTATTGAATGATGTAGGTATTTCTTTCTTTAATGAATCACCTCAAAATATAATTGAATTACCCTTAGATAAATTCAAATCAATTGTAAGGCAATGTTTAATGAGTGAAGGATATTATAAACTAGATGATTATATGAACTATAGCAATGTATGGCGTAGCTATTTTAAAATGAGGCATTGACAATAGTGACTTAGTTTGTTTTCAGCGCTAGCCCACAATTGTCCCGAATCTGTGGTAGGGTTTATATTGGGACGTGTAAAAGTGTCCCCAGGGTGTGTATTTGAAAATAAATAATTTTTAATAATATTATTAAACTTTTTTGGCGGGCGGCTCTGTATGTCAAGGCCAGCGCCTCTGTCTGCCAATGCCAGCGCTATTACTACAAGAAAATTCATGCCTGACTTGAAAACTGCATTAGAATCGGTTCAGTCAATCGCGTGATAATCGCAGACTTATATACGTTACACAAGGGTCAAACTGGTTCTCATTTGTCAATTCCGTTATAATATCAACCTATTCTCTAAGGGCCGTTTTTTTAATGGTCAGATAAAACTTATCAAACTGATAAATTATAAAGCGACAGATTTTAAAAATGGCAGTTACGTATGATTGCTTTCAATTAGGTGACGTTTTCAAATTAGCCATATTGTATTATGTTCGACGAATATTTCTTATCTGACTATTTAAAAATCAGCCCTAAGTGAAACAAATACTTTTCTGGAAAGGGAGTCTAAATCTCTCCAGCCAAAAGCGTGACAATCGCTTTTATTCATGCATACAAACTTACGGATATTAAATTCCTTAATCATTAAAAAAACCTTTTTAGAGTCAATTTTATCAACTTCAGATAGGACTTATCCGACCTTTTTGACATTTACATAAATGATAGCTGACATAATATGCGCGACGTTTTCGAATTAGGCGTTTTGTTTGTATTCGCTTAACTTCGTGACATCAACTTAAGGGTCAATTTTACCAACTACAGATAAGACTTATCCGACTGAGAAAATCGTCATTTTACCAACGAAGGATAAGGGATATTCTTCGAATATGATCTGAACGCTTAATTTGAAAACGTCACTCATTTGACAGCAATGATTTATGAAAATGACATTTAAAAATCGGCTTTTTTATATTTATGTGGTCGGATAAGTCCTCTCTAACGTAAATCGACTCTTAGAGTCCGAATCTGAATAATTATAAAACGTCCGATTATAAAATGTCATTTTTATAAATGATTGCTGACGAATAGGTGACTTTTTCAAATTAGGCGTTTTATATTATATTCGACGAATATTACTTACCTGACGTTGATAAAATGTATCTTAAGACCGCATCAAAATCGGTTAGGGTAAACTCCAGATAATCGTGTAAAACATATATACACATTTACGGGTCAAACTGAGAACTTTTTTTATAAAGTCTACCAAATAGTTACTAAAACCTTCTCCTGAATGTAACTAATGCTACACTCATTAAACGAGTGGGTTCGGCGAATAATTAAGACACCTTAGTAGATGAATAGCACAAGCATGGTCAACTTTTGGTGCAAACAAGCAAATCTTCCGATCCAAAAATATTCCACTAAGACTTAAGAGAAAAGTTTTCGACCAATGTGTTCTGCCAGTGTTTACCTACGGGATGGAAACAACGACCCTTACAATGAACTCAACTGAAAGCCTGCGCGTTGCGCAGAGGGCAATGGAGAGAGCAATGTTGGGCATAACTCTACTCGACCGGATAAGCAACGAACGTATTCGTCAAATAACAAAGGTCAGGGACGTTGTTCATACAATAGCCAGACAGAAATGGAAATGGGCAGGACATATAGCCAGAATGGATAAAAATCGGTGGACCAGAAAGGTTATGGAGTGGCGACCATGGGCCAACACGCGCGGTAGAGGCCGCCCACCACTTCGTTGGGTGGACGATATTAAGCACCACGCCGGACGGAACTGGATGAAAGTGGCACGGGAGAGACAAAAATGGATAAATATGGAGGAGGCCTATATCCTAAAAGGACTGAAATAAAGGCTGCGATGGATGGATGGATGGAGTAGATGAATACTAATACCGATACCTAATGCTTGCAATTTGCGTGTGTCCTCCCGTGTATTGTAGCGGCTTGCACGGTGCACCTAGCGAGACCATAGATATATAAGCTATAGTTGGTCGTCTTTGTCTATGATCTAGACAGAGATCTTAAATTAATACCAGACCATCTGCTTAAGGGGCCCTCGAATTTTTAACGCGCACACTAGCGCCACTTTAGTAGAAAAAACATATCATATATCGTTAAATAAAAGAACATTCGAAAATCTGAGATGCGATTGTAGCTCCGGTTATGTGGTTTAGATACAATGTTTAAGTTAAATTAAAAAGAGTTATCTGCAGTTACAGTTAGAAAAAATGCCAAAAATGGCCATATTTAGCAGTTTTTCTAACTCTAACTACAGTAAACTACTTTTGAAACAATTTAAACGTACTAAATAAACTATAGAACAATCGTGTCTACCAGACTTTTTATAGTTTTTTTGTATTTAAGGCGTAATAATTATTTAAAATAGAGTGGTGCGAGTGTGCGCGTCAAAAATTCGGGGAGCCCCCTTAAATGATTTTTGAAAAATTGCCCTTTAACTAAATTCTCTTTTGGCCAAAAATAAAGCTATCCACCCCAACGGAGTATAGAACGCGGCAACGCTGCCAGTATGCTCGCTTATTTTCCTCTTAGACACATGTTATTTTTGAGGAAGTTTTAAGTTGGCGTTAATATTCCGTTTTTACCTTTTTCTTTTCATTAAATATTTCTGTGAACATTATTTTTTGGTTTGACATGCCAGGAAAGGGATTAAATTTCATTTCGGTGGTTATCATTCACAACAAAACCTTCGAGTTTATCGATACGCCTATATACGTCCAAAACTTAAACTTTTATTTGAGCTGTTAAGTTTTCAAATAAAAATAACTTTAATAAGCCCACTTTTTAAGGTTCTGTAGCCGAATGGCAAAAATCGAAATCCTTATAGTTTTGTCAAGTCCGTCTGTCTGTCAGTCCGTATGTCACAGCCACTTTATTCTGTAACTATAAGCAAAGCATCATACTGTTGAAATTTGGTAGGAAGCTATATCCAGTTAATTAACCACTGTACGATTCTTATACAAAAAAATAAAAAGTAATGATATTTAAGGGCTCCATAAAACTAAAACGGTTTTTTTCTGTCAACATTATAGTGTGGTATTTTAGCTAATAGAAGTAAGTGGATTCCCTTTATTTAAAATTGGCACGGAACCCTCAGTGCGCGAGTCCGACTCTCACTTGGCCGGTTTTTACTTTTGACATTATAATTATATATGACTAAAATACGCTCTACTACGCGTTGCTACGGCAACTTCGTAGCGCTGACGTCGTAGCATTACCTTATCAAAGCAATATCCGTAGCGGCGTAGCCAATATCCTATCTATTTATATATAAGATTACATACTATAGGGTACATATACATTTGTAGATAGAAAAATGTCTACCTACTACTTTAATTTTTAGATAACCATATTCTTAAATAAATAAACAACTTCAATGTATTGTACCTATCAGTTTTGGAAAAGTCCACTATAAATGTTTTATAAATTAAAATAATGTACGATTGTAAAAGGTACCTTATTGTGACAGACAAACCCTCAGCCTGACTGACTAGAATCATGGTCCAAATGCATTTATAACTTTTTTTAACGAGACCTAATAATATAAATTGCACTTTTAAAAAGCATCTTTGGCTCTGTGACAGACTAGGAGTCGAACCCCGTGTCTTACGCAATCCGGATACATTTTTGTTTTTATAGTGTTTTGTCACTATACAAACTTAATGATATAAATTGCACTTGTAAAAAGCAACGTATAGGCATACTCGACTCCTCGTCAAAGTCGCATTTTACAAGTGCAATTTACATTATTAAGTTTGTATAGTGACAAAACACTATAAAAACAAAAATGTAATTGTAAATTGGCTTCGTTCATCTTAACCGATTGTTAAATATTTTTAAAAATATTCCTTCGGATATTGTGAGAGCAATCTCGCAACATTGATGACGTCACGCAGCCTACGCGTTAAAGTAAGCGCTTGCAAAATTCAACAGGCTTAGCAAGCCTTATGACGGTGGCCGAGTGGTATAAGCATAAGTAAGACACGAATTTACACAAAAGTTGCTTTTTACAAGTGCATTTTATATTATTAAGTTTGTATAGTTACTACTCTGTGGTCAAAACACTATAAAAACAAAAATGTAATTTAAAAAAAAGAGATTTTGGTTTGTACACTTTTTGTCTGAAAAGAGGTCACTAGCAGGCCTGCATTGGTATGGTGTGTAAGTACTCGTACCTATTTGGGTTCCGTGCGCCGTCCGTCTGTCACCATACTGTATAAATCAGGTTGCATAGCTTTCAAGCCGCGGCGGCATTTTCCCTGGGTAGTATCTGACGCAATAATTTCTGTTGCCGATGCAGCAAATACAGAAAAACATAATACCTCATATTATTATGGCTCCCATAAAACAGATTATACGGTTTAGAATGTTTTTAACACTCACAGTGTCATATTTTATAATTATAAAAATGAAAATAAGAAACCAAAAACTGCGCACGGGCGGGACTCGAACCAGCCACTTTCTGGCTAACCGGCCAAACGCTCTTCCAATTGAACTACCGTGCTGTCGGTCCGAACGTGCGAATCTTCAGTCCCCTATCACGAATAATTTGCGTCAAAGTATTCGTATAGTAACGTAATCATTTGTATGAGCATCTGAGAGCGCCTCCATCGGACGTAAATCAACTAAATTTGGCAGCTCAAATGCCTGACATTCATTGTGCGTAAACATTTTTTAGTGATAGACTGGATTTGCGAGCACGAACCTTTCTTTGACGTATAGTATCGTGAGTTGCAACAAGATTACTTGAGATTTAGAGTGTTCACTATGAGCGAAGAGAAACTAGGTAAATCAATAACTTTTAGCGATAAGACCACCTAAATAGTTTTTTTTTTCTAAAATTATCATCCACCTGCATTACAAGACGGATTCAAGCTCCTGGAATAGAAAAGATTCGGCATTTACTGATAGTATGTGCGTGCAGGCAAAGATGCTGGAACATTTTGGAACTACGGTCGAAAGCCTTGACCGAGCCTTACAACAAGTGGGTCCTAAGTAAGAGGTCTATCATCGAATCCAACGCGGCTGGCTACCCGGAGTTCGGCAAACTGCGCAAGAGTGTCTTCTCGTCTCATTAACCTCAGTGTTTGAAGACGAAAGTCTTCAACGGGTGTGTGTGTACTAGTGAGAACGTACGGATTCGACACATAGTTTCCTACCATATGTGCTTATAATCTCACATTTAACAACAGACAGGGTTTTGACTTTTGGCGAGAAATAAAGAAA
This sequence comes from Pyrausta purpuralis, assembly GCA_963924145.1. Taxonomy (NCBI): domain Eukaryota; kingdom Metazoa; phylum Arthropoda; class Insecta; order Lepidoptera; family Crambidae; genus Pyrausta; species Pyrausta purpuralis. The sequence continues at coordinate 28,281,050 of OZ001647.1, forward strand.
CATGTGAAATAAAGAATACGTTTGTAGTCATATTTATAATTCTAAAATTAAGACATTGCAATAGAAATATGAAATTTATTACAATATATTTCATGTTATACTCTTTATTTTTATCTTAAAAATAAATTAGGAACAGGGACACTTGTAACCGGTGTATCGATTTTGATCTTATTGGGTTCTTCTTTTCTCTGATTATGACGTATGGGAGTAACGAAGACCGCCGGGACTGCTAGACTCACTTTATTTCTTCTAGCTGGTTAGGAGTCTTTCCATTCATTGTTTTTTGGTTTTTCTTCATTCTGAAAAATAATAATATACAGGGTGGTCTAAGTAGTGACGTCAATAAATTTTTTTTAGATTCCTCTCACCTGGGGGTATCCGAAAATACCCCATGTATGTTCCGCGATTTTTTGTAGTTTTCGAGTTATGATTTTTTTTTGTGTTTTTTTAATATTCTCTACCCGCGAGGATTCAAAAATTCATATCTTTTTTTCTATTATGTATTTTGCAATGTTTTTTTTTGTGCCGTGGTCGTTGTTAATGCTGTCTTAATAATAAAAATAATGCATCTTTTTAAACTTACTAAAAGGCACAAAAAAAAAAATTTGAAAGTCGAACTCTGATTTTTATTAGGATTTAATCAAAAATTCTACTTCAATTTAAAAATACAAAAAGTAGTTTCCATAGCTTCTGCTTAGGTTTAAAAACTTTGCGGGGTCCTAAGCTCTTAAGATCATTTAAAAAAAATGGTACTTAGTTGGCCTTTTTTTGTTGTAATCGGCCTTCGAAGGCGGATAGGCTAAAAATCGTTGAAATAAAATAAAAGCGTTAAAAATTCTTTTATCTACTTTTTATCATTCTTATGGTAAATTTAAGTTTAAAAAGATATTTTAAAATCATCTTAATTTAAAATCCTGTATTTTTTTTATTGAAAATCAAAATTATTACTGAATCAATAACAACAGGTAGTTCGTCACCAAAATTATACCTACACAGGTCAATAAATGAAAAGAGCGGGTCATGTAGCAGATAAAAACCGGTCCCATTGCTACCTGATGGCATGTGCGCGACTATTTCACAAACATCACAACTTGAAACATAAAATTTACTGAGACCGAAATTATTGTTAAATAACACGAGCTACCGTAATTTTACAGGATTTTAAGTTAAAATTGACTTTTAATCACATTTTTAACTTAAACTTACCATATGAGTGATAAAAAGTAGATAAAAGAATTTTTAACGCTTTAATTTTATTTCAACGATTTTTAGCCTATCCGCCTTCGAAGGCCGATTACAACAAAAAAAGGCCAACTAAGTACCATTTTTTTTAAATGATCTTAGGAGCTTAGGACCCCGCAAAGTTTTTAAACCTAAGCAGAAGCTATGGAAACTACTTTTTGTATTTTTAAATTGAAGTAGAATTTTTGATTAAATCCTAATAAAAATCAGAGTTCGAACTTTCAAGTTTTTTTTAGTGCCTTTTAGTAAGTTAAAAAAGATGCATTATTTTTATTATTAAGACAGCATTAACAACGACCACGGCACAAAAAAAAATCATTGCAAAATACATAATAGAAAAAAAGATATGAATTTTTGAATCCTCGCGGGTAGAGAATATTAAAAAAACACAAAAAAAAATCATAACTCGAAAACTACAAAAAATCGCGGAACATACATGGGGTATTTTCGGATACCCCCAGGTGAGAGGAATCTAAAAAAAAAATATTGACGTCACTACTTAGACCACCCTGTATTTGTTTATATTGACGTTAATGTTTTTCATTACATTTGTTTGAAACAACGTCCTTTTGGAGAGCTGAGGGTTAGGATAAATCACAATTTCTTTATAAATAAAATCTAGTTAGAGTTTATTTCGCTATAATAGCCAATGAATGAAAGCACTTTAATCACAAATCCTTGCATCACTTTTACTTAACTTTTTCAAAAACTCAAATATTGTTACATTCTACTGCAAACGATTTTTTTTAACGAGTTGTCCTCGTTATTTTGGATATTTTTCATCATTTTTAACTAAATCTTTTGTAAAACTTTTGAATTTGTCACAATATGATGGCATAACGTCAATCTGTCAACTGGCAGTCTAGTACACAGTTTAAAAATCTAATGATTACAGAAAAACATATATCTTCATATTTTAAAAGACCAATATTTTACATTTAGTATCCCTGCGAAACATATTGATCGTAATATTGTTCCGTTATTGATATCTCTTAGATTTTACTGGAATATCATGATATATTTAAATAATATCCATAAAAAAGATCGCTTAACCTGTATCTGGGCGCGTCTTTCAACTGCCATAAAAACGTGAGTATGACGTCATTTGCGTAAATGCTATCGAGCTTACCTACTACACGACACGAGAACTTCGTGCTGCCGACTAACGTTGTACTGCGTAATCTCGCTTCGCCAACGTGACGAATACGTCAGAAGTTCGGGATTGGGGTACCGTGTACGTCTGTTAGATTTTAAATACGTCATTACGCGTGACGTCTGTGCTGTCGACCCCAACTGTTTTACGTTTTAAAACTTATTTTTAACTTTATGAACAGTTTAAAGGTTTCTTACCGTTTATACAGGGTTACAGATTAAGTCGACCTAAGTCCGTCTGTAGTGGTTTACATCATTTCTGCCCAATTTGACTATGGAATCCCATTTTTTTTTCACAATCATAATCATTTTTATTTGCATCAAACATGGTATAAATAGATCTTTTTTACATAATTTAAGTCACATGTTAGGCTACAGGAATAGCATACAAATATGAAAAAAGAAGAATACAATTCACGTCTTTTAATTTCAGTTGAAATGTTTTAATAATTATATTATTATTATAGCCTAATGTAATTTAAATAATTTAAATGTCACTATTATAAGGTTTGTTATGTCCAAGTTACACAAAAAATGAAACAGATTCACTTTTTACATAAAAAAAACCTATTCCTATAGAAATTATGACCATTGAGCCACTGGAACAAATAGATGGTTAAAAATTTTGACACACATATCCGGGCAACTCCTACCATAATAAGCTGACTTAGGGTTGTCCGCAAGCATAAGCTTATTTGGGTCTCGACGTTCTCTTGGGTTCCTGTCGCTAGCCATTTTAAACAGTTCCTTGTATTTATGTACAAAATCACAGATTTTGTATATACACATCTATATAGTGAAGATAGAGGCAGTAAACTCAGTTCACATGTATGGCTAGACTGAATCCCACAGATAATTGGCCCTAATGCATTTCTTTTGAGCAATAAATGCTCTATCCCAGTCTGTACTATTACCCCACATTACGATTGCATAACGCTGTATCCATACTCTTAATAATCTTTGGCAGTATAGATTTACTGTAAGCGTGGTAAGATAAAATAGCAGTCTTTCTATCAGTTATGTTCTTAATTTGAAAGATAGCGTAAACAATTTTATTGAATTTAGTACAGAGGTTACTTATTTGCGTTTTCCAGTTTAGGTTATAGTGTAAAGATACACCGAGAGATATTTAATTTAAAATTGAATCGTTGAGGTCTTGATTTATGAAATTTGTTAGGATTTATTTCAATTGATTTTCAAATTATTATTTTCTAACCATTTTATGATTTGGTCAATAGTGAAATTGATTTCTGTTTCATGTATATTTATTGAATTTTTAAATTCCTTTTTGTTAGTTGTTACTATTATTGAAATGTCATCAGCATATAGTATGCATTTGTATTTTGTTGACTGAACTATGTCATTTATGTATAAATTGAACAGTATTGGACCCAGTATACTGCCTTGTGGGACACATAATTGTTGTCTCTTAAGACAGATGAATAATGTTTCATTTCATTATCATATTTTTTTGTCAAGACGACTAAATGTTTATGATCATATAGGTACGATGATAACCAATTAAGAGGTAGACCCCAGATTCCCATGAGCTCTAGTTTTTTTATTAATATGTTGTGCGATACGAAATGAAATGCATTTCATAAGTCAAAAAGTAAAAACCGACTTCAAAACCAAAATGCACTAAAAAGTCTTAAATAAACTCTTCACCATTGAAAGGAAAGGAATCCGTTTTAGGAAAACAATTTCTTTTTGGAGTCGGTGCTGTGATAGTTGATGCTTGATGGTCAAAGTGATGGCACCGACTCCAAAAAGAAATTGTTTTCCTAAAACGGATTCCTTTCCTTTCAATGGTGAAGAGTTTATTTAAGACTTTTTAGTGCATTTTGGTTTTGAAGTCGGTTTTTACTTTTTTTAAAAGTTTATTTTATTTCTTCATTTTTAGTGATAACATAAGAGGGGGGGGGGGGAAGTTGCACCTTATGATTCTATTTTTTTACGAAGCTACAAATTACCTATAATAAGTTCCGTCATTATAATTACTGAACTCCTAAGCGTTAAGGAGTTCCACCATCAGCTCAGCCCCACAAGATGGTGACTATCAGACGTAACAACACGTCAACATTAAGATTCTAGTAAAGAAACACTATACGTGCCTTTAAAATTTGAGGGTTTCCCTCGATTACACCAAGATCCCATCATCAGATCCCAAAATGGAAAAAATGGGACCAACTAGAAGGTACACCCTCTAAGTAAGCGAAAAAATTTTTTGATTCGGTTGACAAACGACTGAGATATGAGGTAACAAACATACAAAAAAAAAAAAAAACATACAGTCGAATTGATAACCTCCTCCTTTCAGTCCTGCCTGTAGTCAATTGATGGTTGTTAATATTAGTTAGTACTCTGTCTACGAGCTTAAAAATTGGTAATGTGGTAGATTTATTTTTCCGGAAGCCGTACTGTTAATTTGTGATAATTTTAAATTTGTCACAGAAACCTATTAATATTACATACAAAACAATAATTGTTTGTACATACACTTTTCGAAAACCTTGGATAGTATCGGTATTAGTGTGATAGGCCGGTATTGACGTCTTTTTTTTTACCATCAGAAATTACCTAAATAATAACGTCCTTTAATATTCTGTACGACTTTCCCTGTAACCCTGTATATAGGCTTCACTATGGATAATTTTAATTTTTCGGGGAAGGTCCCGGTTAGAAATAATTGTTTTATTAAGTGTGTTAAAACTCGAAGAAATTAATTAGTGGAGGCTTTGAATACTTTTGTCCTTATGCTTGCTTTTATGTAGAAGATTAGTTGTTTTATAATTTTAAACACTCAAACTACAAGAAACTGTATCAACTGAGTTGTAGTACGAGTACCTACACGATCGAATCATAAAAAAATAATGATTTTCTGATAAGTTCTTTTTCTTTGTAAGATATTTTGTAAGACGACCCGTCTGGTGTAGTGGTCGAGAAATCGCCTACTTCGCAGCGAGTTGCGGGTTCGATCACCGCTCAATATAAAAATTTGTGTGCATGAACATGTCTGTTTGTTTCTGGGTGTTTTCTTTGTATATGATGTATGTATAACACAAGCTTTGAGAAGCTTACTTTGGGACTAGATGGCGATGTGTGGGTATATCCAAGGGATAAAAAAGCATATACTCGTATTTTACAAAAGTTTATCACAATTTGTGCAGATGTGCGTTAAGATATCAACGGTTTTTTAGCTTTGTGATAAGATATAACATAGTAGAATATTGTAAGAAATTTAATGTAAGACTCATTTATTTCAGTATGTTGCTCCCAGCGCTTATTGCGCATCAAAAGTCAGAAAAACGGACGGACGGACGACCGTCTATTTGATCGTACTGGCAGGAGAATGCCATGTTAAATTTTTAAGTTAAAAATGTCTTTAGTTTTTTTGTTTTTATGCTGGCGTGATTCGTCCGTTTTAGATGCCATACTTGGTGCGCTTCGTTTTTTACTCGATTTGGCTTGTTTTTCTGGACTGTTTGCTTCTATTCGTGACTGTGCTTATTAACTAGACTTTGATTTGTGCTTCTGATTTGGAACTGTAAAAGATGACGACCTTTAAAAACACGGAATAGACGATATTTTGATATGTTATGGGTACTATTACTGTTTATCTTTACAAGCTCGTAAACAATATATAGTACGTTATCCAGGCCACCGAATACCGGATGGAGTTTACTGACGACTTAGAGCGACTGGCTCTGTTTCGAGGCGACGTTCCATTAAACCTCATTAAAGACATGTGGTTTCAACACGATGGGTGTCCCGCGCACTTCAGAAGAAGTGTCAGAGAGTGGCTAGACACTAACTATCCCCATAAGTGGATCGGGAGAGAAGGACCTACACCGAGGCCAGGTAGGAGTCCAGACAGGCATTTTAAGAGACCTATCCATAAACACCCCACACGTATGTACCTAGGTTTGACTAAAAAAATATTTCGGTTTTAGTTTCATGTATGGGAGCCCCCATTAAATATCATTATTTTATATTTTATGTATAAGAATCGTAAAGCGGTTAACAGTGATACCAGGCGTGGTAGTTTCGTCGCGAAGTGACGTATGCTAACTCGAGTCACTCGTGAATTGCGAGACTCGACACGGTGTTTTGACAGTCGATACGCCGACAACGCAAATTTGCAGGACACACTAATTTTGACAGATGTTGACGATAACGCTATCGAGGGCAATGAAAATCTGTAAAAGCTCATCTTAGCAGAAAAATCGAAAATTATGCTAGAATTATGTTAGAAAAAAATCAAAAGATTTTTCTATGTATTTTTTTCCTTTACTCAAGTCTTTACTTCCTAGCTACGGTGTACTATTGTTTTCGAATGTAAAGAGCCTCTTACGGATACTTCTATGAACTAACTTCTAGAGACATGCTTTTTAATAGATTATGATGCTTTTAAATAATTTTCATACATTTCCTTTACTTAGGATTTGTATTTGAATACGGATAATTTTATCTATTTTCGACGATAACTACATTCGTCGGGACTTGCATTTTTTACAAATGTCAATCTCGCAAGCATAATTTTCTAATGTCATTTTCATTATCGTCGAAAAAAGATAAGTAACTAGAAATTATTTTATTTAATACTCGTGGCCCAGTTGTCGCATTTGTGCGGTAATAAGGTCAAAATAAACGCAGTATTTTTAATTATCATTTTTAAAAGCCTGATAACAATTTCAATGATGTGTACAACAAATTGTGTTGAGGGTTGAATAATAAGAAAATAGAAAATCCCGTCGGAATTCCCTAATTTAACTCCGTAATTGATATTTTTAATTACATAACGTATTTACTACTTTATTTACGTACCTTCTTACGTACCTCAAGCTTTAAGGAAGTATAATAATGTAAGCAGTGATTCATACTAATCATTGGAGATTATTTTATTTAGATACGATAAAACAACCTATACTGTTGCGACTTGACATGAACTCATATATAAAAAAATATTAAAGACAATAATGTATGATGAGAGGGCGGACGGCAACAGTTATTAAAATAATGTTGATAACCACTAAAACACTCGTTCGCTTTTTGCAACGTCCCTTATTCGGTCCTCGTAACTTAACAAATACCTACTACTACCTATTTTCAACCAAAATGACATTAACGAGTATTAAAGCATTTCCGTCCTTTGGAATTGAGTGGGGTTTTTCTAGGGTAATACTTCTACTTTCACCATCATTATTCCACAGTAACCGGTTGCAAGCGGTTTGCGTCCAATGTGATCCTGCGATGATGATGATGATGCGCAACGGACGTAGCCCAGCGAAACTATAAGTTCGAGTACCTAACAACGGGCAGGGTACATAGCGCGACGGACTGATGGTCATTGGGACAGAAAAGTTTAAGGTTGGAAACCGATGAAGAAGTGGTAATTGGTTATCGAAACAAACATTACATACAAAAACATTATTGATGATAGCTGTCCTATGTCCTATTCGGTGCGACGACTAATCGTCGACCAGCGACGTCAAAATAATGAAAACCCGACTTCAAAACCAATTTTTCAAAGTGGTTTACGATACGAACGACTGCGAAATGAGGAAAAACATTTACAAAAAATACATGCAGTCAAATTAATGACGTCCTCCTCTTTTAAAATCGGTTAAAAATCGTTCCCGTTCTCGAGTTATTAGTAGTATAACTAACGCGACTTGCTGTTTTGTAAAGGTATGAGAAAAAAGAGATTTTGTAATAATTCGTATATTATGTTATTTAATTAAATTTATTGTATTATCATTGTTTTTATTACACTGAAATTATGTCTTCGTTACTCCTACAATCTTGGCCTGCAGCAATTCGTAAAAAATCCTGAAAATAATTGAAAAAGTAATTAAGAAATCTTTCATATGCACATAACATGTCTCCCGCGTCTTCATGCGCTAAGCTTGGTTGCTTTTTCCGATTTTATAAGTTTTTATGTAGTCTTTTTAACTGTTATTTACTAAAAACTTGTTTTTAAATAGTTCTGCAGTACATGAGGGGCTCGAATCTTATGTAGTGGGAAACCGATCATAAACTCAGTTTGAAACTGCTACCTTGCAGGGAATTTGATCATTTAATAATTACTAGTTAATTTTTTTTTTTAAATCATGAAGCTAATAAACAGACACTGAATATTTAGCTACATATGTACAAAAAAACACGTTGCAAAACTTACATGCATGGAATCTATTTATTTATCCGATCTTTACATTAAACGATGTATCAAGAGTTAAGATTATGTGATTATATATCTTCCGACTTAGTATTTCACTATAATTTGCTGGGAATTCTTGTAGAATTTAATTAAATAGTTGCAAAATAAATTATTTGCAAAACTTTGTTTATTCAATGTCAAACTGACATAAGGTATTGATTTACTTACTACCAGTGTTGCAAGAACTATTTTATTTTTCCTTAAATGAATATTCCCCGCGAACCTCCATGCTGGGAGCCGTCGGTAACACTTATATGGTAAAAAGTCCATGTTATTTAAAAAGAAACATGATTGCTGCCTTTTATTTCGAATTTTCGAGTGACTCGATTCGACCTGTCGAAAACAAGTAGTAAAACAAGAACAAGTAGAAAAAAATATGGCTATGTTATTCAATAGCTATAGTATTTTCCATGCGGTTTTCATCTATAAATATAGTGGCTGATTTCTGCAACATTATCGATTATTTAGATATACCTACACGAATTAAGGCCGATTAGGTGTGTGAATCAATTCAGTTCGAGTTTCGTTGAAAGTATAATATTTGTGTAATTATTTATTTTTAAATAAAATGTAATGTTAATTTATTAATAATTTGGAAATGATTATATTTTAAATAATATTACATTATTGTAATTTATTTATTTAAATTGTAAGATGAGCGTTATTGCATAAGAAAATTTCCTGAATGTTCATTATCATTTATTGCCATTTTTTTCTCTAATTACGATCAGTCAGACAGCTTTACTTAAATTGAATGATTTATACATATTTACTGACAGTAAAATCCAACAGATAGGTAGGAAGGACTATAAGCTCTCTCGTATAAAAAATATCTTGCGTTATAATGGTTACCCTCAATAATGGGAGGGTGTGTATCGGGTATGATTCGTGGCAAATGTGGACGTTTGAAGATTGCGTTATGAATACGGTTAAATTTATCAGATTTCGTGATGCTGCAAGCTATTTTTTGTGATAATGAAATGTCAATTTTTTGCAACATCAGACTACCAGCGCTGCTTACCTATAGTTCAAAAATAAAGTGGCTGTGACATACGGACGGACAGACGGACAGACTTGACGAAAGTATAAGAGTTCCGTTTTTGCCATTAGACTACGGAGCTCTAAAAAGGAAATATTAATTTAAAAAAAATGCACTCCGGGAGTGCCGGCAGAAGTGAAAACTTGAATATCAACGTTGTGCATTTTTGATTTTTTGGAATAGTTAGGGAATAATTTTGAATGAATTGCTCTTATTATCAAAATAAAAGTACTATCATTTTTGTGATAGAATACAATAATAATAATAATAATACAATAATAATAATATAATATTTTTATAGAATACAATATTTATTTATTGCGCTATCGTACACAAACATTACAATTTATATTATATTAAATTACATTAAAAAGTTTATCTCTCAGAAAAATCAACTTACATCCATAATTTCGCCAACCGTCTTACGGTTTTTCGATCAGCCCACGTGTCCTGACGCGAGTTTCACATTTTTCCCCCATCCCACAAAAGTGCTCAACGCCGCTAAAGAAGTTTTCACTTCAAAAAAACAAATGCCGATAACTTGAGATCCTGTTCAGTTTCGGATATAGGGTTCGATAGTTATACCAGTCAGGAATGATGTAAACGCTTACTACGTTTACAAGAATTTTGATCGACTTAACATGTAAACCTGTATAGGTATGTAGTTACGGAACCCTTTGTGCTCAACTCCGATGTGCACTTGGTTTACTGAGGAGGGTAAGTAGGTACCTAATGTATTATTAATAACATCATCATTCATCGTGTTTTCCCTTCAAAATTTTGTAAAACATTCACTTCATGCTATAAATACCTAAAATCATAGAGAAATAATAGATAAGTTGGTATCTATTTAACGCAGTGACAATTTAATCTGAAATATTGGAATTTAAAAAACTTTACAGCCGTTAGCAAAAATAATACCATTGGCCGCTAAGTGAAAAATAATTTTAAGTAGATTATAGCAGATAAACAATGAGTTGTTGGGTTTATTGTTACTTAAATGGTATTAGTTTGTTGTTTTGGAAACTATTGATAATCTTGTATTGTAAAACTCATCTAATATAATAATTGTTAAAATATGTAATCGCTGCCAAGTTTTTTTAGTAGCAACAGCAGTTATATTAAATTAAGGGCTGATTTTTCAAATGTCAGATAAGAAATATCCGTCAATCAAAATACAATAAGGTTAAATTGAAAACGTCACCTAATTGTCAGCAATCATCCGTAGCTCTATCTGTAGACGCTTTACTGCTCATTTTATGTCAGAGCCACCTATCGTCAAACACTTGAACTTGCTCATCCTGCGTTGTTGACGAATAATAGATCCTTTGCTATTTCAAGCACGCACCACTTCGCAGCGATAACGTGAAATTTTATCTTCAGTCTTCTTAACAAAGAGGTCACTGTATTTTCAGTAGGAGCTCTATTTTTTAATCACTCGCTTGGATATGGCGTTTGATTGTCGTTCCATAGCGAACTTTAATAAACCAACGTAATTTGAACAAAATATATAAATTCTACGTCAGTACACACAAAATTAGGTTATATTTTTGTTATCAAACCTGTGTGGAATTAAACTAATTTTCATTCTAAAATAGGACATTAATTAATAAATATCAAACGCCATTTTGACGCGAGTCATTAAAAAATATTTTTTAATCACTCGCGGTGTAATAGAGCGTGTGATTTTCGTTTGAAACTGAATTAAATATCAGTTGAAATCACGCGAAATATAGACGTTAGTACTCACAAAATTCAATTATCTCTTTTTAATCTCACTTCCATGTGGAATTCTATCACATTTTTGAAGAAAAATCGGACATTATTAACCAATGAATAACAAACGCCATATTGAAGCAAGTGATTCGAAAACAGGGGCCGTGGGTAGTGATGTAAAATGAAAAAAAAACAATTTGTTTTTTTTCAGTTTTTGAAAAAAAAACATGAAAAAAAACTTAGCACCGTTGTTTTTTTTTCTACCATACATTTTAGTTCAATGATAAATGAAATTTGTATAATAAATCAACTTATTTATTATACTTTTATTATTATTATACTTTTGGCTGAAAACGCCAAGCGTCGCAAGTACGTTTCACTTGCAAGTGATTATGTGTTTGCGCCGTTTGGCGTTGAAACATTTGGGGCGTGGGACCCTCTGCTAAATTGCTGTTTAGAAAATTGCGCCAAAATTAAATTCTTTAACAGCCAATAATAAAGCTGGCTGGTTCCTAGCTCAAAAGATCAGCATAGCTATCCAACGCGGCAACGCAACCAGCATCATAGCCTCCTTGCCGCAAGGAAATGGTTTCGTTTTTGATTAGGTAGATATTAAGATATTTTTTTATGTTACATGTCTTAGTTTAATTTTTTCTTGTTTGTTACTTATTTATTTTATTATAATTAACTTATAACAACTTCCGATTTCCAACAATTCAATTACTTATTTTCTTATTCTTCATCTTCACTTTCAGTTTCAGTATCAGTGCCTACACTCTGTCTCTTCTTCCTTCTCTAGATCTACAGCTTGAGACACTGTAATATTTTCTATCCGTGCGTCCGTATGTTCGTCTCTTGTTTTTTGGTAACTGTCTTAAAAATTTGGATTTCATACTTTTGAAAAAAAACATGGTCTAGAAAAAAACAGTTTTTTTTTCAGGTTTTTTTTCAACGCTTTTTTTTCACACTAGAAAAAAAACTTTTTTTTTGCAACACTAGCCGTGGGATTTCTCTGCGAAGGTCCAACGAACCCGAAAACCATGTCGACGGTTAAAAGGAAATAGGGGATAAGCGACAAAAGATGAAATGCTCAGGGGCCCTATTTTTGATTCACTCGCTTCGAAATGGCGAGTGATTTTCGTTCGACAACAAGATTTTTTCTATGACTTTTAATTCATCTTTGAACTAAAATAAATCGCTATCTTGAACCGAGTGATTCAAAAATAGAGCTCCAGGAGAGCCGTTCAAAGTTTTAAATTTTAGAAAAACTGACGTATTTTTGTCATTTATTAAGATATTGTGAAAAGTGAAACAGTTATAAAATCAGATAAAAATGGAACAGTTAGTAGTATTCTTAGTTTTAGTGATTTGACATTATTTAAAGTAGTTTTTCTCGCTTATAACCACAGCGTTTAATTTTTGAATGAGGAAATATGGCATAAGATACAAATGACAAAATCAAATATTAAAGGATAAGAAGCATATGCGACATACCAATTTATCATTTTGCTAGGTAAAAGGGTATAAGTGACTAGACCGTTCAATCAATATTAAAGGAAAATAAGGATAAGGTACTTTTCATAGTGGTTGTATAAAAGATAATAGGGCACAAGAAACAGTCGACATTCAAAACAATATCAGGATATAAGACATTAGTAACACACAATTTTGCTACAAAGCAGAGAAATGCGGATGAACAGCCACCCTTAAAAATGAAGTAGCGCAACCAACACAATCATTCATTAGGAAAATATCCAAAACAGATGTAACATGACACCATAATCCCATCAAAAACAATACTTGTCAAAAAAACCAAGTCTCGCTACTTAGTTGTTCTGCAGTAAAAAGTTGTGAGATTCGTGTAATACAAAGTCGGTTATTAATTTATTCAGTCTCTACTTAAGCGACTTTCTGTCTTAATACGTCCAGTCTCTAGGACCACTATCGTGGTCCATAACAATTGAAAATCAATTGTGTCTGGAAGCTCCGTATTCGAAGCATTAAGTTGTTACGAAATAATTAACAGCATCTTATAGTGACGCATATCAATACTAAAATTCTTTAATGTTTTATATAAATATATTGAGACTTGGCCATCGCCTGAAAACACGTGTAAATTCAATCGCCTGAAAACACATGTAAATTCAATTAGTTAGTGCGATGGCCAAGTCTCAATATATTTATATAAAACATTAAAGAATTTTAATATTGATATGCGCCACTATAAGATGCTGTTAATTATTACGTAACAACTTAATGCTTCGAGTACGGAGATTCCAGACACAATTGATTTTCAATTGTTATGGACCACGATCGTGGTCTTGGAGACTGGACGTATTAAGACAGAAAGTCGCTTAAGTAGAGACTGAATAAATTAATAACCGACTTGGTATTACATGGATCTCACAACTTTTTACCGCAGAACAACTGAGTTGTGAGACTTGGTTTTTTTGACAAGTATTGTTTTTGATGGGATCTCATTTCTTTTTGTATTTTGTAGACAGTTCTACTTTTTTCCTTTTCGGTACCTTCTACTTATTGTATATATGTATATCTACCAGCAACGAATTTTCTTAAAGCCTTCTCTCTGACTTATGAACTTTTCGCCTCGCGCTAGCACCGCGACAGCTCGGTCTCGGCGACATTCACCTTCCCGCGCGCCCCGCCACTGTCCCCGCCCCGCGCCCTCGCGCTAGCACCGCGCAGCGCGGAGTAACGGCCCGCGCTCACTCGCTAGCATCGCAGCGCGTAGTATAATAATTAATTTACAACCTTACGCACTCGTAATAAGTACGACTACGCACGTAGGTACGTTTTTTGCATTAAATAAATTAATTTACACGTGTTTTCATGACGGGTATACCCATTTTTTGCTCGATTTGGCAGGAACACTACCATGCGCCTATATTTATATGGGACTAGCTTAAACCCGCGGCTTCGCACGCAATAATAATAACTGCCGTAAAACATCGTTACGAATAAAGCCAATATTGAAAAATTTAACTAAAGACTTGGCTGTATGGGCTTAATTTTCTTTGCGTTCTTTACTAGATTTTTTAGTTTTTTCTTGATTCATACAGCAAACACTACTTATATTCCAAATTTGAAGCTTCTAGGTCTGCTAGAAGTGCCTTAGAATTTTGATGATCGGTGAGTCAGTGAGTGACAAAATTAAGAAATTTGACCCGTTATAATTCTTAAAATACTGGTTCAAATTAAATAAAATTTGAAACATACCGTGTCTTTACAATGCTGCATGGTTACTGAAAATTTCAGTCTTCTAGTTTTATCCACAACGAAGTTACAGGGGGTCGAAAATGGTCTGAATTGCTTCGAGAAAAGGATGGTACGGCCGTGACGCTTTTTTGCTCGACTTGGTGGGGGCACTGTCGTGCCCACAGATTGTGTCTCTAACATCTAAAGTAGGGTAATTTGCTTAGGAGTTAATTTTCACAGAAACATACTAAGGATCTATCTTACTAAGAGGCCTATTACAGTCTACCGTGCAGTAATTTTACACTAAATGGTAGATTTTAAAGATAATAGCTCGTCATTTGATATTTACTAACGAGCAGATAGTATGAATTTTTTTGAAATAAAAAAGGAGTTTTTGTTAATATTTTTTTAATCAAGAAAAATCAAAATTTACCCCCTTACAAATAAAAACACGAATCGCTTAGTAAATCTTTTTTAGCTTAATCACTGTTTTGTGTCTTTCTTTCATAACGCTGTCAAAAATTGTCAAAAAGTGTAAGTTTCAACAGTGTGATGTTTATAGTTACAGAATAAGTTGGCTGTGAGTGACATAAGGACGGACAGACAGACAGACAGACTTGACGAAACTATAAGGGTTCCGTTTTTTGCCATTCCGCTATGGAACCTTAAGAAGCCTCATCGAACCTGTCTGCAACAGTTCGTATAACGCTGTTGGGTGAGGCTGGCGCGCACTCGGCGCCATATAGATGCAACTCGTTTGTCGCACCGCCCGCAATCATTTCTGCTTAGCCCAAAGGCATGACAGGTAGAGAACGTTATACCATATGGCGTTAAGTCCACCCTTGTTCAAAATTGTATTATTGTGCAATAAAGTTTTGATGACTATTTTATAATTACAAAACAATAGTATTAGGGTTCAGTTCAGTAAAGTTGCCTTTAATTAAATTAGAAATCCACTTAGCTGAAATACCACAATATATTGTTGAAAGCAAATATACTTTGTTTTTCATAGTATTTGTTGTATGAATAACAAAGTTATCAGTTTTTATAGTATTTGTATGAATAACAAAGTTATGTTTGCGGTTATTTTAAATGTGCTCTATCTCAAATACTACGAGTTCGATCTCGTTGAAACCATTTTCGTTGAAAGTCTTTGTCAAGACCTACATTTATTTTTCAAAATTTACACTTGCTTAGTTTAAAAGTTAGAGGGGGAGGGGGGCAATTTTTAGGTTTTATTTTCATGTATTCTTTTTAGGTTTAGTCTCACGTTCTATCCGGATTGCACAGATTGCACTTAATCCAGGGACACACTGTACCTACATTCTCTCTAGGTGCCCTATTTTTTAACCCTATACTAATAAATATTAAATAACATAAGAATATAAAGTAAAATCATTGATAGTGAGACTTTTTTGGCGTTTATGCCCAAGCAACAATAAAACATTTTATAGTGTTATTTTTGCTAACCGACGAAAATTCTGGTCATTTTTGCCATAAAGGTAATTGTATGCCATTGGATACCACAAAAGCCAGTTTTAAACACGTCGCTTATCCCTCCGCAAAACAGCCGCGCTGTAACACCGTGAACACGCGCGACTCGCTATATTAAATAGTATCGGGACCCTGAAAGGGGAAACTGAAAAGAGTGGTACGGAAAAAGAAATTTTAAAATTAATAATAGATAGTAAGCGTTCTTAGTTGTAAGTGAAAACAATGTTTTTTTTATAGTCCTTTGTTCCCATGTTTCTTGAAACGTTGTTGTTTGACAAAGACACCATGTTTTGTTTATCGGTACCTTTAAATTTTAAGTTGCGAAGCTGTCTTTATTTTTGTTTTATGTTTATTACAATACTGATTCTTAGAGATATGTCCGTTACCTTAGTTTTTTTAAGTATCTCCTCATTTCTGATTCGATCTCATAGAGAAACACCGAGCATAGCCCGCTCCATCGCTCGTTGTGTAATGTTGAGTTTCTTTATGAGACCCACAGTTAGAGACCACGTTTCGAATCCGTATATCATCATTGGTTACACACACTGGTTGAAGACTTTCGTCTTCAGACACTGGCGCTGGTAATTGAGACGAGAAGACGCTCTTGCGCAGTTTCCCATACGCTACCCAGCCGAGTTGGATTCGTCGATTGACCTCTTTCTCAAAGTTGGACCTACCTAATTGGATCACTTGTCCTAGGTAGACGTACTCGTCGACAACTTCAAGAGTTGAGTTCCCAACAAATACTGGAGTGGGTGTTATGTATTCGCCATTGATGCAGATGCCGAATCCTTCCCATTCCTCCAACGTCGCCCGGTCTTACACCTCTTCGTAATGGAATCGCCCTCGTATTCTGTTCCTGTACTCGGACTGACATGGTGGCGTTGTTATACAGACACTTTAATACCTCTATATACCTACAGTCTATGTGACACCGCTGAAGAGACCGAAGCTTCGCCTAAGTTTCGTACGAATTCGTCTCGCACGTAGGTTTGATGACTTCCAGCCTCCCGAACAAGCTGGATTCCGAAAAGGCTACAGTACTACAGACCACATCCATACGCTAAGGCAAAATATACAGAAGTTCGAAGAGTGTTATATGCCTCTATGTGTAGCTTTTGTGGACTATGAGAAGGCCTTTGAATTGATCGATTCGATTTAAATCTCTGGTAAACTCATGGTAACAATACTGTTGATTGTTGTTTACCTACCTACTTGTTTAATTTCATTCATTATTGTACTTTGCTTCTGTGTCAACGAGTTCAGGGGGATATTCAAATAAATGAAGCAATTTTCGACTTAGGGATAGTTAGGGGTAAATATTTTTCGGAGTTAGTATCAATGACGTTGAATATCGTAAGAATAGTTGCACAATGTCAAGTCTCATTCAGGCAATTTAGTTATGAGAATTGTCAGAAAGTAACACAACATTGTATAACTATCAATGATTTTACTTTATATTCTTATGTTATTTAATATTAATTAGTAAGTATTATATTATCTGGGGTATAGGGTTAAAAAATACGGCACCTAGAGAGAATGTACAGTGTGTCCCTGGATTAAGTGCAATCTGTGCAATCCGGATAGGACGTGAAACTAAACCTAAAAAGGATACATGAAAATAAAACCTAAAAATCCCCCCCTCTAACTTTTAAACTAAGCTAGTGTAAATTTTGAAAAATAAATGTACATAAAGGTTCCTAAAACCGTTTTCTTTTAAAGTCTAGAAGTTTTTGAGATATAGCACTTTATCAACAACCGCAATCATAACTTTGTTCTTCATACAAACACTATGAAAAACAAAGTTATATTGGCTGTCAACAAAATGTTGTGATATTTTACTAAGTGGATTGCCTAATTCAGTTAACGTTGGCTCGGAACCCTCAGTGCGCGAGTCCGACTCGCACTTGGCCGGTTTTTATTTGAGGCACTGGTCTATCCAAGTGAGACCAACGAACCTGACTGCAAAATAGTCAATTTAATATAATTTTATTTGTCTTTGAATGTAAAATATATTTTTGTATTACTAACATAGCTGTAAGTTCTTAATGTTACTTACAATTTATCTAGATGATATAATCCGAAATAAATGATTTATTATTATTTTTATAAAATAATGCCTTCTTAGTTAGTATATGAATGAATGAATAAATAACTTTATTTGCTCAAAAATAGGGTTACACCGAGGATCTTAAGTACGAGTATGATCGCCCTATTCAACTATTAAATTAACAATAACATGCAAACATTTATTATTATATTACATTTAAAATGAGTATGATTTACCAATTATGTCAAATATCTCTTCTATTAATTACAAACATGTGAATTCACCACAGAATATGTTTATTGTTTATATAGCCATTTATTCCTATTATTATGAAATTAGAGATGTCACATTAAACAAACTTATTGTTGAAAATACACAGTCTGGTCATTAATACTGTTACAATTAATACTACATTATAATACAAGTGTGCTAAGTTGACCATTATATACAAGGCGATATTGTGTGCGCACGAGCGAAAGCGAGTGCGTGCGCCATAAGAAAGCCGCGTATATTATGGTCACAGGCACACGTGTTTCATACGACGTTTTTCAACACACTTACGAGGAAGAAACAATACTCGAATTATTTACGAAAAATGCGCGCCATTTTTCTTTCGTGTTTTTTTTCCTTGTCGCGATACCGATGCGCGCGAAACCAGCCCGGAACTAAATCGGCCAACAGCCAGGGTTTAAAATGTAATAATTCGTGTTTAAAACACAAATTACAGAAAATTTTTAATGAAAATGTGTTATATTTCAGTTATAAAGCTGGATTAACAATTTATTGAAATAAATATGTACATACTGTTATTCTTCGCATAAATACTGTTTGTAATAAAAGTTATAACCCGACTAAATAATATCGCTTCTTCGTCCTACGTACTATTTAGTACTAGGGTACAAATGTAAATTGGTCGGGTTAATAAACTAAAGGCACTAGTGCAATAATATACTGAAAAAGCACGCGTATTTAATATTAAGGATTATGAGCCAAAAATCGGTGGAATAAAGACGTCGTTATGAGCAAGTGTGTTGAAAAATTATGAAAGATATTACATTTGAATTTGGAATCTGTCATTTTTATACGATTGCTCATTGTGTTTTCTAATTTTGGCGCCAAATCATCTATATAATAATTTTGTCAAGGGGTACGGTAGACTCGATCGAAACCTTATATAAATAACAAAACATAAAAATATATTGATTTCGAGTCGACAACATATATCCGCAAAAATCGGATTACGGAGAATTTCGTTAAACTCTAATAGCACTGACTTGGTATATTTACTATACTCTATGGCACTGACATACAAATCGGAGTCGCCATTTAGACAGACACACTCTTACTAATCTGTGGTCGCCATTGACAAGGCGTATAGTGCATAGATATGACAAATAGATTGGAAAGCTCTTGGAGCGTTTAGGACCCTGATAAAGTTTGGGGAAGCAACCTGTGGTGTCGCTAGCGTCGTATTATTTTTCTTTTTTGAATATGATATACAGGCAAAGGTATAAAACCATCACACATTAATTAAGCTATAATATTTTAAGTCATATTAACAACCGGCTTAGATTTTAAATGACACCATATTTTTTATATTTATAATTTCGTCATGGTGTACAGTAGACTCGATCGAAACCTTATATAAATATATTTTAATTCTCATTAACAACCGGCTTAGATAATAATTTGTATTTAGGTATTTATAACTGGAGGAGAATGCCATTCGGCAT
The DNA here is from genome assembly GCA_963924145.1 of Pyrausta purpuralis. Taxonomy (NCBI): domain Eukaryota; kingdom Metazoa; phylum Arthropoda; class Insecta; order Lepidoptera; family Crambidae; genus Pyrausta; species Pyrausta purpuralis. The sequence goes on from OZ001647.1 coordinate 28,300,912, forward strand.
TAATTTCTTCTTATTTTATGCAATAAAGTTAAATTAATACGTTTTTTAATTTTTCATCATGTAGTTACAGAGAATAATTAAAAAACCAGAAGTGTATATTTTTGTAAAAAACGGAGCCGATTTAGCGCTTTATGGTTCGTGAACATATTTGAATCTAGCGCTTAATGCACCGCTCTCAGCGCTGATAAGAAGATTTTTTATTTTTAAAATTAGTAAGTACTCATCTACCCGCCAAAGTAGAGAAAGAGATTAAGTGGTTAAAACAAAGCGGTTTACAACTTTAAAAGTTATATGTTTTGTTAATTTATTTTAGTTTACTTAGAATGTTAATTTAAAATAAAAAATATTTGTGTAAAAACTCTTGCAGTTTTTATTTCTGGTTTAAAATATTTATTTCACGAGAATTACAAAAATTCACTTATATATACGTGACTAAATAAAATAAAATAAAAACAAAGTAATTTGCTTACAGGAGCGCATAAACAGTTTAGGTTTTACAAAGAAGTTACTAATTTAAAATTATACACGCACAACACCGAACAACAGACAGAAAACAACAGATCGAAAACGAAATAACAATGATTTCGGGTAAGCGCAATATAAGTATACCTCTGCGTCACCGTTAAGCGGGCTGCAATAAGCGCTCGCCGGCCGGTAAACAATAATACAAAACACGGAATAAGCTGCGCGCGAACTAGAAGTGGCCCAACTCAGTTCAGGTAATGACGTGCAACTAAGTATTGGTTTATTACTGGTTATTAAGCATTTTTATTTAAGTAAGGAAGCTTAGTGACATTATTTAGAATAAATATTATTTTGTATATTTTTTAATTATATATTTACTAGCGGTCCCCGCGACTACGTCCGCGCGTTTTGAGTTTGCTCCCTCCCCTCCCGTCGCAGCGTGATGTTTTATATCTTAAAGCCTTTCTCAATAAATAAGCTATCTAACACAGAAATATTTTTTCAAATCGGTTCAGCAGTTCCTGAGATAAGCGCGTTCAAACCAACAAACTCTTCAGCTTTATAATATAACTAGCGGTCCCCCGCGACTTCGTCCGCGCGTTTTGAGTTTGCTCCCTCCCCTCCCGTCGCAGCGTCATGTTTTATATCCTAAAGCCTTTCTCGATAAATAAGCTATCCAACACAGAAATATTTTTTCAAATCGGTCCAGCAGTTCCTGAGATAAGCGCTTTCAAACAAACAAACTCTTCAGCTTTATAATATATTAGCGCACGTTGTACTTAAGCTGCGAACATTATTTTGGTGCGGAGTTATGTTAAAACTGTGATAGCTCCTAAGATATTTATTGAAATCAAATGATATAAAGGGCAACTTTGTTCTAAATGAAATGCTCGTGATGATGAATGTATTTATTTTGATAAGAATAAATACCTGTGTGTATAATACACCTCTAAAAATAATGCATTATTTTTTTACAAATTTATTAACATAAAAAAGGTTGTAGTAAGTCAACCATAAAAGATAGACATATGCTGTCGCGGACTTTATTATAGAACTCTTAATGGTGAACAATCCTGTCATACATGATTTTTGTGTAACTTATTGGGTTTCCGCAGCGTATGCAGCGGAAGCTCTCAAAAGGAATATATTTCTCCCGTTTTCGCAACATTTTTCATTTCTGCTGTGGTCTTATGAGTCGTATCTTTATGTTATATAGCCTAAAGCCTTCCTCGATAAATGGACTATCCAACGTAAAAATATTTTTTCAAATCGGGCCAGTAGTTTTTGAGATTAGCGCGTTCAAACAAACAAACAAACAAACAAACAAACTCTTCAGCTTTATAATATTAGTATAGATTAGCGCAAGCGCACGTTGTACTTAAGCTGCGAACATTATTTTGGTGCGGAGTTATGTTAAAACTGTGATAGCTCCTAAGATATTTATTGGAATCAAATGATATAAAGGGCAACTTTGTTCTAAATGAAATGCTCGTGATGATGAATGTATTTATTTTGATAAGAATAAATACCTGTGTGTAACATACACCTCTAAAAATGATGCATTATTTTTGTACAAATTTTTTAACATAAAAAAGGTTGTAGTAAGTCTACCATAAAAGATAGACTTATGCTGTCGCGGACTTTATTATAGAACTCTTTAAGTTGAACAATCTTGTCATACATGATTTTTGTGTAACTTTAGCGGATTCCGCAGCGTACGCAGCGGAAGCTCTCAAAAGGAATATCTTTCTCCCGTTTTCGCAACATTTTTCATTGCTGCTGTGGTCTTATGAGTCGTATCTTTATGTTATATAGCTTAAAGCCTTCCTCGATTAATGGATTATCCAACATAAAAATATTTTTTCAAATCGGGCCAGTAGTTTCTGAGATTAGCGCGTTCAAACAAACAAACAAACAAACTCTTCAGCTTTATAATATTAAGTATAGATTTATTTATTCATGGTTAGATTTACTTTTTAAATAAAACAGTTTACTTTTATCGGATATAATTGTTGATAATATAGTGCTTGAGTGTTTTTTCTTCTTCAAGCTTGTATCTAGTACAGCTCCTACCCCATTTCTCTTTCCGTCTCCCTCATAATAATGAAATTTGTACCCCTCACCAATCTCTCTCCCGGACTCGCTTCTTCACCCGGATTCGGAAACCCTTCCACTTTCTACAGAAGCAGGGTGCTGCTCCTGCGCGTCGCCTGCGGGGGACGCCCTAGCTTTATCGCGCATCTCAATTATACTTGTCATACTGCAAAAGGTTTTGGCATATGCCTTACAATCGGTCGCCAGCCTGACCTTTTTTTTTAACGTTAGGAAATACTGATTACGCACCGTACCTCTCCGTCGGGGAACGGAGGGGCGTGTGTGGGACTCCCCCGAATTCGGGTATACCCACTAAAACCTGACGACGCCCGCCGCGTTTGTTGGCTGTGACAGCCTGGGCCGCGGTGTCTCAACAGTCCCGCGACCCTTGCCAGCGCAACCTCCATCCTCTATCAGGAGGGCGGATCTCCACGGAGTGGGGCGATCCCACACCCGACAGCATACTGGCGCCTCAGTAGAGTCCCTGGTGATTGGACAGAGGTGTCCCCCACAACGTCCATCCGAGACCCTCCAGACTAGGCAATCCACGCCCGACGGCAAATGCACGCCGAGCTCGCCCAGAGGACCAAAGTCCTCAGGACATCCCCTGCCTCCTCTGATAAACCAGAGGGGTGCTGGGAGTCCAACGACTTATAGTGAGCCGCTTCTCGATGCGAGACAGACGCGACTCACTATGGCCACTGCCGCCCGATACGGCAACAGACGCAGCGGCACTCTCCACGGAGCATCTTGGCTTCACCCGCCGCTGAATTGCGACAGGCTACTGAGCCCCCTCACCACGACAAGGCGTGCTCCATTCGAGGGAGAGGGGGAACGTAACCTTACCTAACCAACCCTCCTTGGGAACGCTGTTGTTAGTCGTCCAATCCCATATAAATTCACGTTAACGTGCTCGATGCGTTTGATCGAGTAAGTATCGCTTTGACTCGCGCTACGGAGTGACAGGAGTGCCTTTTTTATCTTATGTCATAACTGTACTGTGTTTTAGATTAGTTTGTGGTGACTAAATTAACAATTTATTATTATTATGATTATTTTATCGACCCCAAGATTGTGTCCATCTTGTGTTAGAGAGTACAAAATGGCCATTTCTCGTGTCCGATCCGTCGCTATTTAATCACGATAATCAGGAGTAAGGCTCCAAGGCCTTAACTATAAAAAAAAACTTTTTACTACGGTTAAGTATAAACTATAGTCTGGTAAATTCGAACTTGACACTCCCATGGTCCGCGGAGGGTCGGTGGAAGGGGACCGCTACACACGTAACTTAATGCGTAATGGATATATCTGAAGATATCTCCATATAATCATATAGATGAAATAAGAAACCAAAAATTGGCGCACGGGCGTATCCATAAGAGACCACAAATTTCGCAAGGTCGGAATGACAGCACAGTAGCTCAATTGGTAAGAGCGTTTGGCCCGGTTAGCCGAAAGCTTGCTGGTTCAAGTCCCGCCCGTGCGCTAAAATTTTTGGTTTCTTATTTCATCTATATGATTATAAAATATGACACTGGGAGTGTTAAAAACATTCTAAACCATATTTCCATATATTCGCGTACCATAATTTGATGTAGGTACATATATAATGTAAAGTATAAACTAATTTACACTACAATATTTATTTATAAATATGTATAGATATATTTTTAGTGTGTTTATAATTGTTCTTCTATTTTAAAATGTTATTATTTTACTTGTTATTCAGCTATGAGTGAAGTAAAAAATATAGTATAAATATTTAATACATGTATAAATAATATAACAAATTATACATATACTACAAACATAAATAAATATTTGAACATAAACTTGTGTACCTATTGGGATTTCAACCCGAAACCTGTGAGTTGGCAGGCAGGATATCTGACCAACGCATCATGAAACATACTTTTGAGTATTCAATTTATTTGCATAATATAAAACTTATTCACTATCGTTACATTCCATTTCAGAACTATCCTCACTCTTATAATCGGAACTATCAGAATCATCATTTAGAAATATTACAAACTTATCAAACTTCATCATATATCATGTCCTCTTTATAGTACTTATCTTCATTTTTTATTAAAATAAACAAGCTTACAAGGGCGTCTTTTTTCTGATCCAATGTTGAATTGACGTAATTTCGTGCTAAATCTCCTTTAACATCACCCCATACCATCTCGATTGGATTGAGGTCGGGATGGTACGGGGTAAACGAAGTACTGTGTGTCCATCTTGATTTATTATTTGATCAATTGTATATTGTTTTGCTTGAATTTGGCTATTAATTTGACTTGACCGTTATTCGAAGCTTATTTAATTGAGATAGGCACTACCTTTCCCGCCGGATGTTGCTGTCTCTTTCTACCCTATACATCTGTCTCTTTCTACCACCACTACCCGGCAGTGGGGGGCGACCGTTGAAGGGAAGTCCGCCATTTCTGTAAATCATTGGCGTCTTGTTTCCCGCCGAGTGCAGATGTGCATGCAAACCTGCACTGTTTTTTTTTTTTATTGTGAGGTAAAACACAAAGCATAAAGTGTTTTAGGTGCCAATAGGCAATATTAAACGGAATTAAAAACTTTTAAGTCCAAATTAAACGAAATTAAAAGTGTAAGTGCTGAGTGTAACAACAGTCACGTAAGTAATAAACCTTTTACTTTAACGTCATTGACCTGCAAAAAGTGCTCGTTGAAATGCAAGATTTATTTAAAATCATAACCGTTTTTCGATTCTTACTAAGTTTTCGTTTGATTTAACGGAAAATATATTATAAGCAGTGTGGTGAAATCACTTTTTACAAGCTTTTATTAAATTTGCAGTGGTGTTTTTCATTGCGTCAATTTTTGCAACTAATTTTTCTCTTTTTAAAGTTGAGGTTACTCAAAGTCAAGCTTCAACCTATCGAGCACAAGTGTATTTGCAGTGACAATGCAATAATAGTGTATTGTTTTTGGAAAGTCTTATTTAAAATATCTTCCGGTTTCGATAACCATTTGAATTATAACGATAGTTCGTTCGAATATAAAATCGTTAGTTTTTTTTGTTTATTTCAGAAATTCTACCCGAAATTGTTTTTATTTTAATATTTTTTATCTTTGTAGAATGGATGTGAATAATAAAAATACAGACATTGGATCAGTCCCTGAACCATTGCCGGGACCTTCTATTGCCAGTACTCAGCGTTCGCGGAAAAACAGTACTAGTACATCCATAAGCAGCAGCAGCAGTTCCTCTTCAAGCGAATCGAGTTCCACGGATGGTAATCGCCGCAAGAAAAAAAGAGGGCGGAGGTACAGAAAGCGACGTTCTGGACGTAAAGTGCGTAAACTATCAAAGGAAATACGAAGCCTTCGAGAACAATTAACGAGGACAGAAGAAAAAAATGTGAGTACACATTGCAATGATTCGGATAATGATGCTGTTTCTATTTTATCTGGAATCAGCCATAATCTTTATAACGATTTCTCAGAATTATCGCATAGTAGTGAAGCCGCTAATATCTCGAAACCCTTCGCTTTCGATATCGAAACTAAACTCAAGGAACCGAGCATGCAAAAGACATCCCTCGTTCATCTAAAATTGCTAAATGATTTTCAGCATCTAGATAGTAATGACTGGAATGCGATTAGATATTTAGATACGCAAAAATTATACAATTGTACCCCTGGCTATACAGATATCGATTTAAATGAAGAGGTTAAAGTTTATAATAAAATCATTTATTTCAGAGTTATTATCTCCATAAGGGTTAGTAACAATGACACTTATTAGCTATGTTAGTAGATATACAGGCTCAAACAGTCAGTTGTTTCGAAGACGACCCGAGCTGCCTAAAAAAACCTGTAGCTCGGAGTGCCTCCCAAACAAGGCTGCATCTATCCTACTTGCTATCATCTTCAGGATCTTGTTACTGCTCTCCATCACTCTGTGCACTATGGACAGCGTCTTCTTGCCCATCATTGCGAAAAAGTCATCTACCGCAGCGACTGCAAACATATTAGATGCGCTGCAGAAACGCGGAAGCCGCAACAAGACCCTGAAGATGTTATTATATTGAACACGCAAGGCACTATACGATCTCAGCGTGAAGTTGGACCACAATCCACAGGTGTAGAAACTCTGGCAATATGCTCTAAAGAGCGTGAGTTTAACATCAGTAGTACACCGTTTGAACCTGTGTGCCAACATGTTGCCTCTGACCGACAGTGCCCTGCGCTCTCTCTCAATATCCTCCTCATCCCTCAGGCTCTCAGTCACAATATGGCCAAGATACCTAAACTGTGCGACACGTCTCAGAGGCATTCCATTCAAGTGAACTGAAGGTACACTTGCTGGTTCTTTTAATTTACCTTTGAACAGTAGGAACTCACTTTTTTTTTCATTGTATCTCAGACCATGTCCCACAGCATAGGCCTCACACCGGCCAAGCAGAGTCCTTAGGCCACTTATCGAGGGGCTGAGCAACACCATGTCATCAGCGTAGCTGATGTTATTCATACATATATTGTCAATACGGCAACCGACCCGTGTGTTGCTCAGCTCCTCGATTAGGCCATTTACGTACAAATTAAACAACCTTGGTGATGTCAGGCCCCCCTGTCTCACGCCACAATTTAAGACATATTCGTCAGACTGAACATTTGCCCATTTTACCACATTTCTTTGACCAGCATACCAGAAAGACAATATATTCACTACCTCCGGTGATATGCCTGCTTCTCTCATTTTTTTCCACAGCTTGTCATATGATACAAGGTCAAATGCTTTTGACAGGTCTAGAAAACAGGCATATACCGGAGTATCCCTCCTGACATAGTAGTCAACAGTATATTTAAGGGATAAAATAGCACTCTCAGTTGACATACCCGTCCTAAAACCGAATTGAGAATCATGCAGCTGAATACGGTCACTGAGATAAACATCCAATATTCTATCCAAAACTTTAGCAGTAACCGTTGCCAGTGAAATTGGTCTATAATTGGATTTGTCAGAAATGTCACCTGCACGGTTCTTCACAAGAGGAATCACTACAGTCTTTATCAGATCAGGTGGTAAGTACGAGTGTCTAATGCAAAATGTATATAGTAAAGCCAATACTCTACCAATATGTGGCCCTGCATGTCTAAAGTGCTCAATGCTGAGTCCGTCATGGCCTGGAGACTTGCCTCTTTTCATTGTATTGATTGCCAACCTCACCTCTTTGGCAGTAATTCCCACAGGTTGATCCACATGACACGACCCAGCACCCAACACCCCCAACACTGACAAGGGTGATTTAACCTGAAAAAGATCTTTGAACAAATTTGCAATACTCTTTGGATCACTAGTGCCCTCCACCGTAGTGGGTAACTCAATATGACCATCAAGCTTTTTAGTGCTTTTCCAAAATTTATCAAATTGCTTAGCTGAGTGTTGTGATGCAAGCTTATTCATTTTTATTTGGTCCTGATTTTGTTGACAATACCTAAGCTTTGATTTAAATATTTTACGACTCAAGCACATATTTTCAAATAGAGGTCCACTAACAGGTTTTCCATAGAGGACATACATCTGATAATCAAAACGTGCCTGCCTGTGTGCTGCAGCCACATATTTGTTCCACCCCATGACACATCTATGTTTATTATTCGTAAATACATGAGAACAAGTACTGCCTGAAGCTTGTCTAAGAATAGAAACAATACCATTGTAAAACTCATCAATTACCTTTCTGTGACTAATGTCATTACACATTTTATCTGCACATTTTTGAAATTCTTTTGGAAAATCTACACATTTCAATAGCTTATTACAGAATTGGGTATATTTCTGAACCTCCTCTGTACTCCTCTCTCCCCATCTAACATTATTTGTTTGCTTGTAAGTTACAGTTGGTTTATGGTTAATAAATCCAAAATTACATTCTATCATCAAAGGGTAGTGGTCGGACCAATATATACCATAAAGTATTTCTACATTCACTACAGTTGCCCAAGCACTCTGACTAGTAATACAGTGGTCTAACCATCTTTTACTACCTGAGGCTCCACAAACAAATGTGTGAGTATCTTGAACGGCAAAAAGTTTTAGCTTATCTGCACAGACCCATTCTGTATCAGAACACAGGCTCACAAGTTCACTATCAAAAAGAGTTCCAGGGTGAGCATTGTAGTCGCCCAGTATGTAAACATGGTCAATACTACATTCCTCAGTAATAGCAATGATTTCCGCTAAACAGTCCGTAAAAGATGGTAAATTCACAGGTTTGTTGACAGGCATATACACAGACACAATCAGCATTTCACATAAATTATTTGTTGTTGCTTTAATAGCAACTAAACGCTCATTTTTACACTTTAGCACTGACACTTGTTTAAATAAACTTTTCCTCCACATAAGGGCAACACCTCCATAAAGACGACCCCGGATAACACCTGCTGCTGGATCCATCCCTGACTTTGCAGTGTAGCTAAAATCAGGATTAATTTGGCTCAGGAACGAAAGATCTTGCGGCAGTTTATGAGTCCCCGCGCCATTTAATACATGCTGACAGAGCATATGCGGCGTTGACTATGTGTGCTGTAAAGCAAAGGGATTCGTTGCAGACAATCTTGGGTGATTTGTTGTCTTGGGCAAAAGATTCAGACAACCTTTCTTATGACTCCCTCAACGCGAAAATTAATGATCTTTTTTCAGCTGGAGATTTTCTTAAAACTTCCTCAGATTTATTACAGCTTATTTGTGGCCACCGAGCCGAGATTATTCAAATGCGGAGAGATTGTGTCACTAAACAGGTGAAGGATCCACTAGTCAAAACCAATTTAAAAAAGATCCCGCCTACAGCCACGAATTTATTCAACACTGAAAAATTCTCAGCTGCCATTGAAAAGGCCGGTGGTGTTCGGAAATGTTTCTGGCCTTTGAAGAAGACAAATAATAGCTCTACCTCGCAGGCTGAGCATAACAAACGAAGCACCTCCTCGCAGGGGGTTGCGTCTCGCAAAAAACCTACGCAAGGTTATTCTCATGGGCCATTTAGCGGTGCGCATTGTTCACATGCCACCAGTTGCCACAACCCACCTCCGCAAGGTGGTTGTAACTCGTACTATCCTTCGCAAGGTTATAGTCATCATTCAGGCGCTCAGAATGGTCAGAATTCCTTTCGTGGCCGTTCCTCTCGACCAAACACAACAGGTCAAGGACAAAATAAGGCTGGACAAAAACGAGCATCATCACAATCTCGAAACAACCAGGATAACAAGCGGAAAAAATTTTGACTCGAATCAGTCTCGATCGGGCCGTCTCAAGAATTATGTTCACGAATGGGAGCGGTTACAAGCACCAGGCTAGATATTCGAAATTCTAAAGAGGTATCGGTATCGCATACCCTTTTGCCAAAAACCACCTCTTGTTCATCCAAATATAATAAGCAACCACATGAGTGTGCACAATGCACAATGAAACGAAATGTGCGATTTAATAAAACAAATGAAAAATCAAGAGGTATTAACAAGAGCTGCACACGGTCCAATTTTCCTATCGTAAATGTTTCTTGTTCCCAAGAACGACAGCACGTTCCGTTCTGTTTTCAATTTGAAGGCCCTCAATCAATTCATATTAACAGAGGAATTCCGCTTGCTCAATGTGACCCGTATACCAGATTTTATTCAATCGAGAGATTGGCTTTGCAAGATCGACCTGTCGCAAGCTTATTTTCACCTACCTGTTGCTCGCAGCCACAGAAGGTTCCTTCACTTGATGTATCAAGGCGAATTGCTAGAAATGACTGCGATGTTAGATCAAGAAAAGACAAGTCTCCCGGAATTGCAGAGCCTGGTAGGTCTTCTCAATTTTACAAGTTTCACCGTACCTCAGGGTCAGCTGCACTATTGGAAACTGTTAAACCTACTCAATGTAATATTGAAAGCGAACCCAAGGCAGTCACACTAAATTCCTCTGAACGCCAGAGAGAACTTGAGGTGGTGGCTAGAGAGTTGCAGACAACCTTCTCCAATTCACATACCACCACCCTCACATTACCTAACCACCGACGCTTCGGATCTAGCATTGGGAGCTCGTTTGGACATCCTGTCTATAACGGGATTTTGGACGGATTACGAACAAGGTCTTCATTGCAACCAAAAGGAAATGTTGGCAATACTAAAAGTTTTACAAGATCATTGTCAGCACCTGACCCACAGCACTCTGTTGATACAGTGCGACAACAGGACAGTTATAGCATATCTTCGACACGAAGGAGGTACCAAATCAGCTCCCCTGTTAAATCTGACTCGTCAAGTTTACCAAATTCTCGACGAATACCACATACATGTGAAAATATATCACATTCCAGGAATCTACAACGGTCACGCCGATCATCTATCGAGACTTCGGCCAGTCCCGGAATGGCACATTCTTCCAAAGGGCACTTAAAAGGTATTTTCCAAATGGGGGATTCCCCAAGTCGATCTATTTGCATCAGATCGCGCTCATGTAGTGATCAATTATGCTTCCTTGGACCAACACGACCATCAAGCGTTGTTTCACGACGCCTTCTCGCAGATTTGGAACTATCCTCTGGCATGGATTTTTCCTCCACCCTTTCACATTCCCAGAGTGTTGAGTCACCTCGGTCAGTGTCAAGGAACGTACCTGTTAGTCGTACCACGTTGGGATCGAGTATATTGGAGGGCAGACGTGAAAGCACGAGCAATAGCTCCTCCTTTCACGCTTATGAATCTAGAAGAGATCCTGGTAGATATATCAACGGGCCTTCCACCTCCGAATGTGGCCGACATGACACTGGAGGTATGGAAATGTGGGGGTGGACGAAAAATCTGACAGGCTGGAACAGTGAACAAATTTCTCTTCTCCAAAAATCCTGGCGGCCTTCAACTAGGAAAACGTATGATTGTGCTTGGAGAAAATGGCTTAGTTGGGCCAAGGAGCATAATGTTGACCCCTCTAACCCGGTTGGTAATGATGTGGCTAGGTACTTGTCAGATTTGCACTTGATACACAAGTTATCATATAACACCATTTTGTTACATAAATCGGCTATTTGTACTCTTTGCAATGCAGAATGTGCAGGTGCCTTAAGTTCCCACTTTTTGATTAAACAAGTTTTAAAATCAATATCCTTACAAAAACCTATATGTCACAAACCACCGGTTTGGAATATAAATGATTTAGCTTCATTTCTAGAAAATCACAATGTTAATATAACAAATACCTTTGAAACACAACAACATACAGCAGCTCTGCTATTGTTGAGTTCGGGACGTAGAATTCATGATTTAACTTTACTTAGCATTGATTCTGATCATTGTTCCCTTACAGACGATAGTGTGGTTCTTTGGCCAGTCTTCGGTTCTAAAACCGATGCTGCAAGTTACAGGCAATCAGGCTGGAGATTGATTGCTAATCCAGGTTGCCGTAATCTGAACCCAATATTTTGGATAAAACATACAATTGATTTACTTAAAATTCATAGAGAATCTGCTAAATGTAATTCATTGTTTATTAGCACTAAAGGTGTGCCCAAATCTGCTTCACGGGCGATTATTGCGGGATGGATTAAGAGCCTCTTAAAGGATGCAGGCATAAAAGCAACCCCAGGAAGTGTACGCTCTGCAGTCGCCTCTAAGAGCTGGTTAGACAATCACCCATTAGAAGATATATTGTCAAGGGGCAACTGGCGTTCAACAAACACCTTTTGTAAATTTTATAGACGAGAAGTTATGCCCTCATCAGCAACACCATCTGTTACGGCTTTGTTTAATGTAGCTGATTAAATAAGATTTATTTAAATCATTAACATTGAATTTAAACATGATTTATTTTCTTCCTTGTATTTAAAAAATAAAAACAATGTCTTTATGAGCGAAAAATGTTTTATTCTAAAATACATTGTAAGTATCCAGATTCCAGAACACATTAATTAACTCTGAAAACTATGTTTTTATAACGAATATATTAAATTATCTTTCTTAAAGATAAATTATTGTCACATTTGGCGTCTTTACCACCACCAGGCGATAACAAACACGTCTCAATTAAATAAGCTTCGAATAACGGTCAAGTCAAATTAATAGGAGCGTTTTACCTACCAATAAAACGCATATTAATTTACTTACCTTATTCGAAGCTTATGAATCAACTCTGCCTGGTAGATTTTCGACTCAATGATTTACAGAAATGGCGGACTTCCCTTCAACGGTCGCCCCCCACTGCCGGGTAGTGGTGGTAGAAAGAGACAGATGTATAGGGTAGAAAGAGACATCAACATCCGGCGGGAAAGGTAGTGCCTATCTCAATTAAGTAAGCTTCGAATAAGGTAAGTAAATTAATATGCGTTTTATTGGTAGGTAAAACGCTCCTATTAATTATTAAATTTAAGTCACATTTTCGCAAGGTTTCTTCAAATGGAACATTACGTTTCGTTAGCCACTCTTGCATCGTCTTCTTTGTAGAACTCGTGTTTGGTTTTTTTTAAAAAAAATGTTTGCAGTGATAAGCTGCATTATCCATGTCTATTACGGAATTGTTTGCAATATTTGGAAGAAGTTGCTCTTTAACCCATTTTTAGAAAAATGCTGAGTTCATGTCTCCATGATAGTCACCCGTTTTGGAATGTGATTTAAATGTCAATAAACCATTCTTGACAAATCTGGTGCGACCACCAGCATGCACAATAATTAATTTAAGACCTTTGCCAATATTTGTCATGACTCCATGTTCGGTGTTGGATTGCCAGCAGTTTGATACAGTATGTGATTGATTAAAACAATAATCTTAAGTCTCGTCCAGAAAAAATATGGGTCTACCTTCATTTCGATTTTTTTATAGTTTGAAGGTAGTGCCACCTAAGAGAAGTAATGTCTGCGCGCTCTATGAGTAATTTTAGTTTGGCTTGACATTTTTTATACTTAAAACCCAACCTATGTAAGGTCAACATATCCGTAAAAACTCACGTGAATTTCAATTCGTTTTTTTGCCATTTTTGATTTTCTTGGGGATTTAAACTTAGCCGCACCTACATTGTAACATAGTGATTTTTCTTGGCGAATAACATTTCGGACTGCAGTATTCGACAAACCACTAATATCAGCTACTAAATTTGCCAAGTTATAAATAAATAAATATCCTTTGGACATTCCCACACATCACCATCTAGTCCCAAAGTAAGCTACTTAAAGCTTGTGTTATGGGTGCCAGACAACGGATATAATACTTAAATACTTTTTGTTTGTAAATACATACATGATATACTCGTACATAGAAAACACCCAGACCAATACAAACAGACATGTTCATGCACACAAATGTTTGTATTGTGCGGGGATCGAACCCGCAACCCGCTGTGTAGTAGGCAATTTCTCGACCACTACACCAGACGGGTCGTCTGGTGTACAGTTAACATCATTTTGGTGTTCAGTCGAAGCTGGATTTTCGTTACGGGCTTTTAAATATTTGTAAATATTATAAATAATTTGTTTAGCCTGACGACCAATAACTTTACCTATCGGCGGACTCATCTTTGCGTATAATACCGTGTAAAAGAAAAATGACCTGTGTACACAAGCGGCCGCCACGATAGCCGCCACAGATGAATAATAACGTATTAGCCGCCACGCGACTGACGTTCTTACTACGCGGTCCCGCTGGCCGCGCTCTTCTTTCATGCCCCCGCAACCTTTCGTCCCCCGTCGCCCGCAGACCATGGGAGTGTCACGTACGAATTTGCCAGACTATACCTTTCTTCTTCTTTGGTGTTAATAGCAATGTGCGTTTCCGCAATTATCAGACTATACCCACGTACTAAAAATAGTTTGACATTATTCAATTATTTTGACAGCTCAAAGAATATTTACATTAAATGAAGACTGGGCTGTATGGATAAAATCCTTTGCCTTTTCCATAATGGAAAGAAAAGAACAACAAAATGTATTCTGACAGTGACAAGTCTGCTTTAGTCTATGGCCTAAAAATTGCGTGAACTGATTTGTTTCTAGGAAAATCAGTCATCATTCTTTAGATTAGAAATAAGAATTCTCATAAGTTTGCTAATACGTTCCTCGGAAGACTATTTATTTAAAACTTGGGCTTAGCTGTGGAAGTAATTGTTATCTAGTTTTTTTTTGCGATTATGTGCCGGTAGCCAGCTCAAATGCAAGTGCAAAGAACAATCGGTGGTTTGGCCCAGCACGAGGAAGGTATGGATTCGAAGCTCAGTCTGATGTCTTCGAAGGCCATGGAGACGAGGTACTACGAGGGATGCGGACGGGAGGGCCCCATCCGGTGTATATTTTTAGGCGAATTCCACCCTGTGGCAGGCCCGAAAATTGCGTGCCAGGTTGGTGATTTTAATATTTTTGAGGGTAGATTTATATTTCTCTTTATTAGACTGTGTAGTGTGTTAGTATTACCGTACAATTATTATTTTTAGATAAGGTAATTATAACTTTGATTGTCCGAAAAAAAACTTAGCTTATTGTTTAAAAAATGGGTGACAAGGGTAGGTAAGTTACCTGGAATACAATTATTTTGTTGATTTATGCTATTTCTAAACAATTTGTTTGAAAACTGCAGTTTGAACTTCTAGCTAGGCAGTGAATACAATGTGAATGTGCTCTAAACGCTCCAAACACATAATCACTTCCAACTAAAGAACTTCAATAAATAAATATTTTAACTCTATGTTGGTCTTACAGTGTATTCCACTAGCACTGTAACTCAACAAACACAAAAGATCTTAATTAGAAAAAAAAGCCCTTACAGAGTCAATTGAAGTGAAGTTTACATTTCTCTTTTGTAAGTGCTACTTTTCATTGTTACAGTTCCCTGAAGATTATATTTCTAAAGAAGTTTTTGACTCAATAAGTGCTTACATCATTCCAAAACCCCTTATACAGAAATGCACAATGACAATGTAAGTTTTATTTCACATATTATTATTTTGTAACTCCATCTTCCAAATGAGTATTTAATTAAGTTCAATTGTTCTTTTTTTCAGTAATGCTTTAGGTCACAAGATAGTAGGGTATCCAATCAGAATCGACAACTCAAGATATGAGCGTAATGTGTATGTCTTCAACTTATGCTTCGTTTGCGACAGCTGGTCCAAAACTGTTCAGTATGAACCTGTTGTCAAGAAACTTGGCGAACATTTGGTATGTTGTTTTTTTCCTATAGCCTTTACTAACATGTATCCTTCCTATTTGGAAGGTAGTGCCATCCACAAAGGTGTGGGCCACTACTTGTCACATGTACAGTACATACATGCATGCTTTTGTTAACACTTTACATGGCAGTGAATGGCTATAGCTGTAAAACAATAAAAAAGTTCTATTTTGTCTGGAATACTGCCATGAAAAGTGTTTATATTGAAATTAATATAATTATCATTTAATATTTGTTACACCCCCCGCCCCCTGTGCATGCCTCGATTAAAAAATAGGTGGCCTTCATGGATGGCTCTATCTTTTATTATATTGATAATTTTTCAGACCATCATGGAAGAAGAAACAAGATTTGTGTCCAGTGGTTCCAGTAAGCTGCCTACGCTGCTGGCCCATCTTCTACATGACCTCAACACACACCGTAAAGCCACAATAGTTGGTAAGTACATAGATTGTAAGTTTATTTCACATATAATGTGCGTTGACTGTACCCAAGATAACTTCAAGCAAAAAGAGTTTTATTCAAACATTTAGCAAAATCATCTGTATGGGGCAATGAAGAACTGCAGCCTATAACACAAACATCAAAACTTTATTTTTAAATAATAACAGTACAACATAGTGAAACCTACTTGTGTGTTATTTATTTTATTTTATTCCTTTGAACACCTTGAGAAAGGCATTTTCTTTTCCATAGTTCTTTATAATATCAGCACATGTAGAGTTTATTGTAAACTGAACTTAATGATCATGATATGGTTTATATTCTAATCTAACATACTTTTTTGCCAAAATTTTAGCTATGTATATACCTTTCTAGTAGTATACGCGATTGGTGATGTGTTCATTAATATTGTTTTTGTGTATTATATAAAGCTACTGCGAGTATTGTAAATTTTACTATACAAAATGTTTTATCCATTGTTGAATTAATTTATCAGCGTCAGCCAAAAAAAATATCAGATATTGCTACATAGAAAATAATGCATAAAGCTAGACGCTTTTTTGTCTGACTGTACTAAACTAGAAGCCATTATTGATCTGTCTGGCTTTTGGTGCTACGCGAAGAGGGTTGAAAGAAGCCTGTGTAAAAAGCAAATGCGCGTTGCGAATCTGCGCAATCCTCCGTCCATGTCCCTTTTAGTCTAGACAGAGTCTGAAAGCTGCGATCGATAGAACGCTTAGGGCATGCGCGATGCACTAGATTACGCCTAGACCTGCGCACGGCACCATTTTCCTCTCACTGCGCAACATTTCTGTACCTACGAGTGATCTCGGTTAGCAGTTTTATTTTGTTACGTTGTATAATTTAAAAAATAAACCAATCGAATCGAACGACTAGGTTGGTGAAATGTTAAGTGATATCATAACTAAAAACGAAATATTATTGAGATATCTTTCTAACAAATAAACTAAGCTTTTACAAACTGCAAGTAAACTGAAGATAGACCTGAGTGTAAAAACGTAATTTAATATATATTTTCTTGCTGTGCGATGTCATACTCTTAAATCCTGTATTTCTACAAGCTTTTATTTAACTTTCTATGTATAATTACATTTTTGTTTTTATAGTGTTTTTTCACTGTACAAACTTAATAATATAAATTGCACTTGTAAAAAGTAACTTTTGCTGTGTGACAGACGAAGAATAGAACCCCGTGTCTTACGCTATCCGGGCGTATGCCTATACCACTCGGCCACCGTCACATTAGCAAGCCTGTTGAATTTTTGCAAGCGCTTACTTTAACGCTAGGGTGCGTAACATCATCAATGTTGCGAGATTGCTACAATATCTTTCTTTGTATGTTTGTCCAAGTGGAATCTTGTAACTATTTTTTTTTATTAACCGACTTCTAAACTGAGACTGTTCTCAGTTTTAATAATCGTGATTTTAGATGAAAGTGACGTTGTTTAATAAACTAAGCTAAGGTTAGAAGCAAATTTCCTTTGTTTGAGGTTGAGTGTGTACTCGTGTTTTATTTCAGTTAGGTATATATTTTTTTGACTTTCTGCTGTGTCCCGTATTATTAATATTTTGCTTATTACATTGGAAGATGATGATGCGTCGTTTCATATTACAATTTCGTCGCCAAGTCTTTTGAACTTAATTTAGGGCCAATTGTTCAATGGTCAGACTTATCAGACTGATAAATTATCGCTTTATAATAAAAAATGACAGTTACGTATGATTGCTGACAATAATGTGACGTTTTCAAATTAGCCATATTGTATTTTGTTCGACAAATATTTCTTATCTGACTATTGAAAATTCAGCCCTTAAATGTTGTTGTGATCTTCACACCTTATCAATGTTATTCTATCTCCCCGGGTATATTTCCCCTAACCGTTTACTTACCTTTACCCCGTCGTGGCAATGCACAAGCCGTGCAAGCCAAACAAAAAAAAAACAAGGTACGGAACTCTTTAAATGATGTGCTGGCAACTGTGATAACTACCGCAAACAATACGCGCAATTACAAAATTCAAATTCATTCTTTATTCAGTATCATGGTTTTTACATTTTGAATACTTGCATAAGAAAATCCCCGCTCTCCATAACAGTGTATAAAAAAGTGATAACCTAATATTATGATGTAAATTATCACTAATGTAATTATTCTTAGGATTGATGGGATATGGGCAAAAAAAAAACAGGATGAAGACGAAATTTAATATGTATATTTACAAAGCAAAATCGAAATGACTACATAAAACCAATGATATTGTATTAAGTAGTAGATGACGCCTCGCGAACTAAAAGAGTACACAAATATGACACCGTCTGATTAATGGATATCAATGGATTGACATTCATCACATCAGACATCAGTTTCGGAACAGAGTCATAATCGAGTAGCTTTCTTAATACATTTTTTAAAGTATGTATGGTCATTACACAATGGTATTGTATTTAGGAATAGATGACGCCTCGCGAACTAAAAGAGTACACAAATATGACACCGTCTGATTAATGGATGACAATGGTTTGACTTTCATCACATCAGCATCAGTTACGGAACAGAGTCATAATAGAGTAGCTTTCTTAATATATTTTTTAAAGTATATAGTATGTACATTACAATAGACTCGTTAACCTAATTTTAAATAACTAGTTCACAATTTAGCTCGGTGGTATATTAATAAACGAAAACATTTTATTTATAAATTATTTAACATTTAAAATATTGAATTATGATCCAATAAATGCAATTTGAATGTGTCACGTGAATGCTTTGAATGTCATGGCGCCAATATCAGAGTCACGTTCACTGCTAGGCATTCACGGTCACGTGACCACATGTATATTATTTACAATAAAAATATTTATAGTCCTTATTTAAATATATAAAAAAATATTATTTATATAAATAAGAGGTGGTAGCAGCGCTTTGGTAGTGATACCGAAGTGAAGCAGCCTACTGCGCGGTCGTGATTTGGATGGGTTTACCATTCCGACCATATAAGAGATCTTTTTTAGGGATAAGCCCACCTTTGTTCACATTGTGACTTCATGTATTTTCTATGCAACTCATAAGTGCAATATAGAATATATATATAAGTGACGAACATCACGAACATCTCCGTGCTTCGGAAGGCAGGTTAAGCCGTTGATCCCGGCTTAGCCCGGTTAAGCCTAGTCAGAGGCCTTATGGGCGGCTTGATAACATCTGACAGCAGGGTTAGTCGCACCCCTCCACCAACCCGTGCTGAGCCCTGTGAGTGGTGGAGTAAGGCTCTAACTACCTCATAGTTGAGGTAATGCCTTTGCCCAGCAGTGGGATGTTACAGGCTAACTTTATTTTTTACTTTATTTAAAAAATTAAAGGTGGACTTTATATTTATATACCACAGAGACGGTTGGTTAATTATTGTTAAAAAAATAAAACCAAACAACTCCATGTATGGCACTGTCTTAAAAAATCGACATTTGACGACAAAATATCGACCATGTGCGTGGATGGGCTAAGAAAAAGAAACTCCCTAATTTTATTGAAAATACTTCAATCATGCTTGATATGCATCATTAAATACAATTCACTTAACGAAAATATGATATTCAAAATTAACATTTTTATTTAGTTAGTTGTTTCTGCAGTTTTTAAAGACGCACTGAGGCATCGAGACAAGTATGAACGCTGACGCCGTCAAAAATAGACTTAGTCAAAGTTAAGACCTCACTTTGACGTGAGGTTGTCTTGGCTTGACTGTCTTTTAGCGTCTCACAGGTGATCTAGTTCTTAATACAATATCATTGCATATAACAGTAGTCGGAATCACAATCGCCGCCTGGTGACAAGTCTAGAAACTAATCATTTCCATATAGAAACTGTTCAGTTTACATAACAACTACCCCTAAACTATACAGTTTCAATTTAAATTAACTGAAGCTTCTATACAAACTAGCGGTCCCCCGCGACTTCGTCCGCGCGTTTTGAGTTTGCTCCCTCCCCTCCCGTCGCAGCGTGATGTTTTATATCCTAAAGACGTTCTCGATAAATAAGCTATCCAACACAGAAATATTTTTTCAAATCGGTCCAGCGGTTCCTGAGATAAGCGCGTTCAAACAAACAAACTCTTCAGCTTTATAATATATTAGCGCAAGCGCACGTTGTACTTAAGCTGCGAACATTATTTGGTGCGGAGTTATGTTAAAACTGTGATAGCTCCTAAGATATTTATCGCACAAAATGATGGCTTATATCAATGTGTTTTCTCCTACTAATGATAATAGTTCTTTCCACAACTGGCATCATCCCCACACAATCACACCAATCCCTTTTTACACTTAACCTCTCATAAATAAAATATTGGACACCAATCACATACATTACTCTGACCCCAAAGTAAGTAGCTAATTGCACTTGTGTTATGGAAATCAGACACAACGGTGGTACCACAACACCCAGACCTGAGACAATATAGATAATTTTGATTTCTATATTGACCCGACCGGGAATCGAATACGGGATCTCGAAGCGGCGACGCCTTGATACCAGCGTGCTTAGCCACTACACCACGGAGGTCGTCATAGTATATACAACTCCAAAAGCAGTTATTCTTAACACTTGTATAATAGTAAGAATATTCCTACAGCAGGAATCCACTAAACAATCATTTACAGCTACTAACCATTTAGTCGACAAGCATCCCAACCTTCCTTTTCCAGGCATATCATCATACGCACCATTGCTTCAATAGCGGTGTTTTTTCTTCCCCTTTGAAGCGATCTATAGTTACTCCAGTATTTAAGAGTGCCAAGAGACACGATTTACACTTACTGAAAAAATAATGAATGTGAAGCTATTAAATTACCTCAATAAATTCTAAAATAAGAGTATTTTTAGAATCGCAGTGCAGCTTTAGACCTCGAAAATCTACTGCTCATGCTGTTTTGCCTCTAACTAATCTAATTGCAGAGTGTCTGGACAGCGCCAAAAATTGCCTTACTATTTTCTTAGATATAAAAAAGGCATTCGACACCGCCTTTCTCCCCATCCTAATACAAAAGTTTAAGTGCTATGGAATAAGAGCTACGTACCACTTAATCTTTTTAAAGATTATTTGTATGGTCGAACTCAAAAGGCAAAAATTGATAAACACATTAGAAAATCTAAAATCTCTTTCGGTGTTCCGCAGTGAAGCGTACTTGGGACAATCCTCTTTCTTTTATATATTAATGTACTCTGTAACATCACTTTTGCTGGGGGACGCGTGTTCTCTTATGCCGATAACACAGCATTATTTTTCATGAACACATCTTGGAACTCTTTGAACAAGATCAACAAGGCCTATCTAAAGTTTACAACTGGTTACAATCGAACCTACTTACACTTAACATCGCTAAGACTAACTATATTTGTTTCGGAAACACTTAAAAAAACACATCCCTGTCCTAATCTGAAATTAAATATACATAACTGTACTTGCCCAAATTTAGCCTGCAACTGTCTGAAATAGAGCGAGTTACCAGCACAAAGTTCTTAGCAATATTACTTAATGATATACTTTCTTGGCATCCCCACAATGAATTTATGAACTATACAATTAGAGAACTCGTATGGATATTTAAATTTCATAAGAATGTAACTTCTCGTGAACTCATTAAAATAACATATATATCCTTAGTACAATCCGTTTTAGCATTTTGTATCCATATATGGGGCGGAGCTACAAAGATAAAATTTCTTGAATTTTAGATTCTCAAAGCTTTACCAGGTATGTGAAATTCTGTCAGTGCGAAAGTTGTAATTGCTACTTGTAGTTTTGAACCCGCATTAGGGTTTACCTTTTGATACCATAAAAATACACAAATGACGAAGCAGAGAGGTTGTCAGAACACAAAATTCGTAATCCCAATCGGCGAAACGGCAATATATAGCTTTATCATTCATGTGTATAATAATATATATTACAATATTGAAATTTACCCATTAAGCTTAAAAGCTAGCTTAGTTTTAACGTTACGGAGATGCTTCTCCAATAAAAAATAAAAAATATATTCTGTTGTTTGTAAACGCATGCTGGGTGTCCTTATTTTAGTTTATAGGTAATTATTTGAAGTTCTTACACTCACAACTTTATGTACCTATTAATTAAAAATATATTGGAGGAGCGTGGTTACCTGCCACAAGTATATGTCTATACCATAAAATTAATATTCCTGTCGGAATAGAAGGACAAGTAAAAGCTGTCAAACGAAACAGATTTAAGATGTCAGTAACTAACTTAGGTAAGTAACATTTGTAGTTTTAAATGAGATAACCTTTCGATCAGGTGATTAAAAACAATGTTCCTAAGATAAGAATATTAGTTTACTGCATGATAAACAGCCGACACAAAATATTGAACATGCAGCTCTAGTGTAAAACTAAATATTATTTCATTAAATAAAATATTCGTATATACATTCCCTGTGTTATTCTGTCTTTACTTTTTACGTAAATTATCGTTTGTAGAATAGAATAATCAAACTGCGTACTTTAATTTGAAGCGCATTGGTAAATATAAGTCGTATATTAAGAGGCTTCGATTTGGACTAATTTACCTGTTGAATGATTATTTGTTGGGTTATTCCGCTGTAATGAACAACAATCAATCACCGATCAAGTCACCATGTTTCAACAGAAATATTTCTTCAAAATATATACAGTTTTACATAAATTTTCAATAACTCAAATAAGAGAAATTTTCAGCGAGCTTTCATAGGCTTCCGAACTGACTGACAGCTGCTAAAAACGGTTCTGCTACTTCGCATCTCCCATCTCTTTTTATCACATAGTTTGCTGCTAGTGACATCGCGCTTTTGTCGTTCTATTCCAAAGGGATAATAATTTTATGGTCTATGTAACCCCAAACATATTTGATAATACATTATTATTTAATACATATTTGATTGATTGATTTGAAAAAAGGCAAAGTGACGGTTCACTTTGACTTACATGCCTAGATGGCGCTTATTTGAAATGTTTACATTAAGGCCGCACAGATGGCGCTAGGTCCTTGGAGGTCGAATCTGCTAAATATATCCCATACTGATTTTGTTACCTTAAATTAGTGGTATTGAGGCTCTAGTCAGAAGAGATTGATTCTTTACATCGATAATTTCGTTACCCATGAAAACCCTGCTATCTATGAATACAGCTATTGTATATTCTAAAACAAGATTAAAAAATGAATGAATATTAATCAACTTTTGGTTTGTCGCATAGGAATTTTACTTTTGGGGCAAATAATATATGGGGGCGTGGCCATTTTCTTTACATAAAAAATCAATAATATAACAATAAATTCAAATTCAGAAGTTGCAAAGCTGCTTTTGTGTCTTTTAGGATTCCGTAGCCGATGGCAAAAACGGAACCCTTGTAGTTTCGTCAAGTCTCTCTGTCCGTCCGTATGTCACAGTCACTTTATTCTGTAACCGTTGTTCGTTAACTGTTGAAATTTGGTAGGAGGATGTATCCTCTTAACTGCTCTACGATTCTTATACAAAAAAAAATTAAAATAAATATATTTAAGGGTGGCTTCTCCGTACAAAAAACTAAAATTGTTTTTTTTTTCTTCAATCTATGCGTGTGGGGTGTCTATGGATAGGTCTTTTAAAATGAACGACATAGAAGTTTCTAAAACTATTTTCTTTAAAAGTCTAACGTTTGAAAGATAGACGCTTCCCAAGTGGTAAAATGGTCCCCCCCCCCCATTTAACTTCTAAACTAAATTTACAAAATAAATAATTGTAGAACTTAATAAAAACTTTTAACGAAAATTAGTTTGGACGGGATCGAACTAGTATTTTTGAGATATATAGCATATTTTTAACAACCACGAATGTAATTGTGGTATTTTAGCTTAGTGGAAGTAAGTGGATCCCTAATTCAGTTAAAGTTATCACGGAACCCTCAGTAGGCGAGTCCGACTCGCACTACTCGAACTGTTTAACAGGCAAAATTGCTGTTTGGAGCAGCTAAAAATAGATTAGGATGTTAGTGCACAATGCAATTATGCCAACCTAAGTCATTATAAGACACGGTCAAGCAGTTCCTGGGAGATATTTAGTACTTTAGGTCTTATTTCATACAACATAAACACAAATATTTTTTATGGCCAAACTATTAGGTTTAGTGAAAAATGATATATAACATGTCTTTACGAGTGTCTAAAGGACTATCGATCGGCAGCCAAAAAAATACGATTTGTCAAAAATACCCTCTATGTCCCTCATATTACTGTTTCGACCCACTGTGCCCCGCACCAATACGCCTGCTTTGGTATCTTGCAATGTGGGCAACTGTCATTATTACATGCCTTAATCAAAATGGCTGTCATTCCCGCCATTGTCCACATTTTATCTGCGCAAAACCTCTGTACCATAATGTGACTGTCATGTTTGAAACTGCTAGCAGGTTAGTTTCCACTAAGAATACATCCCAATGTTGGTAGTTTCTAGTGATAAATTAATATGGAGATAAAAAACTAATTCGTTTATTATTTTAAAGAAAAGATTAATAATATTTTTAATAATTGAAGTTTCTGCAAAACACATACTTGGCCACGTGACCGTAAACACCTATCAGAGGATGTGACGTTTCAACTTACGCGATGGCGGGCTTTTTTAACCGACTTCAAAAAAGGAGGAGGTTATCAATTCGACTGTATGTTTTTTTTTGTATGTTTGGGATCTTGGTGTAATCGAGGGAAACCCTCAAATTTTAAAGGCACGTATAGTGTTTCTTTACTAGAATCTTAATGTTGACGTGTTGTTACGTCTGATAGTTAACATCTTGTGGGGCTGAGCTGGTGGAACTTATGATAGGTAATTTGGAGCTTCTTAAAAAATAGAATAAGGTACAATTCCCTCCCCCCCCCCCTCTTATGTAATCACTAAAAATGAAGAAATAAAATAAACTTTAAAGTTGGTGCCATCACTTTGACCAGCAAGCATCAACTATCACAGCACCGACTCCAAACAGAAATTGTTTGCCTAAAACGGATTCCTTTCCTTTCAATGGTGAAGAGTTTATTTAAGACTTCTTAGTGCATTTTGGTTTTGAAGTCGGTTTTTACTTTTTTTAAAGTTTATTTTTTCATAGACAACTCTTCATAGTATTTTGCTGTCTAGAAGACTCTTGACTTCTCATTTAGGACGCTGTGACAGTTTGTATAATACGACGTGCGAGCGACCATGATAGCTCTAGAATTTTAAGTATGGACACGCACACAGGGTAGGCAACAGATCCCAGGCAACTTCCCTCTGCGCTCGATTCCAAAACGCATGTGCAGCGACTTTGTCCCAGTTTCATTATTAGTATGTTTGGTCTTTTAAGTGCCTTCAAAAGTTTTTTTTTTACGTTCTAGTATAATTGAAATAAAATAATCTAAAATTAATAACATAGCCTAAAATATACTAAATTCCTTTACAACTTATCACATTCATCAGACATAAACCTAATATTGTTAGTGTAGCTGGCAATTTTTACTGTGAAATATTACGGATACGTTTATTTTTTTCTTTGCCATTTCTTCTTTCATTATTTCGACTAGCTTTGCAGGTTTGTTATATTGACTTTAGTTCATTCAATCGCTAATATGTTGTTTATTTCTCATTCATTCGACTTATTTTCTTGAGCAGCACACGCAGTTATCCAGTTTAAAATACGAGGGTCAAACTGAAAGTTCTTAGAAAATCAAAAACTGATTACATTAGCCAGTTATTAGTTTTATTATATCTTTTCAAAATATTGTCCATTGACGTCAATACACCGCTGCATGCGATGGAACCACTGGGAAAAGCACTTTGCCCACTCGTCCTTAGTGGTCTCTTCAATGGCATCGCGATACGCAGCCACCGCTTCTTCAGCATTCATAAACCGCTTTCCTTTAAGTTTTTCTTTAATTTTTGGAAATAAATAAAAATCACAAGGCGCGAGGTCGGGGCTATACGGCGGGTGACCCAGTAATTCAACGTTTGATGTCGCCAAATAGTCGATCGTTCGCTTGGCGGTGTGCGACGAGGCGTTGTCGTGGTGAAGGAGGATCCTACTGCGAGGTCGTTTCTCTCGAACTTTTTCCAAGACAAGTGGAAACAATTGGTAGTGTACCATTCTGCAGAAACTGTTTTTTGATCCTCTAACACAATTGTTGCGAAATGACCTATCCTTCCAAAGAACGAGGCCACCATTTTTTTTCCCGCACTTCGATCTCTCTTCACTTTAGTTGGCAACTCCTCGAAAGGAAACACCCACTGAGCAGATTGTCTTTTGGTTTCAGGATCATAACAGTAAATCCAGCTTTCGTCACCTGTTAGTATGTCGAACACAGCATTTGAGTCACCTCCGTTAAATCTTTCAATCATTTTACGGCACCAATCCACACGATGGAGTTTTTGAGCCTTAGTCAAATTATGAGGTATCCACCGGGCGCAAAGCTTCCTGACCGCTAAATGTTCGTGGAGGATTTTGTGCACTTGACTCATACCGATGCCTAAGCTTGTCCGAATCTGCTGATAGGTCACTCTTTTGTCAGTCTCTATCATACGCCGCACAACACAGATGTTATTTTCAGTCGTCGCCGTAGAAGGCCGTCCCTCACGTACATCATCAGTGAGATTAGTGCGACCACGTTTAAACTCATTAAACCAGTTGTAAACAGTCGCACGAGATGGGGCTTCATCGTGAAAGGCCAATCGTAGTCTATCATAACTTTCTTGTTGACTTAAATGACATCGAAAGTCATAAAAAATCATTGCACGAAAATTTTCTCGTGTTAAATTCATGTTGACGTGACACAGACAATTTTCAATTTGCCGCCAAATCGTAAAACAAATGACAAATGAATGAAATATGTACTCAGTTATATTGGCAAAGAGTTCTATTTTCAAATTTTAGAATATTTTTTTTATTATATTGTTTATAAGTGGCCAGTTCTAAGAACTTTTAGTTTGACCCTCGTATCAACCCATTACCCTACTTTTGTTCATTCGCAATTGTATGAAGCTTTGCCTAAATGCTTAGTGCACTGTTGCAGTCATTCACCGTGTTCATTTGGCATATATATTTGAATTACCTATAAATGTTCAACAATATATCAACATAATAAAATGTCATCTTTAAAACCACGGAGTACAAATACATTAAAAATATATTTTGCAAAAGTTTTAATTTTAAATGATTTCTTGAAGATGCGTCTTTTGCCATTGAAGGGGCAGACAACTCTTTTTCATCTGACTTATGTAAGATGTAACGATGACTCCCTTTAAAACTTTTCTAATCTAGTGGACTGTTGTGATGCTGCTTGACCAGTGGATTCGTGAACAAAAGGTTATTCATTCAATTATTTTAATGCCTGGTTCTATCTAGAGATTCCTTTCCTTTCCTTTCCTTTGGACATTCTCACACATCGCCATCTAGGCCCAAAGTAAGCTTCTCAAAGCTTGTGTTATGGGTGCCAGACTAATACTTAAATACTTTTTTTTGTAAATACGTACATGATATACATAGAAAACACCCACCGTATCCGTAACCGTAAGATTGCGTCTGACATCTTTAAATGACATTAGCATTGCAATAGAATCACCACCTGAACTTTCCAGTAGATATTATATCCTCTTAAAATACAAGCCAACCGCTTAGTTTCTGTAAATCGGTATATATTATTCTTATTGTGTCGGAGCATTTTGTGCTAGTCTATTGATTCATTGTATCCGGTAATACACTTCTGCACCTATTCGGTATCCAACCGTGGGCTTACTGTGCCTATTTTTGCTTGTGGTTTGAGTGCACATGTCCACTGTTTTTTTTTTTCAGGTTTCTATCTCTGTCTCCCTCCACAGGTTGCAACGCGCTCACAGGGCACGCAACATCGATTCGTTTTGAGACTTCCCGGTCTAGATAACAGGACGCCTGTGAGCTATAGTGCGCTACGCGCTTGTTACTTTGACCTTTTAACTTGTTTGCTTATCAAATGTCTCACAATGTTCTATTTTTGTTTATTAAGCAGTGCTTAATAGTAGCAGCAAGTGTTCTATAAAAATACAGCATGTTTAACCAAACATATTTTTCAACACACTTGCTCATAACGACGTCTTTATTCCACCGATTTTTGGCTCATAATCATAGATATTAAACACGCGTGCTTTTTCATTATATTATTGCACTAGTGCCTTTAGTTTATTAACCCGACCAATTTAGGTTTGTACCCTAGTACCAAGTCGTAAGTAAGAAGAAGAAGCGATATAATTTAGTCGGGTTATACAATACTTTTATTTTAGCAACAAACAGTATTTATGCGAAAAATAACAGTATCTACATACTTATTTCAAAAAATGGTAAATCCAGATTTATTACTATAGAATAGCTTAAACTCATATAACATTTTCTGTGATTTGTGTTTTAAACACGAATTATTACATTTTTAATCTTGGCTTTTGGCCGATCTAGTTCGCGCCTAAGCCTTGCGCGAGCATCGGTATCGCGGCAAGAAAAAAAAACAATGCGCCATTTTTCGTAAATAATAATTGTCGGCTGTGACGAAGTTTGCATTATTTAAGAAGTTTAATATTAATGAAAGTGCCTACTTCAAGTGAAGAAAATGAAGAAAACCTATTATTTACTCCGCCGGACATACGTAACGAGGCAAAAAACGCGTGCGAAAGTCTTTGCCATCAAAATCGAGTGAAATGTATGTTTACTAAATGTTTTAATAATTAAAAACTTAGTAAATGAAGAGTCTTGTTTTTTCCTCGCAAGTGTGTTGAAAAACGTCGTATAATACGCGTGTGCCTGTGACCATTATATACGCGGCTTTCTTATGGCGCACTCGCTTTCGCTCGTGCGCACACAATATCGCCTTGTATATAATGGTCAACTTAGCACACTTGTATCATAATGTACTATAATGTATCTATTAAATTGGGAAGTTATTGTGCTAGACTGAACATTGGATATATTCAAAGCATATCGAGGTATCCGAAACAAGTTTTGTAAAGTTCAATCCTTCATGTAAAATATCTATAGCATATGTATAGTCATAATATCATTTGCAGAAGTCTCAAACAAATTTTTATCCCCTGGTGTAAGGGTTTGTTGGGGTTGAAATTTCACGTTATAGAATTTCCTCGTTCTCTGTGAGCCTCAACTAGCTTACGCACCAATTTCAGAATTCTAGGACTTTAGGAAGTCGCAAAGACTTTCATGATCATCAGTCAGTGATAAAATCGGGGAATTCGGGACGGACAGACGAACATGGCAAAACTATAAAAGTTCCTTGTTTGACTACGGAACCCTAAAATACGCTTATCTGGTGTGATTCGGACCGAAGTTCAAAAAACCAACGAAGGAGTTCGAGAAAAGGTATGTTTAGCCCTTGCGCTTGAAACTTGTATATCGGTCTGTTTTCAAGGTTTCGTCTCCTGGTCTTCCTTCTAGGACTCCTGCAAGCGGACATGCGTCATGCAGGACACGTTTTGCCCTTGTAGCTTTTTCTTTAATAGCCTTTATTGCCTTGTTGCATATATCGTATGTAGAGTTGTAAGTCTGTAGTGAATAAGTTAAAAACCCGCAAAGTGCGAGTCGGACTCGCGCACTGAGGGTTCCGTGCCTACGTTAACTGAATTAGGGAATCCACTTACTTCCACTCACTAAAATACCACAATATTTGAAGTTAGATGAGGGTCATCTATGGGCGTTATTTTAGTGTGGCGCTATTTTACTGTCTCGATTCTTTCTCCGGAATAGTATGTCCTTCTATTGCTACACTTAGTATACCGTGAACTTTCTATCATCTTGTCATTGTGTTTTTTCAACAGATTTTGTCAAGAGGCCCTTTTGTTAATTGTCCGCTCCTTCTTCCCGGGGCTAGACACAGGTGACAGCGCGCGCATAGGGCATCGGCGTATCATGCAACATCGATCCGTTTTCAAGGTTCCTGGTCTAGATTTCAGGACGCCTGCTAGCGATCATGCGTTTATTGTACAGTAGGCTTTGTAATAGTACCGCAGTTGCTTGTCTCGCTACATTCTGATTTTGTCTATTTATAGTGGTACTTAGTAGTCAATAGTGAACAAAAAAAACAGATATAAATTTAGAAATATCTTACCAAAGAAAAAAACACATTTATATAAAAATACGACAGTCAGGTCCACAAATGAAAGCCAAGCAGTGCGTGTGAGTGTCAGTAACGTCCTAACCAATAGGACCTCACTCAGCATGAGCCAAGCCCCCTCGAGGACCTGACGCTGGTTTTCAGTGGACCCCCTCCCAAGTGTGGTACACGAATGCTCAAAACAGACGCCAACCTAACGTTACTAAATATATTGTGCTGTTTTGGTTTCTTTTCAGGGATATTATGTGTTTCTGTCTCCACTCCTCGTATACCGTGAGCTTTCTATCGTATTTTCACTGTGGGTTTTGTATCGTTATTTCATTGTGGTCCTTTGTTTGTTGTCCTGGCTCCTTCTCACCTAGGCTAGACACAGGTGGCAGCGCGCGCATAGGGCAATCTAGGCATTTTACGCATCGATCTCTTTTCAAGGTCTCCCGGTCTAGATTTCAAGACTCGTGCTAGTGATCACGCGTTATTACCTCAGTAGGCTTTGTTAGAGTAACACAGTTGGTTGTCTCGCTATGTTTTGATTTAGTGTCAAGTTGATAACTATAAATCCTTTACGATCATTCTAATTCAAACATATATCCATAATGGCGGGATTCGTGATTGCAAGATGGCGGGCCAAATATGGTGCAAAACGCAAGTGAGTATTCTACAACATTTTTTAAATTGTAGCTTTTTGTTTGTCCACTATCCACAGGCTACAGCAAGCTCATGGGTATGCAACATCGATGTGTTTTTAAGGTCTCCCGGTCTTTTTTCAGGACGCCTGCCATAATCGCTAGAATCATGCGTTATTCCTTCAACAGGTAACTCTTGTAAGTGTGTCTGGAGACAATAGTCTTCAACCATTGTGTGTTACCAACAGTGATGACATACGGATCCGAAACATGGTATCTTAGTATTGATCTTATGAATAAATAAAAATAACACAACGAGCAATGGAGTGGGCTGTGTTCGGTGTTTCTCGACAGAAACGAGGGATACTTAGAATAACTAAGGTAACGGACGTAGCCCTGCTAATCCGAAAGCTCAAGTGACAATGGGCAGGGCACATAGCGCGAAGAACTGATTGCCGTTGGGGCAGAAAAGTTTTAAATTAGAGACCCTTCGGCCAAAGCTGCAGCGTGGGAAGTCAACAGACGAGATGGACAGACGACCTTGTATAAATCGCAGGATCACACTGGATGCCGACCGCTCACAACAGGTCGCTGTGGAAAACCGTGGAGACTTTAGTTCAGCAGTGAACGTCCTTTGGCTAATAATGATGATGATAATGAGACTTTGTAAGTGTTACAACACGTTTGCTTGTTTTGCTATTTGCAATTTGCAAGTGTTTGAAGTTTGTCCTAAGCTCGCCGCATTTGTTTTTTCCATTCTGCTTAGTGCGCATCTGCACTTGATGCTATTTTGTTTGTTTACTGGGCTACTACTCTCCGAAGAGAAAACGTTGTGTTTTCTAAAATAGTGGAAGATGTATGTCAAAAAACCTCGAATCGATTTACAGGTTTGCCGTCTGACACACGGTAAAGGTCAAAAGAAAATTATTGACCAAACGTACCAAAAACAAAATCTTCGGTAGGAGGGCGCTCGTTCAACAAATATTGTGTACGGAGAATTTGAAAAAAAAAACTTTAGATACTTTTTGTATGTGATATCGTTTGATAAGGATTTAAAGGCGCGTCCGAAAATATAATAGCCTATCTTTACATTTCCGCCATTTTTATTTAGCAAAGCCAAAAATATTTTTCAAACCATACCAAGTTTGGGGTTCACCTGTCACAATACGGTACAGTTCGCCCAACTTGGTGTGGTTTGAAAATAATTTTTGGTTTAATTAAATAAAAATGGTTCAATAGTATAATGTTATTTTTGGAAGCGACTTAATAAACCCTCTTAAATTATATCACACACTTATTCTGAAGATTTTTATCAAATTTCCCGTACAAAACATTTGGTGAAACAGTTTTTTGGTACTACGAACTACTACCGAACATGTTTTTTGGTACTACGGGGTCAAACATTTCTTATATCTCTAGTATGCGAAAGCCAAATGGCAAACCTGTTCATCGATTTGCGTTTTTTTTTTAATTGGAGTCGTACGCCGTCCACTTAAAGTTCTAGTTTTCAGAAGTTGATCGTTGTAACGCACATTAATTGGTAGACGCATTTATTCAGTGGATGTTCACACGCCTTATAATTTAATATATTTCACTAATTTTGATTCTCATGGGCTATATGTCTTCTTCATTTACAGAACAGCTTATTCTCTACCTTACCAAGTGTGCAAAGCGAAATTTATTTGAGTGAAGGAACTTTCACGTGTTCTCCTCAATCATGCAACGTGTCCCCGCGCATGCTGAATAGAATATTGTTGTTTTGTCCTCTAGACATATTTTCTCACCTTTCTACATGTTTCCAGAAAACGTCTGTAGGGCGTTTAGGTCGTCGAGTCCTTGCAAAATATTCCAGGTGCGACGCGCGCAATTCTTATGCAACATTTCGATCTAGTGATATAGTTGCCTACCAGTATTTATTTCAAGACGATGGTACACCGCAGTTCATTGTTCGATAGAGGTCTGTTTGTTTGTCATGTTAACTTGATTCCTACGTTGTATTTTTCATTTTTTATTAATAAGGACAATCAGTTCTGAGTTATCCGCTTCCAAATTTCATGTTTGTTTGTTTATTTGGCTACTACTGGATGAAGAGAAAACTTTTCCACTAAAATTTCTAGTTTTCAGGAGTTTATGGACTTATTGTTTTAACGCACGGTAATAGTAGTATTTATTCGATGTTCACTCTGTTCATAATTTAATAGCGGTCCTCCGCGACTTCAACCGCGCGTTTTGATTTTGCATCCTCCCTTCTCATCGCAACGTGATGTTTAATAGCCTAAGCCTTCCGCGATAAAAAGCTATCCAACACAAAAATAATTTATTCTAATCGATACAGAAGTTTCCGAGATTAGCGCGTTCAAAAGAACAAGCAATAAAACAAACTCTTTAGCTTTATAATATAAGCATAGATTTATTTAACGTACAGTGATATTCATACATTGTCTGTATGCCTTCTTCATTTACCAATAGTTCGTAGCGAAATCAAATTTAGCGAAGGGTCTTCCTTCGCTAACGTGTTTTTCTCAATTATGTAACAAGTTACCTACCACGTATTCTTACTCGTTAGAATATTGTTGTTTAGTCCTCCAGACGTATTTTTGACCTCTCTACATGTTTACACAAGTCTGTAGGACATTCATGTTATTGCGTCGAGTCCATGCAAAATATTCCAGGTGCGACGCGCGAAATACTTATGATACACTTCGATCCAGCGACAAAGTACCTTCTAGACCGCGTATAGCGATGCAGTTTTGAAAGGTAAACGGCTCAGCTTTATTATCAAATTAGAAATTCGTATTGCGATTTCGCAAGATATATATATTATGATTATAATGAAACAACACAAATATGATTATTCGTACAATTGTAGTAATATTATTATATTGATAATATTCATTTAAAATTAATCGGAATTGAGTTGCCTAGAAATTGAACGGCTAAAGTTGGATCGCAATACGCCCACAGTCCATATTTCAGGACGTTGATATACCACAATCCATAAATTCGATAGTCTTGGTTCACTTCTCTTATAGTTTGTTTGTCATTAATTACCTCCGTGTTACGTAAAATACTTTAATTATTTTAACATAATGAGCTGAGTTCCATCATAAATGTAAGCTTTGCAAAACCATTTATTTTGACTGTTTTTGCCTAATGCAACCAGTGTAGTGAATTCATAGTATATGTACAAATGACAAAGTTATGTTTGCGGTTATTGAAAATGTGCTTTATCTAAAAACTACTTGTTCAATCTCGTTCAAACCCATTTTCGTTGAAAGTCTTTGTCTAGATCTACATCATGTCTTAGAAAATTCTTCATTATTTATTTTCAAAATTTACATTCGCGTAGTTTAAAAGTAAGATGGGGAGGACGCCCATTTTACCACTTTGGAAGCGTCTATCTATCAAACGTTAGACATGGTTTTTGGAACCCTATGTCATTTTAAAAGACCTATCCATAGACACCCCCCACACGCATAAGTTTGTCAAAGAGAGACTTGACGAAACTATAAGGGTTCTGTTTTTTGCCTTTCTGCTACGGAACCCTAAAAATCTAAGTACAATCGTAATATTCTTGTATGAATTTTACTATTTTGACCTTTTAATACTTTCCGTAAAAATATATAAAAATAATGGCCACCTTTTCAGAAAGCATGATTATCATAAACATATTTGATTTGAATATTTTATAATCAGTTAAAAAAATAATGAAATTGAAATTTTCGATTATTTAGGAGCAACACTATTTTTGAATTTTAAAAAAAGTGGCCACCTACTAAATTTCATTTTGGTCTAATTAAATAAAAATCAAAGTATAATATGTTTAATTTGGATGAAAGCATCCATTTCACTCTCGAGCTAATGGCGCTTTTACTACGATCGAATGAAATGAGTCATTTTCTCCCCTGGTATAAAAATTTGCTACTGACAATAAATTCTATCTTTAGAAAAGTGCAACACCGAGCTTCTGTTTTCTTTCCCATTGTAATTTGAATGCGTTTGTGCCACAGGTGGGCGTTGTTGCCAATTTTGCTTTCCACTCCCCCCACAGGGGCCGTTATGCGTTGTGTACTGGTGCAGCGCGCGCATAAGTTATGCAACATATTGATTCGTATTCAAAGTCGCAGGGAAAGAAAAATCATAATTTCAGGACACCGTCACGTTCAGTTACTCGCCGGTGTTGGTCCTCTTAGTACGTGTGCCTCCATTTCACTCTTGCTCTAGCTAGATTTATTAACTTTTTTCAGAAATTGTTATTTACAGTGTTAATTAAACTTGTTAAGATAATAGTGATAAATAGGTAACTTTATGATTCGAGTAAATGTTACATAGAAATTTCTTGATATATAACCATTTTGTATCTAGCTGTTATTCTTTTGTTTTCCTGACGTCGTTACAGCTCCGCAGGGTTTCAACTGGCTGTACAAAGTACCGATCTGTTTTAAAGGTTTTAGAACGCAGTTTTTCTTATTGTATTTTAAGGAAGTCTAACTCTAGTATTTCGTAATAAGGCTGTTTCTCAGCGTTGGAATCTGATGATTTTTTCCGTGCTTGTAACGGTGTCTGTATATCTGTTCTCATTGAAATTTTATTTGTATGTTTTACTTTTCCGCCTGCTCGTGTCAGCTTACTATCAAGTGCGCATGTGCACAATTCTGTTCAGCGCCGCTCCGCTCCTTCGCTCCGCTTTTCTACAGGTGGCAGCGTGCGCATGTGTAATGGAATACATCGATTCATTTTCAAGATTGCGGGTCCCCAAAATCTGTATATTAATAGATTTTACCTGTCGTTAAGTCGTTCGTTGCATTTAGTCCTCGTGACACAGGTGCTGAAATATTTTTGTCATCGTTTTATGTGAGTGCTTAGTTAGAGAAAGAGTGATATCAGGTGCTGTTTATCGCTTCCAGTATTTTTTGAGTTATCGCATCAGAATATGTCGGCTTTCATTTTAGGTTTTATTTGAAAAGAAATTGCCACAGGTTGCAAAAGATTGCAAAAGAGTTCGCGTCCGTGCTTTCAAGGGCTTACCGACTCCTTTTTTTTTAGAATTATTAGAACCCAGCTCCTAGCTACAAAATTGCTGTAGTGTATCTTAATTGAGTCGTCATCTTGTTTGTATTCGTCATTTTTGAACTCGGTGCGCAGCTGGGGTACTAGATGCTACCTTACAGATGACTAGCTGTGCTTGCGCCTTCGTCCGCCCTGAATGGTGACTTTGGGTAGAGTTTTTAATCCTTTGAGGGTAACTTTTAAAAAAAATTTAAATGTCATTTATTTATATGTTATCAAGAGCCTAAGTTTTAAGCTTCTAGCTTTGAAAATTACTATACTTTCATACAACCTTTTACCCCCCTTTTCATCCCTTTTTTCGCATTAAAAAGTAGCCTATTTCCTTTCTCGGGCTCTCGACTATGTGTGTGCCATTTTTCATTTATAATGGTTTAGTAGTTTGGGCGAGAAAGCGCCACGACAGTGTAACTTGCACATTTATAATATTATATTAGTAAGGATTTATCCTTACATTCTATAATCTACCTAAATGATGACGACATGGTGCTGCTGGGTCCCACTGCTGGCTCAATTAGAATACTCCTTGCTGAATTTGAGAGATAAGCTTATAACCAAGGCTTTTTGTTCTAATTTTATCAAGAGTGTATACATACATGGTCTTATAACAATGTTCTTAAACGCTTCCGATGCATCGAGAACTTACTGCCCAAATCTTTCACTGTGGTTCAATTGCGCATGTGCACTGTTTTCGCTTGTGTCCCCGACCCCGCCCCTCTGTTAAATGTCAACAGGTGTCAGCGTGGGCATTTGTTATGCAACATATCCATCCGTTGCATCCAAGGCCTCTGCGGCTTAAAATACTAGACTTCAGGACGACTATCGTTCATTCTTTTGTCGGGCTGGATCATCGTTTTCTCCTCATATTTAGGTCTCAATCTTATTTTTTGTGAAATTGTTGATATGTGTGATTTGAGAGAAGGGATAGTTATGTATCTTAAAACATAACTTAAAACTGCTAATTGTTATCATACTGACATAGGAAGGGTTGTCTCTTATATTCAATGCTTATATTATAAATCGCTTGTCTTATTATTTGGTGACACATACTTACCTATGTTTTACTTAGCTGTAAAAAGGCGAAAGTGAATCTGGTAGTGCCGCATATGTGTGTGAAGAGTTATTCATAAAAAGTTCTTATTTTTATGTGACCGGATTGATTGCTTGACTGAGCTTACCGTTCATAGTTTACATTGTGTTTCAAATGCGCAAATGCACCTTTATTTTGTGTTTATGCGTGCGACCAACGCTCTGTGAGATCTTTTTCCGCTCGGTGCGCTGACAGCTCATTCATCTATCATTGTGGTTCAAGTGCACATTTGCACTGTGGTTTGTATCCCCTGCAGGATATCGAGGTGTATGTGCTATGCGACACAACAATTCGTTTCCAAAGTTGCTATGCTCGGGAAGTCTAGATTTTAGGTCACCTGTTTTTCGGTCGCTCGTCGGGTTTTTACCTCGTTACACGGTCACTGAAATATTTCGGTCTTAATCTTTGTGCTGAATTATAACGTAGATATTGCGATGTCACTGGTTATGGTAGCCCACTTTGTTTTTTTTATTCATGAAAAAGTGGGAATCATGAGTCAAATGACACGTGTGTTTACAGCTCTTTAGGTGCCTATTTACTTAGATTCATTTTTTAATATACCGAGATATATTCGATATCGCTTACCGTAGTTATCAATGGATTCCTTTTCACTCAGAAATCAAATTTTTTATATCCCGTGCTATAATATATTTTGAATATTTTTTGAAAGACAGATTTTCTGGCTCGCCTTTCCGCCTTCCGCGGCGGTGCACGACCCCATACAAAACTAATAAAATAATATATATCCCATTATGTAAACGGGTTAAAGATACATTACGTATATAAAACATATCACAATATATTACAAATTCTTGTACACTGGGTAATAACGGCTCTATTTGATTTGAAAATATTTTTCTGCTGCCTGCTTTTCCGCTTAGTGTGAAAAGGTAGTAGCGTGCGCATATGCTATTTTAACACAGGGATCCGTATCTAAGGTGGGCCCGGCCGGGCAGTACAGATATTAGGTCGCCTGTCGTTTATTCGTTCGCCGAGCTTAGTTCTCGTTACAGGGTTTCTGGAATATTTCGGTGTCATCTTTTTTCTTCGCTTAATTATTAAGCACCTGCCAACAAGTGTAATGTGACGTGTTTAATTTATGCTTATTAAGAAAGTAATCTAATTGAAGAAAATAATTTGGAATCGAAATAGCAGGCTTTAACGCCTGCGTTTTTAGAGGCTTCGTGATAGATGACCTTTCCGATGAAGCGTAAAAAACATTTAGAACGTCCCTAAATGTTTTTTACGCTTTTGTTTCATCGCGAGTTTACTGTCAATAGCTTTCATTGTGGTTCAAGTGCGCATCTGCACTATTTTTGTTTGTGCCCTGGCGTCCTCCATCCTCTGATAAATGTTAACAGGTTGCAGCGTGCGCATGTGCCATGCAACACATTGATCCATAGTACCCAAGGTCCCTGTGCCTGGGAAGCCTAGATTTTAGGTCGTCTGTCGTTCAGTCGTTCGCTGAGCTTAGTATCCGTAACACGGTTGCTGTAATATTTCGGTCTCACCTTTTTATGATTGTTCTCAATTTTTAAGTTATTTTAAACTGTCCGACGTGAGTGTTCAGTTAATGGTGACGAACCGAATCTAAAATGAAAATAGAATACATATTTTGGAATCAAAATAGCCTTCATCAATAGGCGTTCGCGCTTGCGCTTTAAGAGGCTTCCTAACTGATGATTTGTATATGTTATACATGTTTCTTGCGGTTTACCAAATATCGCGTTCTTACTGTCTATTGCTTTTAATGCGGTTCAAGTGCACATTTGCACTGTTTTCGTTTGTTTCCCTGGCGTCCCCCGCCCCCTCCCTGTTTAACGTCAACAGGTGGCAGAGTACGCATGTGTGCATGAAACCCATCGATCCGTATCCGAGGTTGCAGGGCCTGGGAAGTCTAGATTTCAGGACATCGTTCATTCGTTCGCCTAGCTCAGTACTTGTAACACGGTTACTGAAATATATCGGCTTCGCACTTTGTGCTCAATTTGCTTTACATTTTCATATCGCGATCAAAGATTTCTTTTAAGTTAATGAATACTTGTGGAAGAATATCCCCACTCTCCATGCTGATTTAACAATTTCTGTCACGTTTTCAACGGATCAGTCTGTATGTTTGCAAGGTCTCAGAACCTGGGAATTTGTGCATTAGTCGTTCGCTGGGCTTTGTCTAGTCAATACACTTGGGTATATATATTTTCTCACCATTGGCTTCTATATTTTTTGTTTGTTAATTGTATGAAGTGAAAAAAAAAACACCGTAGCCTTCTTTTACTCATTATTGTCTCCTAAAATGTTGGATACCACCATGACGTATATTTACCTAGCCACAAAATGACGAAATATAATTTTGTGATGCCTTGCACATTTTTAAATTTCAACCTCTCGTTTATATGCGACGCTTCCGTTTCCAACATGTTGCGAGCTTACTGCCATTAGCTTGCCTCGTAGTCTAAGTGGGCATGAGCAGTTTGATAAACTGACATCACTAAACACGTTTGCTGGTGGAGCAATCATTTCTTCTTTAATTTGTCAGCAGCTTAAAAGTTCTGTGATATGATGTTAAGTGGGTAGGCTTGCGAATACATCCTACTACTGATTCCTTATTTTATCGTTCTCACTCACTCTGAGCCTTCCATTTATTCACCTATTTGTTATTTTCGTATTTGCACCTGCACGACGTTAGATTACGTAACTATTCATGTTTTTTTATTCCGCGGGTTATGCAAAAAAACAATATGACTAGTTGCTTCTCCAAGATGGCGGCTCAGAATTTGCCTATTCTTAAGTGCTGGCCCAGAATTTTATAGTGACATTAATATGCCCTTTATTTAGGACCGGTTTCGTGATCGATAGTCAATTCAAGTGATGTAAATGTAATCGATAGTAAATTCAGATGTTGAATAATTACAGCTGTGCAGATTTTGTACAAATGATACCATAATCAATTGACAGAAAGGCTATTTTCATCACCATTTATCTTGGTATATTGTGTTTAAAGAACGCACAATCGTAATTATTTAACCGATGTTTACGACTTTTAACCATTATTTGAGTTGGCTATCGATTAGGAAACCGACCCTTAAGTATCCATGTGTAAAACTTTTCACAAGTAGGTATTCGCCCACTAGTTGCTTTTTCTTTCAAAAGGCTCATCTAGCCCCGTTCCCTTGTGAGACTTGCGCTCTTGCGTCAACGCAACTCAACACAACCTTATTGAAAATGAAATGACGCTCAAATGAATATACTGTCGCCCCCTCGATATTATATTGCGCATGCCCAAGGAATAAGAGTGTCACCGGAGGGATACTCTGCCTATAATCTAGTCGTGTTCCGGTAGATACAGTTGGCACATTACTACAATACTACAAAATTACACTCGGTGCTAAAATTGTGTTCAGAAACTGAAAGCTGAGAATTATGTATGTCCATGCATGTCGTAATTAAACTTTAAGGGCTGCACTTTTGTAACTTTTGTTTTTACTTTTACAAAAAATGCCTAAGTTGGAAAATTTACGGCGGTTTGATTCTTCCCTTTCAAAATTAAGGTTTCTTTATTGACTGTTTTAAATTTATTAACGTTCTGGTAGTTTTGAAAAAAATATACATTTCCCCATGAAATAATTACCAACCATTCAAAGCCAGAATTGTGGAATAGCAATCTTATCCTTATTCCTAGTTTTATATTTGAATATATCACTTTTTTCGTGAATGAATGTAATTTTTCGCGTACATACATTTATTACTTTTTACCTAATGCCAAAAATAATTTTATTACTACATGCCTAGACACACGGTTTATTTTTTTGCTATCTTATACAGTATGAAATTGTCTATTCTATGCACCCCTTCTCATAATACCCTGTGAACTCTCACCCGCCCCTTTTACAGAGGGCGCCCCACCCTCTGAACGCCCCGTTCGCTGATCCCCTATCTATATTCAGTTAATACTTGCATTCAACATTCATTTCCTAAATTATTCGTACCTATTTTTTTAATATGGTCAATGATCCAAACAAAATATCGTTCGATTAGAGTTTCATCAACTAATAATCGATTGAACTAACTACCGGACCAGTAATTATATCAAGAAGCATGGACAGTGACGAAAGCATCCCGGAGATCTCCGACGACGATGGAATCGAAGGTATTTAAGTGTTTTATTTATTTATTTAATTCATTATTATAGGATCCGCTGAATGCCAGTACCGCAATGTGCCTCCAGTTGTCAAGCTCAATAAGCCAAATCCCCAGCGGATTCTACATAGGTCCCAAACAGTGACGTCAAATAGTAGATTGTTATACAATGGG
Source organism: Pyrausta purpuralis (assembly GCA_963924145.1). Lineage (NCBI taxonomy): Eukaryota > Metazoa > Arthropoda > Insecta > Lepidoptera > Crambidae > Pyrausta > Pyrausta purpuralis. The sequence goes on from OZ001647.1 coordinate 28,342,330, forward strand.
AGTAAGCGACCCATTTCACTTGAAATATTTCTAGCGCTCGAACGATGTGAGAGCGCCAATAGATCGAGAATGAAATAAGTGCTTTCACCTGAGTTAAACAGTCAATTTTTCATTTCGACTGTAAGGAAAAACATTAGATTTACCTATGTGGTGGTAGATGAGATGATAAGATGTTATGTTGTTTAGCGAGAGATGAAATATCGAGATTTCGTACGAGATGACAGTTTATTTACAGTACTATTGCTTCCAACACACGATCGGAATGAGTAAAGGCACGTATGAAAGCAGAATTCAAACAAAGCAGACGATATCAAGTAATTTAATTTCTTGTTAGAAACATCGATCGAGTTTTCGTCACAAGTAATAAATAGTTAAAAAAGCCAGAGCCCAAAATAAAATGTTATGTGACACTGACAATGAAAAAAATAATAATTTTATGGCACTATGGCGGACAGCTAAAAATTTTAATTGATTTTTTTGTAAAATTGTTCAGAATATGACCTATTGTATAGCTAAGCAAAATGTATGGATACTTATATTTTTAAATATGATGTCACTCAATTATCTTTGACCCTTGCCGTGCCTCAGAGCCATGGCAATAAAATTTAATTGCTTTCTTCCTAAGGGATGGAAAAGTTATTTTCCACCCGGATATCTACACGTGAAAGTTAAATTTTCCGAAACACATGAAAGTGAAATTTTCCAAACAGGAGAGATGAACATATATAATGTCCCGAAAACACTAAAATCGGCTAACATACATAGGGTAGGTACAGATATTAGCATAGATAGCAAAAATGCGTCACTGTTTGGGCCACCCTGTATTTACGGGGGCATTCGAAGAGATTACTTTTTTCATATCGACTTTCAAACCTAAACATGTTCTTTAACATTTTCAGAAGACTCGATGTCGACCATCGAAAACTACGTGGCCGAGCTGGCGGCCCAGCGCGAGCAACAGCGCGTGAATCCGCCGCTCCGCGTCCGGCGCGACGTAAACGCGCGCGCGCAGCCACGCCGCGCACACCTTCGACGAAAAAAAAACTACCGAAAAGCGCCGGGAAAGCGATGTCACCAGCAGAAGCGTTTAAGATCGCCAACTGGTTCGCGTTCGCATTCTCCATCGCCATCACGATCCTCGTCGCTGTCTCGCTTTTCTTCAGGCCTTCCTCGAGCCCGCCCCAGTTCCAGTACGGATCCCACGCCCCCCAAGCTGCACAGGAGTCGATCTATATCTCAGACTCCTACCACGCGCCCTCGTTCACGGAACAAAACCACTAAGCTACACACCATATCACTCGATGTCTTCTCGCCGGAAGACCTAGACGCTATAAGTCCAGAGTTCTGCCTATCGAAGTTTATCGGTATGCTTCGTAGTATACACCGGAGCATCACAAAGATAAACCGCATGAATAGAAACATGGCGCGCCAGTACAGCATCAATAATATCTGGGCCGACTTCGACACTAACAAGACCTTCGAGACCGTGACCAACTGGCTGAGAGCGGTCAACCAGTACACGTACATAATGGACTGGGACGTGACCGAGACGGTGTGTTTTGCCATATCAGAGTTGTCTCGACGCGCGAGACTTTGGGCAAAGGCGCACTCGACGTCGCATTACAAATGGCAACACTGGCAGGCGAAAGTGGTGCTGGCGTACGCCGCCTACCACACCTTCGGGAAGCTGCTGCCGGAGATGGTTTACAAGACGAGCGACGACGAACGCACGCTGGAAGACTACTACCACGGAAAGGTGCTCGCTCTTTACCGGTGCGGGATCGAGGGGAAGAATGCCATTGACTGCATCATCCATGGCATACAGGACGACGACGTCCGCGCCGGCGCCATAGAGTCCTGCTTTAAATACCCTGAAGAACTTCTACAGTTCCTCAGAACAGTTGATGATGCTGACCGGGAAACCGAATCCCTCGAGTCTCACTAATTTTGCGGTACCCTTGACGATTGATCTTAAACCTTAGTTAAAAGTAAGTTCTTTTGGATCGCAAAGCTTGTATTAGAGTCGTATACTTAACGCACTAAGAAAACTGTTTGATATCTTTTTATAAGTGATTATTACCGATTTTGCATCAATCCACTTGCTCATATCAGTGCTGCGTCTCCGTTCCCATTGCTTTTTGTGAATAAGAATGTTAGATTACCAACAAAATTGCTAAAGATAGTAGGGGCACTGTCCCCACCACGAACATACTTGATACCTTGTTCAATATTATTATGATGTCCCATGATAAGGCTTATAACGGTTTCCAATACCAAGTTCGATGGGATCTTTAAAAGTATTACTATTATTCCCTTGAAATATTTTAACTGGAATAGCAATTGTAACTTAAAAATAAAACTCTAATTTTACATTTGGTTTTAGTCCTTAGTAAATCAATTACAATATGCACTAATTGTAAATTGAACACAATTTCCATTCAACAGCTGTACATTTTCAGCTATGGAATCAGTATATTATTTTTAATGATTATACAATTTTGCTAATTACGGCGACTTTACGAACTTTTATTTGTAAGCACATATTTTGATATACAAAAATTATGACAGTTTTATATTTTCATTATACATACTTTTATAGTCTGCGTATTCCGTCGGAGGCCTAAGTATTTTGCAGATAATGTTGCTACAAAAATTGATTGCATTTTATTGTCTCGTTGCGTCTATTTGATAGTACTAATATATATTTATTTATTAACGTACTTTAAGAAGACATTCACGTGTAATGCCTACCCGAGTTAACAGGCCCCAAAAGTTCCAATTTTGGACACTTGCCTTCCTCCTAAAGTGGGGAGCTCAAAAAGTAGGTAGTTCATCGATTTTAATTGCTCATAACTGTCACTTTTCAAAAGGAATTATTCAAGCAAGGAACACCCGAATCGCTACTGATAATAAACAAAAATCACGTAAATTTTAGCACGAGTACTTACAAAATCGAGTTACCTTTTTTCAATCACTCTTGTGTGAATTCTATCTGGTTTTCGTGCGAAAATCAAACATTAATCGATATAAATCACACGCCGTATAGACGCGAGTGATTCAAAAATAGAGCTCCTGGTCCTTGTCTGACACAGTTACTTTTTACAAGTACAATTTATAATATTAAGATTATAGATTTCATAAAATTTCAAGTAATTAAGAGTTTATTAATCTATATAGCTACTCCTAACTAAAGCGGTAGACCGCTTGAAATTTCAAGTCGTTTAAACTGACGTTCTCAATAGGAGTGTCAACAAAATAGATCACAAGTGATCGCAAAAAAATATGTGTTTTGTTATTAATGTTTAGTGCAGTTGTTACCAATATTGCCACGTTTGTAGAATTCAGTAATAAAATATGCAAAGGCTCAAATAAAGGCATGTCGTATCATCAGAATAATATTAAGAAGGATTGATATATTTCATTAGTTCGCTAAAATTTAATGCCGGTAGCATGTATACTAGCGGTCCCAGCGAACTTTGCTTTGCCCCCAGCACCGTCCCGCCCCGGCCCCGTCTCGCCCAGCCTCGTAATTTTAAAAGTTAGGAAAAACACTATAATTGATCAGTTATCGAGCGGGATGACATATTATTTAATTACTAAATAGGAGTTGGTGACAAAAAAGTTAAAATTTAGGGTTGTATGTATTTTTAATGCCAAATTGTAACAAAATATTTCTTTAGGGTGAACAACCTTTATCACTTAGGGGTATGAAAAATAGATAGTAGCCGATTCTCAGACCTACTGAATACGCATATGAAATTTGGTAAGAATCGGTAAAGCCGTTTCAGAAGAGTACGGTAACTAACATTGTGACATGGAAATATTACATATTAGATATGCAAAATGCCGAAGAAATGAACAGATTTTTTTTCTCTAGTCAGGGGTTGATTCGTTAATTAAGAAAACTATCGCGATATTAATCTTTTCTTACAGTTTTTCTTACAGTAAAATCAAAATCTTTCACTAGACTATAATATATACGTAGATAAAGGAAACAATGACTTTTATCAAAAATCAAAATCAAAAAATATTTATTCAATTTAGGACACAATATGCCACTTATGAACGTCAAATGTACAGTGAAAAATAAAATAAAAATAATTGTGCCCTGAAGGGGCCGAATCATGTCTCCTTATCTTTTGGGCCCTACCAGCGCTTCGAGACAGAACACAGACAATTAGGCAAGTGCTGAGAAGAAACGCCGGAACAAACTCAGTCACCACTAGCTGCCGTAAAATCAAAATCATCAAAGGTAAGTACATCAGTCGGTGCAGGCTGGACAGACCACACATTCGTGTCGTTCAGATATGATTATGTGTATATCGGTGTCAGTGACAGTTGCTTCAGCGACCTTGGTGCATTAAGGATTCTTTTTCGTAAAATGCTAAGTTTATGAATAATTTAAATTACACCATCCAGTACTACCTTAGGCCTAAAAATAATGAGTGCCAACAGAATCTTAAATCTTTAGTGTCTAAGTTAAATATTAAAAACGGTGTTATCATTAATGTCAATTTAACTATTAAAAAAGACGTTGTGTCCCTGTCTATTTACATTTTAAGTACTTAGGATAAGTAACATATTTATATAAATGTTAATATACATATTTACACCACAATCTCAATCATCTATTGATGTATTTATAATGTTGGAAACCTTCAACGAAATTATAATGTTACGGAAAAAAATGAACTATAGGTAATACTTGTATGTAGAGTTAAGAATGTTTTATCACTGAGTGTTATATTTGTATTCTTAAAGGGTGAAATAGGAAACCAAAAACTACCCTGCTCGTGCGCAGTATTTGGTTTCTTATTTCATCATTTAAAAATATAGGTAATAGACTTAAGAAATGACATAATAAATTCTATAGACTTAAGAAATGACATAATAAATTCTATGTTGCATATATTTATTGTAATGCATTTACTCACGCTCTTGGTTTCATTTTTAAAAAGGTAAGTCAGCTAATTATTAACTCAGGTACCATTTCATTGATAAATATTTTTTTCCTTTTTATGATATGTACTATAGAATCAAAATAAGGTGAATAAGTCACTTGCTCAATATAATTATCTGTTCAGCAAACACTTGTAGTCAAATGTTTAATTAAATGTGATGTGGTAAGTGTGAAAGTGAAATCCATCAGATCGTAATTATTTACTTACCTACATTTCACAGGAAATTTTTTCATCTATGTTTATTGGTATCAGGGCTACCCTGTTATGTGTAGGTAGTTTTAGCTATATCGCTCATTAATCAGCTGTTACCAACTTTAAAAGTTTGTTTAATTTTACTAAATTTTATCTCTGGTAATAAGATATTTTGCGGATGAGATTTTAACTGACATTTTGATTTGATTTTATTTGAATTCATTTAAGTGTCGCATATTTAAATAAATCATGTTTTGTCTTTAGTATATAAGTTGAATGGTCGGGCCAAAATCGTACAGGAATTAACTAAGTGACTGTTGTTTAACAAAAAATGTTTTAGTCTTGTTTTTTACATAACTATTTACTTTAATCATAATCATTACAATATTAAGGTTTGTTTAAAAAAAGTGTACTCTCGGAAGCTTAAAAAGAGTTTGAGTGAGTGCCCCATTTAAATTTAATATACATAATGTAACCATGAAAGTTCTGGATAATTATAAATGTAACTACAGAATAATAATATTTTGTTCTCAAAAAAAAAGTTAACTAAAGTCTGTTTTTCTTAGCATGTCAAATATAGTAAACAATCTTGACATTCCCTTTTAACAAAATGATTTATTTTAAATAAGATTAACACAAAACTCGCAACCTCCCTAGGTAATTCATAATTAAACCTGTTTAATTTAAAAGGATCTTTAATTTATTTAATTTTATTCACTGATATTATAAAATATATTAAAAGATTGCTTACAATTTTGGACTTACAAAGAAAAACGGACTTTATGTATTTCATTTATGGTCTATAAAATATTTCACAAATAGATACAAAATCGTTGTTTCTATTTTCGGTTAATGTTTGTTCAATCACTAAGGGCTGATTTTCCAACGTTAGTTAAGGAACATTCGTCGAATAAGTCACAATACGCCTAATTTGAAAACGTCATCTATTCGTCAACAACCATTTATTTTAATGTCCATTTTAAATCGGTCATTTTAAACTTATTTCGACAGATATGTCTTATCTGACGTTGGTAAAATCGGCACTAATTATCATCGGCGATTAATAATTGAGACTGGAATATGGAAAGAATCTTAGCTCCTAGTTTTTGAGACACTCTTTAAATTCCCTGTCAAGAGGGAAATATAAAACCTTTTGGAACAATTTAGAATCACTTTATGATCCCTAGACTGTCTTATATTTTGTACCCCTTTACAAAATAAATAGTAGGTAACATTATGAATATGTATAAACTAAGACCTACGTTTAAGGTAAGAAGATAAGCAAAAAACTATTGTAATATCAAAAGACAGACAAAAAGTAGATTTACCTACATAGATTATTAAATGTTGTGTTTGACGTGATGAGTTGTATCATTTTCATTAAATCCCATATCAATTAAATTCGTAAAAAATATTAGCTTGTTTATAAAAGTTGTAAAAAATAGTTTATTTATATTATTGATATAGCCTTAAGCAATCCTGCAGTATCATCTTTAATTAATATGATGATCTTCTGTTTTTTGCATTGCTCAAGCGAAGGTTTTCATGTAAATTATATTATAATTATAAGTTTGTGAGGGTGTATGGATTGTTATTACTACCTCACGCTCAAACTGCTGAATGGACCTTGATGAAACTATACTTAGAATAATATGGGTCATAAAACCTTTTTAATTGCACATAGGCTATGATTTATTTATGATGATATTTTGATGACGAAACTTAGAAACAAGCGGTTCATTATAATACGTTTACCAAGTTTGACGAGCAGTGCACTAAAATAAATAATAAATAAAATAAAATCCATTTATTTCAGATTGATTTCATAAAATATGAAATAATCAATCAGTATCGAAACATAAATAAATTAAAATTAAGACTATAATTAGAGTAAATTGCAATTAAATAATAAAAAAAATCGAAGAATTAAATACAATTGAAATGTAATTTACAAATTAAATTAAAATTATTTAACGACTTACAATATAACTATTTTTTAATTTAAATATCGGCTACTCTATGGAGCACCAGGCACATTATATGCATTTTCATCTAATGCTGCAGAAAAGGGGAAGTCTGGCTTCTGACTGAGGACATTCAGGATGGTGTTGGGGCTCCCGCGCGTACGGATCACCAGCGTGGCGATGTGCCTGCGCAGCACTGTATGAAAGCCGTCGATGTGCGCATGCGCAAACATGGCAGATGCCCTGCAGTGGCGCGGGAGCCCCACCAACACCCTGAATGCATTTTTGTTTTGCACTCTAAGTGCGTTGATGGTCCCCTGCGTATAATTGACCCACAGATTGCAAGTGGTTTGGCAAAAGGCTTCAAACAGAGCTACTTTTACTTCTAAGCTACAGCGTGCAAATCTGCGTGCCAACTTACAGCGGACCGCCATCGCCTTACTTTCCCTCTCAATATCACTGTCGTCTTTTAAATTCTCGGTTACCGCATGGCCGAAATATTTAAACTCTTTCACCCTGCCTAGAGCGCTAACGTTAAGCTCAACACGAGGCACATCCTTTTCACCCAACTTGCGACTCTTAGATTGAAAAACTAAAAGCTCACTCTTGCTAGTGTTATACAGGAGACCGTGGGTCGCTGCGTATTTCTCGCATACACTAATGAGTCTGCTCAGCCCAGCGATTAACAGACTGAGCAACAAAAATCGTCTTCGTAACTGATGCTGTTAATGCAGTGACCTTATATGGAACAACCAACCCCTGTGTCGCTCAGTTCGCCAATTAGCTGGTTACATTAAGATTCAAAGTGAAGGAGACGTTAACCCCCTCTGTCTCACTCCACACTCCAGCCTGAACTCATCTGAAAAATCACTATGCCACTCGAGCTGGTTTGTTCGGTAGCTGTACCAATAATAGAATATATTTATCAACGCACCAGGTATATACATTTGTTTTAATTTACCCCAACGAATATCGTAATTAACCAAATCAAATGCCTTAGGGAGATCAAGGAAGGCTGTATACACAGGTCTCTTCCTACGTCTTTCATTATGAGGGCTACTTATTTAGCTGTGATATGATCCGGCACACCCATCACCACGACCTCCGCATCAACAACCTGCGCACTCTTTAGCAGAGACTCCACTTGAAAGTGAAATTTGAACATATTAGCTATGTCCTTCGCTTACGCGATCGGGAACGCACGGCTTTGGGCTTAGCTTTTTTCTTCGTTGCCAAAATCCTTTGAAATCTTTATTCATGTGTTTCATGACTAGAGTGTTCATTTTTATTTCATTCGTATTATTTTGACAATAAGTACTTGAGTTTACTTTTGAAAGATTTTCTTGACTCATTACGTTAAATTTTATTATAAATGGTACCACTTTTAGGTCTAACACACCATACCCATCTGAGAAACTTTTATCTTGCGTTCCCGTGAGCATCACGGACATACTTATTCCTACCTGCAATAGGATGACCACGATTCTGACCGCCACCTCTGAACGACCAACATGGCTGACTACGACAGCCTCCTGCAACGCTTTTACAATAACACTGTAAAGTGAGTCTATAGCGGCTAAGTGTGCCGCCTCAGTATCGCTACACATAAAATCGCCACACTGCTGAAACTCGGGCGGAAAGCAAACGCCCCGTAGCTTGTCATTACAATAATTTGTATAATTTTCTATTTGACTTAAGTCCCTTTCTCCCCATAAAATTTTGTTTAGGTTAGCGCGCGGCAGATCAACAGTTCGGCTGACAGCTTTTAAGTTACAGCGAACCTCGAGCGGGCAATGATCCGACCAGGTCACGACATGATGCACTTTTACTGATAGTATCGTGCTTAGTGCAGCTTCTGGAACTCAGGCTGCCGTGCGCTTCGCTTAAAAAAGTGTGCGTTTTGGAATTTTTATCTAGTTTTATTCACTACAGAAGCCTAGCAAGTCATTACAAAATAATTGACCAAAATATATACAGTTTAAATATTACAACTCTCTACGATTGATGCTATTTCACTTAAACCTTAAACGTAATCTACGAGATTGTTAGATAAGGAGAGACGGAGGAGGTACACAAGCGTTTCATGAGATGTTTTAATGAAGAGAGAGAAGCACGCTGTATGGCTATTACCAGTGTCAAAAAGTATCATTATCTCCCAGACTATAAATTTGTTTGGTAGGTCTGTGACGTGTATTGGCTGAACTGTCATTTGTGTCAATCTGACTAGCTCACAATATGACGCCTGGATTTTTGTGATAGTATTCTGCGCTCCTATTTTGAAAGTAAAGGTGTATGCCCGAGCAATGCGGGCTGCGTAAGTGGCTTGACGCATGCAGAGCTTTGGAGCCGCGCAGCCTAATTCTGTTATGGTATTGTATTGAGCGTGGTATTAAAATTTTTTGTTCGGAAAGGTTGCTTGACACAGCAACCTCCCATAGTTCTGTCATCGCTACGCGGTTTCGTGGCGCCGAAAGCGCGAAGCGCACAGCCGCACGCATCCGCATGACGCATTGCTCGGAAGTCTACGTTAAGACGTTGCAGCTTTAGCTGGGTTAGTCTTTCTCGTTTAGTTTTTGATGCAGGCTCGAATAAGTGACCACAAAAGTTAAAAGAACTGATTTCGTCTTGCTGAGTAGGCTTTTTATTTTAAATGAGTGAGATAAAAAAAATAACCAAAGGCCAAAATGCTCTGCAGCGAATTTTTACAAGCTTTACATTAAGGTTTATGTCTGCTGGCAGCACTCGGCAAAGTGCAACGCGCATGCTACTATCGATTAGCCCGCGATGCGCGCGCTGCATCTGCATTTAATCTAGACTACAGGCATGAACTAAATATATTATTATCAGTTTTAGTTTGTCCGTCGCAGCGGCAGCATCTTTGCTGCCACCGCTTTTTATTTTTTGTTCAGCTTCAGTGGTCTGGTGTAAGCATGGTTAGTATTTTTATATTTTCTTCATTCAATTACATAACATATCTTATCAATCTTAAATATCGATATTCAAGATCAGTCAGTGCCTCTTATGTATATGTCTCTTGGCAGTAGGGTGAGTTCGATAACTGATAAAATTAACATAAATAACTACATATCGCGGGTAGGGTACATTTTTAATTATGTTGGTTTGGAATAAAACGAAACAACGCCGAACATAATGTAAAAAATATATTCTTTTAACACCACACCCAAAATCATCGGTGTGGCTGCGGGCGCAAGTTCTATTCCATTAAAACGTAATTCGGAGGGTACCTGCGCCATAGTACTGTTACCCTTAAGTCTGGTGGCCTGGCATTTATCTGGGTCTAGATTCCATAGAGCTCAATCAATCGATAGAGCCTCTGTCTAGGCTTTGCAATACTGCGCAAGACTTGCAACTGTCAATGTCATTAGTCTATAGCCCAGACATATGCCTGGGTCTATCTTACCCCTTCCACAGCTCATGCATGCAATATGGATTCAATCGATGGAGCCTCCGTCTAGCTAGGGTTTGCACTACTGCGCAAGACTTGCAGATGTCAATGTTACTAGTCAATAACCCTGATGATGTAATGTATCCACACCGCCCGGTGGCATGTGCCGGCGGCTTTGTCAGAAACAGATGCCGCAGGTGCACCAGCGGCAGCAATTGGCATTGTGCCGCACAGGCCGCTGACATCTAGGTTAGGGGTGTCCATGCAAATTATTCACGATAGATTAATATTTAAAAAAAATATTAGTATATATATTATCTTCCTCGCACTTATCTTCTTTTTAAATGATTTTGTGATAGGAAATGTATGAAAGCCGGAGTTCCGTGGTTGATTATATTTTATGATACCGGGTACGTACACCATGGTAGAACTATACGAGTCTAGATTTGTAAGGCCAATGTCATATACCAACATAAGCAATAACAATAACATACTGGTAGACTACGGTAGCCTCGTAAGGTAGACTATTCAATACATAACTTTCGTTAATTAAAATTAAATAAGTAGTTTAAACAAATATTTCTTTTTACTGATTTGATCTAAGACTATTGCTTAAAGTTTTCTCTTTATTTAATTCAAACTTTATTGTTTGTCACCAATCCTATTATAATTATTGGGATCTTTTTAAACTTCATGTAATAATAGTACATTATGATACAAGTGTGTGAAAGTTGACCATTACATTACAAAGCGATATTGTGTGCGCACGAGCGAAAGCGAGTGCGCCATAAGAAAGCCGCGTATATTATGGTTACAGGCGAGAGACTATCGCACGCGTTTTTCGCCTCGATACGTATGTCCGGCGGAGTTAATTATAGGTTTTCTTCACTTGAAGAAGACATTTTCGTTAATATTAAACTTCACAATAATTAATCCAAACTTCGTCACAGCCGACAATTAATTCGGAAAAATGGCGCGTTTTTTTTTCTTGCCGCGATACCGATGCGCGCGCAAGGCTAAGGAGCGAGCTAGATCGGCCAACAGCCAAGATTTTTAAAATGTAATAATTCGTGTTTAAAACACAAGATTTAGAAAATTTTAAATGAATTAGTGTTATTTCTTAGTAATAAAGCTATATTTACCATTTCTTGAAATAAATATGTAGATACTGTTATTTTTCGCATAAATACTGTTTGTTGCTAAAATAAAAGTTATAACCCGACTAAATTATATCGCTTCTTCTTCTTACTTACTACTTGGTACAAGGGTACAAATGTAAATTGGTCGGGTTAATTAACTAAAGGCACTAGTGCAGTAATATACTGAAAAAGCACGCGTGTTCTAGGATTATGAGCCAAAAAACGGTGGAATAAAAACTTCATTTTGAGCAAGTGTGTTGAAAAAACAGTTATAGCTACCTATAAGTACTAAAGCATCGATTTCGTAGACGACGGTCGATTACAACACTAACTTTGACAGCGGTAAATATCGATACTGACTCGCGCATGCCGGCGGCTTTTCCTTTGTCTTGTCTATGCCAGTGCGGATACAACGTCCAACATTACGACACTTTACTCACTAGTTATTCGTGTAAGTGGCCACACTATCCATATAAAAGAAGAAGGACAAGTATAGGAAGGGAGGAACTAGAGTTCAATCAGGGTTGACAATGTAAAAATCCTTTTTAGAGATTTAAAAAAAACTGATATACAATTTTGTATAGGGTTTGCAATACTGCGCAAGACTTGCAACTATCAATTTCGTAAGTTAGTTACCCCGGCGTTTGTCTGGGTCTAACTTCCATAGAGCTTACGCATGCCCTATGCAATTAATCGATGAAGCGACCTTAGGGCTTGCATTACTGCGCATTGTTTCAGTTGTCACTGACAGAAAATAGGGTCTAACATTTGTCGGCATCTATCTTTCCTTCTTACACAGAGCTCACGCATGCACTATGCAATCAGTCGATAGAGCGTCTGTCTTGATAGGGCTTGCACTACTGCGCAAGACTTACAGCTGCCAATGTCAATAACTCTAAAACATGCCTGGGTCTAGCTGACCCCTTCCACATAATGCACGCATGCACTTTACAACCAATCGATGAAGCTTCTGCCCAGGGTTTTCATTACTGCGCAAGACATGCTGTCTATTTCTTTTATCGAGAAAGTGCCTTGGCTGTTAACTATTTTTAGATTTCGTCGTGAACTAAAAACGAATGAAAAAATAACCACCTTTAAAAAACCTGATAAAAAAGTTAATTAATTAAAGCATTTGTGTTCTATTAAGAAGAAACAAATTATTTTGGAGTCGGTGCGGTAGACTGTTGGTGTACATAAGCTAGAACGTATTTTTTGTATTTCACGATTTTTAGCTACTGCTCATATCTCAAAAACTACTGGACCGATTTTGATGAAACTTATAATGAACCCTGAGTTAAACTATACCTTATTAACGCATAAACACCGAAGCGGTCGCATGCGACCGCATAACAATAGAATATTCATTGTGTCTCGCTTACATATGCTTGAGGGATTAAGCGAAAAGATAATCATCTCGCTATGGCTTCTCGTTTTCAAAAAATCTTGAGACAAACGTACATACTTGTACACTTACAAATTTTGCACACTTGTTAAAAAAGCCTTATTAAGATCGACATAGGTACGAAAATGTTGTCAAATTTTGACAATAGCATATACAATCAGGTCGAATTGATTACCCCCTTTTGAAGTCGGTTAATAGCCACATATTATCATAACTTGATGAAGCTGATCATCGAAAGGTAAGTGCAATTACATTCTATTTCATTTACAATGGGTACAGTCAACGTCTAATAAAAGCTCTGCGAATTAACATTTCTTGCTTTTGCGAATTTGTTTAAAAAGTATACTTTATGTAAAGATGAAATAAGAAACCAAAAATGCGCAAGGGCGGGATTCGAACCAGCAACTTTCTGGCTAACGTACAAATTTTAGTTGACAGGAATACTTCTGCGGCCAGTGAATTCTACTGCCTAGCGGTACGCGGAACAAAACGTGGAGACCTTTATCTTTTTAAATAATACTAGCAGTCCCCCGCGACTTCGTCCGCGTAAATATAAGATTTCCTGTAGGCATGACTTAGGTGCGCAGTTTTTTTCTAAACTCTGATATCCTAATATAGATATGAAGTTAGGGACCAAAACGTGTGTGAATAAAATTAACATTTATATAACGGGGGACTGCTACTTCGTCTGCGCTTTTTGATTCAACTCCTTCTCCATTGATTTCTAGGTATCATGAAATAACCTATCTAACACAAAATAATTTTTGCAAATCGGCTCTGCAGTTCCTGCTACTAGCACGTTTAAACCAACAAACAATGCTTCGGCTTTTTTTATGTACACATCTTCTTTATATTTGGACGACCCGTCTGATGTAGTGTTCAAGAAATCGCCTACTACTCAGCGGGTTGCGGGTTCGATCCCCGCACAATACAAACATTTGTGTGCATGAACATATCTGTTTGTATTGGTCTGGGTGTTTTCTATGTGTATCATGTGTGTATTTACAAACAAAAAAGTATTTAAGTATTATATCTGTTGTCTGGCACCCATAACACAAGCTTTGAGTAGCTTACTTTGGGACTAGATGGCGATGTGTGGGAATGTCCGAAGGATATTTATTATTATATTATTAAAATTAATAGGAGTCCCCGAGGAATCGATGTGCGTCTATTGATTTTCCTCCGTTCCTATAAGGCAGCGTTTTTTTTAAAATAACCTATCTTGCTATAAGTTATTCGAAAAAGTACAAGCTGACCCGCGCGACATATACTCGTAGTACCGTAAAATGCTGCAACTTTGCCAAGTAAGCGCAAATTTGCCTAATTTTTTCCGTTCTTTATATCTCAGTCTGCTTAATTTGTTGTTTCTTTCTACCATTTGTTAGTAAATTTACATTAGTATGGCAACACATTTTATTTTTTTATTTTATGGTAACTACAAGGATTTATCCGTTAGCAGCGCAGAAATTGAAATTGTGTGAGCGAAAAATTTTACGGTGTCTCAAAACTTTTGGGGTTTTGTCGCCAAAAAACAGTGTATTCGTGCTGTGATAACGTCCCAGGGTAAAAAAATATGTTCTTTTTGATGTATGGTTTTATGTTTTGATAAAATCTCATGGTTTTATCAAATGTTCTCACTAGGCAATGTTGGGCAGTGTTTTGAAAACTCAAGTGACACATCTTTGCCTGGGTCTAGGGTTGTCAAATATTATAATCAGAAATGAATACTTAAATTATCCTTTGGTAAATAATAATAAGCAAATGTGATTATTTCCCTATCATATAAAAGATTGGTTGTATGTTTTTGTGCTTATTCATTAGTAATCGTAATTATAAAATTACGAAGAGAATGAAGTCCCGGGCAAAGCTAGTTTGTTAGGCTACTTACCTAAAATAAGCAACTTATTTTTTTCTTATGCAAATATATATATTTTTCTACACGCTTAAATGATATAAAAAAATTCTGATACCTAGACCCAATCCGAAGATGAACTAATTAAAACAAAAGTAATTCTATTGATGTCGTCCGTTGTGACATCCATCTTTTTGTATAAATCTACCGTTACTTATAACGGTTCGTTGAATATAGGAACGGGGCATTAGTAAATAAACCTTACTTTTATTTCAATTACTTATATAAAAATGGGGTTTGACAAAAATAGAAAAAGAAGAAAACCAAGACCTCGTAAATATTCTGATTATTCTCAGGAATCTTTAGAAGTTGCTCCAGACCTACTGCGTGATAAAGTTATTTCGTAGTATGAAGCACACGATTTTAAGACAGAAGATTATTTTTATTTTATATACCTACCTACCGTCGCCAAATAACAATTCATCTATGAAAAGTACTGTTTGCATTTTTTTTTATACATACCTATTTACCGTCGCCAAATAATAATTGTCTATCCTTGATCCTTTCCTTTCCTTTGGACATTGCCATCTAGTCCCAAAGTAAGCTACTCAAAGCTTGTGTTATGGGTGACAGACAACGGATATAATACTTAAATACTTTTTGTTTGTAAATACATACATGATATACATAGAAAACACCCAGACCAATACAAACAGACATGTTCATGCACACAAATGTTTGTATTGTGCGGGTAGACGATTTCTCAACCACTACACCAGTCGGGTCGTCAATCTATAAGTGGTACTGTTTTTTTATGTTGGTAATAATATTTTTATTATATAAGTGACTAGGTAGGTACTTATGATTTGGGATAAGCATTGCATTCTATTATTTTGATATAACAATATTCTCACTAAAGAATTTGAAATATATCTTTTGTGTATTTTTGGCACAACCCTACATCCAACTTCTTTTTGTATGGGAAATCTGCAGTACCTGCTAAAACTTTGCCTGTCACTCACTAAAAAAAAAACTATTACATTTATGCCCGTGATTTGACTATTAGAAACAAGAACGGTCTTTTGTGATAAACAGAAAAAATAACTACACGATTATTAGATAACCTACAGAGATATTCTTCTAGGCAAAGTTGTGTCCTTGAGATTCAACATTGCCTACGATTTTGTACGGCTGTAATACGAAAAATGTACTTGATTTAAGAAAATTTGGCGCTTATTTGGCATCGCATAAAGTCTGTTTTCCTACTTAAACATTTTAGAATGTATAAAAATTATTACGTTCAATGCTATTAAGAAAAAACGTCAAAATCCAGGCAAAGTTGCAGCATTTTACGGTACACGATTATCTACATTGTAATATTTTATTGCGTCTTTTAACTTCTATTCGACTACATTATCCTGCAGCCATTACAATCTTTCTGCATATCCTAAAGGTATGACTGAGAGTTGATTTAAATATTAAATCTTTATTGCACATCACATAAATTGATTTACAAATTCGTTTTAAGGAAATGTACAATTTAGGCCGTCTTATCGCTATGAGCGATATCTACAAATATCTATTGACGATATACACACATCAACATGGTCAAAGGATATTTCAATTAAACCTGGATAACTAAAATTCTATTAACTTTCTGTTAAGACACCTACACATTAAAATAAACCTTTAAGATAACGTTAAATTTTAAGAAAAACTTTAAATTGGATCACGAACATAAAGAACACCTCGAGTCTGCTAGATATCGTCGTGGCTAATGACTTAAAAGTACCAGTGACATGTTCCGGAGACGTAAACATTACATCTGAGTTAAACTGTCAAATCACAGTAAAAGCTGTTTTGTGTTTTCCCAGTTTAACAGGTAACCTATTATCTGTTAGTGAACTCATGAAAAATGGTAAAGTAGAATTCACTGAAACAAATTGCTACATTCGAGACAAGAATGGAATATTTGTTGCTACCGCAGGCCTTTCAGATAGCGTTAACAAGTTGAGGTTGCAGTCAGCACCGATTGCAATGCCTGCTCATACTCAGACCCAGAAAACAAATGGGGAGTTGTGGCACCGACGCCTTGCAAATATTAAGAGATTGTAAATATAAAGAGGGATTGTTTACGGCATATTTTTTGAAATTATTGATAAAATAACCAATTCAGGGTGCATAACATGCTGTAAAGCAAAGCGAACGAGATTGCCCTTCAGTCATGTTGCAGAGAGAAGTGCAGAGGCACTGCAAATCATCCACACTGATGCTTGCCCTATAGAGGTGTGTTCCCATGGAGAGGCCCGTTATTTTATCTTATTTGTGCATAACATATATATACACAGTCTGGCCATAAATAATGTTACAATTAAAAATAAGAAAAATATTACATTTGAATTTGGAATCTGTCATTTTTATAAAATTGCTCATTGTGTTTTCTAATTTTGGCGCCAATACATTATATAATACACACATCAAAAGTGGATAGGGATCAAGCATTTTTATGCGGATTTCTTGAGATTGAGATGTGGCTTTGTAATAAATTTATGATATTATAAATTTGTATGGATCCTTTTTGGTGCATTTCATAATTTGAAACAGGAACTGTCAATCAAATTCGAGTAAAAGATGAAAATCAGCTGTCAATATTTTCCCTATAAAAACATACAACGCACTGAAGACATTATTAGTGCTACTGTTTACCTACTACTGATTAAAACCAACGTTATTATGGAGCGGCGACGTCATTTAAGCAGGGAAGAAATGCTCAGAGCCGTGGGAATGATAGAAGCTGGTTCCCGGCAACGTACTGTGGCTTTAGCTCTGAATACAAGTCAGAGTGTTATCAGTCTACTTTAGACACGTTACCGAAGCACTGGTACCGTGGCTGAGCGCCATGGAGGACGGTATCGCTGCACCACACGGAGACAAGACCGATACATTCAAATCACTGCTCGAAGAGATCCAACAATAACCGCCATGATGTTAGCCGTGAGGCTTCATCACTCTTCAGGGAACTTAATTTGCGACCAAACAGTCAGAAACCGCTTGCATGAAGTGAACCTTCATTCCCGAAGACCGCTACGGGTACCACCTATAGCAATGCACAATCGTAGGATTCGATATCAATGGGCTCTTGAACACAGAAATTGGGCAGAAGAACAATGGCGTTTCGTGTGCTTTTCTGATGAGTCTCGTTTTGGTATGAGACCGGATACAAGACGTATACGACACTGAAGAACCCCTGGACGCCAACAGCGATTAAAATCCTGCCAGGAAGTCCATCCTTATAGTGGTGGAACCATCATGGTATGGGCGGGTATTTGGATCGGCGAAAGAACTGATTTGATTCGGATCAGAGGCATCCTCAACGTTCAAATTTATGCTGAGACTATTGTATCAGACGTCATCGTTCCTCTACAAGTGCAAATCGATCCCTTTATTTCAGTTAATGCACGACCGCACACCACAAGAGTTGTAAGACAGACTCTCCCCGCGGCTAACATCAATGTCCTGCCCTGGCCTGCTCAGTCGCCACACTTGAACCCGATTGAGCATGCATGGGATATGCTACAGAGAAGAGCTCTGCCGAATATGGAGGGTATCCAGTCGCAAGAAGACCTTTTTTTGTTGTTGCAACGAACATGGGCGGCCATTCCACAGCGTGATTTGGATGAACTCATTTTGAGTATGCCAAACCGATGTTCTTGTGTTGTTAGTGTTCGCGGTAGAAACACGGATTATTAATTGTTTAAGTAACCCAATAAAATTTTACAGAAAAATGTTATTTCAGTATTTTTTTCGAACTTTAATGTTAGTGGTTCAAATGTCAAAAATCCCTTTATTAGGAAAATGGCAAATTTCTTTATTAATGCAAAGGTGACTTGGTTTATCGTTACTGTAGACAAACGAAAACACTTTATTTATCCTTTGGATAATAATATCCTTTGGACATTCCCACACATCGCCATCTAGCCACAAAGTAAGCTACTCAAAGCTTGTGTTATGGGTGCCAGACAACGGATATAATACTTAAATACTTTTTGTTTGTAAATACATACATGATATACATAGAAAACACCCAGACCAATACAAACAGACATGTTCATGCACACAAATGTTTGTATTGTGCGGGGATCGAACCCGCAACCCGCTGCGTAGTAGGCGATTTCTCGAACACTACACCAGACAGGTCGTTATTTAATGAATCCTTAAAGAAAAATTTAATTAATATCAATCAGGAGAAAAGTTATTGCAAAAATATATGTTGATCCCTAGACACTTTTGATGTGTGTATTTTGCGATATTAAAAATGGAGTAGGGTGACAAAGAGAACCGAATCGCTATGATTGCATTACACAAAGTTGGAATAGAGCCAAATGCAATTTTTAAAACTCTTAATACGCTTGGTATTAGACAAATGTTTGTGCACCGGGCTATCAATAGGAACAGAGACCTCCTCTGTTTGTGACAGAAAAGATCTAGCCGTCCACGTAGTGTTTGTACAAAAAAGGTGGTCAAAGCTGTAAGGGAAAGAATTCGCAGAAATCCTGTCCGAAAGCAAAATATTTTATGTCGGGAGATGAAGATAGCACCCAGAACCATGTCGTGTATTTTAAAACTAGAGCAAAGACTTTAAAGACTTGCAGCCTATAAAAGACGCACTGGTCATTTTGAACTGATAATTTAAAAAAGAATATATTGGTAAAATCGAAAAAACTACTGAAAAAAGAGGTCACAGAAAAATTTTGTTTACGGATGAGAAAATATTTACAATTGAGCAACATTTTAACAAAAAAATGACCATATTTATGCTCAAACCTCTGAGGAAGCTTCCCAATTAGTCGGCAGAGTGCAACGTGCGCATTACCCGACTTCAGTGATGGTTTGGTGGGGTGTTAGCTGTGAAAGAGTGACTGAGGCATATTTTTGAGAAAAAGGTATCAAAACATCAGCACAAGTTTATCAAGATAACATTCTTGAGACAGTAGTTAAGCCCCTTAACAACACCATGTTCAATAACCAAGCATAGTCTTTCCAACAAGACTCGGCGCGGGGTCATAAAGCTCGGTCCACGCAGTCTTGGTTAGAAGCGAACGTTTCGGACTTCATCAGAGCTGAAGACTGGCTTTCGTCTAGTCCCGATCATGATCCGCTGGATTATGATTTATGGTCAGTATTAGAGATTACGGTTTGCTCTAAACGCCATGATAATTTGGAGTCCCTAAAACGATCCATACGATTGGCAGTGAAGAATTTTCCCATGGAAAGAGTGCGTGCTTCTATTGATTCTATGGCCTCAACGTTTAAAGGACTGTATTTCAGCCAATGGAGACCACTTCGAATAAGCTTTTTGTATTTTAAATTGTTTAATATTTATGTATAAAACTAACACACTGTAAAAGTAATAAATATCATTTGCATTAAAAAAAATGTGTCAATATTTGTGGCAAGACTAGTATATTATCTCAGGAATAAGAATGAGGCATTCGGCAAATTTAAAGAATTTAAACTGAAGTTGATAACCAAAATATCATAAATACTAGACGTAAACCCGGCTCCGCTCGGGTAAAATGTGACTCATAATACACATCTAGGTACACAATGTAGGTAAATACTTCTGTAGTCACCCTTCGCTGCATCTACTTTCCACAATTGTGACAATGTTTTCCAAATGCAAGGAGATTCGGCTGTTTACAAAATGATATAGGTGTCATCAAACAAAAGACCAAACAAAGATTAAGACTGAAGACACGACCAAAGAAACATTTTATGAAATATACTTACGTATCTTGGCATAATGTGTGTAACAGAATCCCAATAAAGCATTAAAACAAAACAAATCAGAGAACAATATTTTCGCGAAACGTCAACGACTGAAGAAAAGTTATTTTTACTTCTTCTTCTTCGTTTGAATGGCGAGCGAACGTAAGCTTGCCAGCGATGGCTCACTGTAGACCCACCAACTTACCTGAAGAATGACAGTTTGGCGCCACACAGTGCTGCCAGACGAAAAAATCTAATCAGCGCTGACAGCGATGCATTAAGCGCTAGATTCGAATATTCGAATTATTCGTAAATATATATTTACGAACCATTAAGGCGCTAAATAGGCTCCGCTTTTTACAAAAATAAACACTTCTGTTTTTTTTAATTATTCTCTGTAACTGCATGACGATAAATTTAAAAACGTATTTATTTAACTTGCTTGCTTAACATAAGGTGGAATTAATGCCGAATGGCATTCTTAACCAGTTATAAATACCTAAATACAAATTAATATCTAAGCGGGTTGTTAATGAGAACTAAAATATTATAACTTAATTAATGTGTGATGGTTTTGTATCTTTGCCTGTATATCATCCGCATAAAAGAAAAATAATACGACGCTAGCGACACGACAGGTTGCTTCCCCGAATCTTTTTAAGGGTCACAAACGCTCCAAGAGCTTTCCAATCTATATTTGTCATATCTATGCACTATACGCCTTGTCAATGGCGACAGCGGTTTGTTTGTCAGCGCTATTAGAATTTAGCGAAATTCTCCATAATCCGAATTTCGCGGATATATGTTGTCGACTCGAAATCAATATATTTTTATGTTTTGTTATTCATATAAGGTTTCGATCGAGTCTACCGTACCCCTTGACGAAATTATTAATATAGATAAAGATGTTGCGGCCTGATAACGGATTGGAGTACTTCAATAAGGAATTAAATAACTACTTACAACAAGCTGGAATAATACAATAAAAGAACAAATATGTACACACCAGAGCAGAATGTTCTGCTGAAAGGACAATGGCAGAATTGTTGAAGTAGCTAAGTGTTTGATGTACGATGCTAAACTCGATTAGAGATTTACCTAAAAAGTTTACCTAAAAAACAGATCAATAGTATCAGGAAAACGCCTTATGAGCTGTGGTATGGTACAAAGTCTGATTTGAGTCATCTTTGCTTATTTGGAAGCAAAGTTTTGGCACATATACCGAACGAGAAGCGCGACAAAAAAAGAACAGCATATACTTGTCGGATATGGACACAGTCCGACAAAAACAGGTTCACTGTCAAGTACTAGAGCCGAGTTTACTGCTCTGTCAGGGGAATCCCGGGAAGCAGTTTATTTGAGAAATTTGTTATATGAAATTTTTCGTAAAATATACTCCTGTGATTGATAACGCTTATTGACAACATTTCAAAATTTTTGTATGCTCATTTTTATTTTTTTCCTGAAAGAACTTGAAAATGAAGGCACTCATATTTTTTCCTTTTTTATTTCTTTTCAGTATTTTCCCTAATAATAATTGTGTAAAAACTCTCCATTCTAAAAGAGCGTAAGTGCATGAGGTTGGATGTCACGAGGTCATGTCTTTGCTATATTCTATTAAAAAAAACTGACGTTAATAGTGTTGTGGTCGGTTTCAATTGGAGAATTAAGATGTCGATATCGATATTAATGGTATATCATTTAACTTATTTAATACTATAATGATGCCTGAAAATTACTCAACTATTTTCTTATACCTACAAATATCAACCATATTTCGAATAAGGAATCATGATGATTATTTCGTATCTAAACTAAAAAAATAATTTGAATGCAAAATGTTTTTTTAAAATAATCTTCAATTTAGCATATCGTAATTTATCGATAATGTCCAATACAACACCGGAAATAACAACAACACTAAATGTGAAAGTGACAGGTGACAGCAAGATCATATGTTCAAAAGCATTTTTTTCTGCAAGAAATGACATTGCAAAAACTTAACCTGTGAAATGCCAACTTTCATGTTCTTTTCAGTCTTTTTCATTTAACTTTAAAAATAAAGCGCAAAAAAATCTGAAATTTTTTTGTTTGTTTTTAGAATCGCTAAGTCTTGAAATGGTTTCCGAATTTTCATACCTTTAAAAATGAAATGTTGTCAATTGTGATAGCTAAAGTACCATAAAATTAGCATAAAGTAATCAATGTCATAATCGATCAAATTATGTTGTTAAAAATTGTATTGTTATTTTTTTTACTTGTACTCTCCAAACCTGTTTTTAATATTTTCTGTTATGATGGTATGTTGATTTTGATAAGTGATTGTGTCACTGTATATTCATTTGTGTATTAAAATAACATGTTGCTGTTTTAACTAAAGCCTTACTTATTTGTCTATTCTCTTGTCTAGACCATAAATATTTGAAAACAATAAAGTTGTCCATTGCGACCGTTCAACGTGTTTTATTATTAATTGTTAAAAACTCAATATCGTGTTGTGGATTTCTGTCCCAAGTAGTGTTCCCGGGGCCTATAGGCTTTTAGGCCTAAAATTAAGTCTATTAGTCCTTTTTTAAAGGCCATGATAGACTACTAGGCTTTTAAAAGGCTACACATTTTAAAATCGTATAGGTTTAAAAACACCTATAGGTCTATTTATAGCCCTTTAGGCTGTATTTCCGACTAAAGGCTTTTTCGAGTGGTAGGCTTATTATAAGGCTATAGCCATTATTCAGATTATGGCTTTATATGAATCAACAAGTATTTTATATTGTATTTACTTTCAAATTAAATGAAAACTAAAGTCCATTTCTTTTTGCTCGTCGAATATTGTAAACAATCGTGACATTCCTTTTAACCGAAATTATTCATTTTAAAATATGATAAACACAAACTTTAAAACTACATAGATAGTTTATACTTGTAGCAGCACTGAAATCTTTTTAAACCAATTTGTAAGTAAAATTTATTCACTCACTTTACTTTGAAAGTTTAAAAAAGATTATTACATTTTTCGACTAGCAAAGTAAAACGGATTTTATATTATTTTTTATACCTTATTTTGAGGGTAGTTTGAAAATAATAATTGAGTCATAAGTTCAGTTAGACATTCATACGTAGCTTGAGCAAAAGCAAATACACGCTCTTCCGATTTCTCCAATGTACGGTTAACAGTAACACTTAGACACTCAAAGTTAACGCTTATGCCACGGACATAAGGGCGGTAAGAAATCGTGAAATTAAGTTGACGATTATTGTACTCGAACAATAAACAAAATATACCTAGCATAAGGGAAGAAAATTCTTTGTAGGTTTTTTAGCCTTTTAACCCTTTTAAATATACGCCTGGCCTAAAAAAGGCTAAGAGGTTAAAGTTATCGGGTGGACAAAAAAAAGGCTATCAAAAAGGCCTAGCCTACAGGCCTAATACTTTTTAGGCTTTTATTCCGCTGTAGCCCCTAATTTATAGGCCAGCCTTAAAAAAAGCCTAAAAGCCTATAGGCCTCTGAAACACTAGTCCCAAGTCCTGCTAAGATGGAAGAAAGCCTGGTTTTCATGCACAATATCTTCAGGGAAATTCTTAAGAGCTTTTCTTCTTTTCTCTCTCTCTCTCTCATATCCCAGGCATGCTCAATAGGACAGTTTAAACCTTGGATATCATGTTGTAACCAACTTGTAACGAAATGGTTCCAGTTTTCCTGTGCAATAGCCCATTGTAATCTTCCACAATTACTTCTCCTAAGCGCAAGTACCCGAAGTGGCCTACTTGCACGTAGGTTGACTTCGTGCAGTCGTCTTTACAAAGTTTGACCGCTTACCAGCAAACCATACTCTCTCTGTAGCCTTTGAACCTATTGCATTGCCGTTACATTTGTTTGACTACAAATGCAATTGGTTCCATAAAATATCCTATAATTGTTTTGTAGAAAATGATAATTAGGTATTTTATGCTATAATTCAATTTCTCTATACTATTGTAAAGAGGAAAGATTTGATTGTTTGATAGCATCGAATAGGCTCCAAAACCACGGGACCGATTTAAAAAATATTTCATCATTATCCTGCATTCACGGCGATGAACATAGGCTATATAACATTTTCAAAAAAGTTAGGGATCCATATGAAAAGTTCGATTATGTAACCGAAGGTGAGAAATAAAAATCATTAAATCGCGAACGCTGTGAAAACTGTTAACAAAGTAGAGTAGAGCAAAGTGATGTTCTACAGTTTTGTAGAAGATATCATTTTATACAGTAAAGTCTGCGATAGCATAATATGTCTTCTAACTATAACAGTTATGTCACAATCACTTCTTTTTAAGAAAAATATGTTTTTTGCGCCGGCAAAAAGAAAACCACATTTTCCATATTTCAGTATTATTCTTTGTCCATCTGACTTCTAAACTATGCGAGTGTAAATTTTGAAAAAAATATGTAATGTAGATCTTAACAAATACTTTTAACGAAAATTGGCTTTAGACGAGATCGAACGCGAAGATTTTGAGATATAGCACATTTTCAACAACCGCTAACATAACTTTGTTCTTCATACAAACACTTTAAAAAACAAAGTTGTATTTGCTGTCAACAAAATATTGTGGTATTTTACTGAGTGGATTCCCGAATTCAGATGAAGTTGGCACGGCACCCTCAGTGCGCGTATCCGACTCGCACTTGGCCGGTTTTTTCGATATAATGTGCATTTCATATAAGCCAACACCCCCCGACTAAGGATAGTTAGTTAGTTAGTTTGGCTGGGGTGTTTTCCGCACTTAGCCTCATGATTGGGCCATTGTACGTATGTCCCTCCTTTTTATTCTAACCAACCCAGGCTTTCCCAGAAGGCTAGCAACCTGTTCAGATTACAAAAGGCCTCCGGGAAAGTAGCTGGGGATTTGAGAATATTTGCCCGTTGTTCTGCCACACTTGCGCACTCCATGAGCACATGATGTGGTGTTTCTTCTGCCTCCATGCACCCTCTGCATAGGGGGCTGTCTGTGACACCTATTGTGAAAAGGTGTTTGTTTAAGAGACTATGACCAGTTATGGTGCCTATGGCTAAGCGTAGTTTGTCTCTTGGTAATCGGATGAGGTTGCGGGCAAGCCTTTTCGATGCTACCGGAACAGCCATCTTAGTTTGCCTGCAACCATCGCCATTTCTCCATTCATCTTGGTGTGCTGCTTCAGTTTCTTCACGTAGCCAAGTTTTTATTTGGGCCAGCGGTAGGGGCAGCAAAGGTTCCGGTCCATATACTGTAGTTGCTGATCCCCTCTTGGCTAGTTCGTCAGCTGCGTCGTTACCTAGTGAGTTACTGTGTCCTTTGATCCATTGCAGAGTTACCTCATTTGTGTTTGCTATGGATTGTAGTGCCTTATGACACTCCAAAATAAGGACAGATGTTATGCTGTTGTTTTTTAGGGCTTGGAGCACCGATGCGCTGTCCGAGACGATTTTAATGTGTAGGTCTTTGACGTCTCTGGCTGCAACTGCCTGTGCTGCCCTAGTGATGCCGATACATTCTGCTTGGAAGATAGTGCTCAGCTTGTCTAAAGTTGTTGATATTTTAATGTTAAGGTCATTTGAGAACACACCAGCTCCTGTACCCTTTGAGGTTTTGGAGCCGTCTGTGTATATACGAACCTCTTTTGTGCCTGAGCTGTCGCTAGGCTCTTCGGTGATTTGGATGTTGTATTTTCTATCAAATATATGATGGCATGGTATTCTGTCCATGGGTGCATCTAAAAGTGGTCTTTCTTTCAGAGGCCCATCTAGGATTTTTGAATGTGTGGTCATTATGTTTTGTTTCCATAGTCCGTTTGCCCTAAGTCGTAGAGCAGCTGCTTTTGCTTCTTCCTGAATTACTAGATGCAGCGGTTTTAGATTCAGGAGAAACTCTAGTGCGGCTGATGGAGTGGTTTTCATGCAACCTGTAGCTGCGATGCTTGCCAAACGTTGTAGGCTTTGAAGTTTTGATTTGATTGTGGACAGTTGCGTTCTGGGCCACCATACAACTGATCCATAGGTAAGAGAAGGCCTAATAACCGATGTGTATAGCCATAATGTGATCTTTGGATTTAGACCCCATCTCTTGCCGACTAGTCGCTTGCATTGATAAAAGGCTATACAGGCCTTCTGCATTTTATCATCGATATGGCTACTCCAGTTCAGTTTGCTGTCTAGGGTGATGCCCAGATATTTCACTTGTGAGGAGAGAGCCAATTCGGTGTTAAACAGTATTGGTAGCTTTAGTTCGGGTAATTTCCTTTTGTTGGTGAAAAGGATTAGTTCTGTCTTTTTGGGGTTTACTGACAACTCGTGCTCGTTACACCATTTTTCCACTATCTGAAGAGCGGAACGCATTATCTCACATAGGAGGTTTTCCGCGTTTCCGTTTATCAGTATAGCTAAGTCATCTGCGTAACCAATAGTAGTGTATCCTCTTTCATTTAGCCTACTCAGGAGGCTGTCTACTACTATGTTCCACAGAAGTGGAGAGAGGATGCCGCCTTGTGGGCATCCCCTGACTACTGTTGCACGTGTGGTGGTTTGTGTGGTTATTTGGACTGCCCTTTTACTGACCAGCTCGTTTATCCATTTTGTTATTACTGGTTCTACCCTTAGTTTTCTTAGGGCTAGGTTAATGCTGTTGTGCATAGTTTTGTCAAAAGCCCCTTCTATGTCTATGAACGCGGCAAGTGTTGATGATTTGTTGTTAATTGCCGATTCTATTTTGTGCACAACAGTATGTAGTGCTGATTCTGTTGATCTGCCTTTCCTGTATGCATGCTGTTGTGGGTGAAGTGTTTTGTTTCTTAAAAACTCATCTCTTAGGTATCTGTCTATTAGTCTTTCTAATGTTTTTAGGAGAAAAGAAGTCAGGCTGATGATTTGGCTAACGTATAGTCTCCCTTTCCGGGCTTAGGTAGGAAGACTATCTTTGCTTCTCTCCATTGCTTTGGTATGTATTTGAACGCTATACATGCTCTGTATATTGGTAATAGGTGGGTGGTGATTTCTTGAGAGTTCCATTGTAGCAGGGCTGGGAAAATTCCATCTAAGCCCGCTGATTTGAATGGTTGGAAGCTTTTTAGAGCCCATCTGATTTTGTCCGTTGTCACGATTTTGGTTGCAACTTCCCATTCCTGTGATGTCGGTGTCACCCGGATTTCATCTGGCCATTCTGGATCCGGCGTGATTTGACAGCCTGGGAAGTGGGTTTCTAGTAAAACCTTGCAGGTTTCTTGGTCTGAGTTTGTGAACGTACCGTCATCTTTTTTAAGAGAACCGAGGAGGTTGAGATCCCCTTTAGACAGTATTTTCTTTACTCTCGCGGCTTGGTTTGTTGAGTCTATACTACTACAGAAGTTGTGCCAGGCTTCTGTTCTACGGAACCTGATACGTTTCTTGTAGTGTTTTTGTGCTCTTTTGTATTTCGCCCAGTCCTCGTCGGCGCGGGTGTTTTTTGCTCGGTTAAACAGTGTCCTGAGAGCCTTCCTTAGCCTTTCAAGTTCTGGTCCCCACCATTGAGTGTTGCCCGAGTTTTTCGGTGTAGCGGTGGGGCAGGTTTGTTCGAAACTGTTAAGGAGGGTGGCTGTCAGGGATTGCACGGTATGTTCTATGTTATTGGTGTTAAGGGTTACATCGACTGTTTCAGAATCGTTTAGTGTTTTTGTTAGTATGTTACAATATTGTTTCACGTCTGTCCTCCGAGGATTGCGGTATGGGACAGGGTCTGTTAGTTTAAGGTTTAATTGAAAGCATACACGCCTGTGGTCTGCGAACGATGGTTCATTAGATACATGCCATCCGTCGACGAGGTCTGCTGCCTTGTGTGTTGCTAGAGTGATGTCTATGGTAGTTTGGCACCTAGAGGTCACAAAAGTTGGTTCCGTGCCCTTGTTCATTATGTTGAGGTTAGTTTGTAGTAGGTATTCTGTTAACAGCTCACCCCTTCTGTTGGTGTCCTTACTTCCCCACAGAGGATGATGCGCGTTGCAGTCCGCAGCGATGACCAGCTCCCAGTCCATGGCTTCACAGTGCAGTACCAGCTCAGCTAGTTCTCTGGCTGGAACGTCGCCTTCGCTCGGCATGTACACCGAGGCCAGGACCAGGGTAGTTTGGTTGTCTACAAGGACTTTTACTGCGGTTAGATCTCTGGAACAGAATTGGTTAAGCAAGGTGGTATTTGTGGTTTTGGGCATTACAATACAGGTCCTAGGTTTTTCTACCGGTGTTTTGAGTAATATCTTACCACTGATGTTGTTGAGACCGCATATGGTGTTGTTTCTGATCCAAGGTTCTTGGATCAGCGCGACGATCTTGTTATTTACCTCCAGCACTCTGCGTAGTGTGGCCGTCGCGATCTGTTTGTGCTGGAGGTTGGTCTGCAAGACTTTGAGGCTAAGGGGTGGGGCTACGCAGGACGCCATCTTCGTCGCTCGTATCCCCCGCGCTCTCTGCAGGCGAACTCATCATGTCGAGCCAGCTCGGACCCGGTTGGGGAGCGGCTGCTGATGGTCCTGGTGTCTCGCTGGGTCTTGCAGTGCTGGGTTCGGCCGGCGCGGATGCCTCTTCATGTGCGAAGAAGCGAATATAACCGCTTCCCGACATGTGGGCAATGCGACGTTCCCGATCCAGGATGGTCTGCCGCTGGTCTTCCGGGATCCCCAGTATGAGGTGGACTACCCTCTCACTGGACCCTGGTTCGCCTGGTTTGTCGTCGTCCGTCATATCGTACAGCAGCCAGGAGTCGACTCTGTACCACGGGTTCTGGGCACAGAGGACTCTCTGTAGCGTGCTGGAGTCGGTGATACGGGTGTGTAGTAATAGCCCAGCTTTGAGCCTCTTTTTCATGTCTGACTGCCTAATGACAGTCAGAGTGGTGTGTTGTATCGGTGACGGAATGTTTCTGACCTCCCTCTCTAGCCAGTTAAGGGCGTTCGCGTTCTCACACCACATCGCCAGCACCCCATCCAAAAGGAAGGGGCGCCCTCGAAATGATGGAGCCTGCGCACCCGGGGACGGTGGAGACAGAACAGCTTGAAGGATTCTATCATCGATAGCCTCCCTAAGCTGCACTGCCTGTTCCTGCGAGAAGTCGCGCGGCGGGACGGTGATGACCGCTACCCTCAGGTGCGATTGACTCGCATCTGCGTAGCTCTCCGCCCGCCTATGCCTGCCGTCGGTTTTAGGACGTTTGGCTTCCCCCTTGGGGACCGAGTATCGTCCAGACGAGCTCGCTTCGTGGAAGCGCGGTCGTCCGGACCATTCCCGACCCCAGGTTGCTCGCTTGCGGGAGCAGCGGGAGCCTCCGCCTCGAACCTACGGCCGCGGCTACTTTTCGGCTTCCGTTTTCGCTGGCGTAGTTTGGGTGGTCTTGTTGGTTTTGTGGTTGTGGGTGGTAGCGTTGATGCCGTTCCATGCCGTCCTGCCTCCGCGGAGGTCACCCCCGCGGAGGTGGAGGGCACGGGCTCGCTGGGCGTTGTAGCCGCAGCGGCCGGCGTCTGAGTTTGGTTGGTACTAGGCTGGTCCGCTTTACTTCCTGCGTGCCCCCGAGGGGGAACGCGTTCCGTTCGGCTTCCCAGCCCTTGGTTGGTGTGTCTGTCAGTGGGCCGCGACTCTGCGGGCTGGTGGGTCACTCCCGACGCACACGCGGTGGGGTGATCACGTTGGGGTTGACCCACCATCCCTCGGTTCGTTGCAGCTTTGGGCTTTCGGGTCCCCTCTGTAGCACGGCCGGTGTGGCGGTTGCTGTCGGGTCGGCCTTCTTGCCCTCGGCTGCTAGCAGTTGTCGCCGGTTTGGCGGTCCCTTTGCAGGGGCGCTTCCGAGCGACAACGGTCCATTCCGACACCGTTGCAGTGTCGGCGGTGGTTGGTATGGCCTCCGCCAGACCTGAAAGGTCCAAGCTCGGGCCGTGTTCAGTGGTCGGGGTACTCCCCGTCGGTGTGTTTTGTGTGTTTTGACCAGTAGCATTTACCGAAGGAGGGGCCTGGGTCTCCACCCGTCCTTGGTCGTCGGTAACATTACATCTCCCAGACCCGGGTATCTGGGAGAGCCGGGCGCTAGCCGGATCGCATGGCAAACTCTTCTCAATTGCGTTGTCAGTCATTACGAAAAAAAAGGAGGTTTGGGTAAATAGCTACAGGGGTTCCCCATATCCCTGCACCCAGACTTTTAGAGGTTATTTAGGCCTCACGGTTCCTGGTAACCGAATGTTTTGATTGGGTTATTTACTGCCGCCCAATGTTCGGCATTGACAACTCTTTACGACTGGTCGGTGTGCGGGTGGAAGTGCACACCGAAAGCGTTGTCCGTCAGCCAACCCTCCTCTTTTCTCATCTGGGCTTGGGACCAGAAAAGGCAGAGTTTAAAAGGACCGACTAAGGATAAATATGCATCCAATTATCCGATCCATAATATTAAAATAAGAAATTGTTATACATTATCCCCCTGCCATTTTTGTTCTCAATAACACACCTTTTCCACGTCTCATAAGTTCAATAGGTAGGACCCGTTTAAACCGGTTCTCCCTTGTTTTGTCGAAAAACGTTTGATATAATTTCACTATTACTAATCACTCTTAACATAATGGTTGTTTAACATAATTTTGTTTAACATAATTTTTATAACAGATAATATTTGTTTGATATAACAACGTTTGTGCTAACATTTAAGAGGCATAATCATCATTCGACCTAATAATCATTTCATCTAATTTTTGTTTTATCTAATCTTATTTTGTATAATTATCATTTAACATACTTTTATTAAGTACTTTTATCACAAAAAAGGAGCGCCACCGAGCACCAGAACTCGGCTCTGTTGGTGTCGTCTAGGTTAGGTTAGGTTAGAACAGTGATCCGACAATGCCAGAACTCCCCTCTGTTGGTGTCATGTGTTGTTTTATCTAGTGTTATTCAGTTATAAAGTTTCGGTTAAATAAAAATTAGATTAAGCACTCATTAGGCCAAGCAAACATTATGTCATATGATATTAGGCAAAGTGAAAATTCGATGAAACGAAATTATATTACATGAACAATTATGTCAATCAAAATTAGATAAAATAAATATTATAGGAATCGAATAATTATATCAAATGAAATTAGATATTTTAAATGTTTGTGAAGTGAAATTATATCAAACGTTGTTCGACAAAACAAGGGAGAACCGTTTAAACCGTCACCTTGTTAATCACTTCACCCCCTATGACTTGTTTCTCTCATGCTTTGGTTTCTACTTTGTAAAACGGTATTGATATTTTTCTATAGTTGCTTGCTGCGAACAAAGAACTGCTAAGCTCGTGCACGCAGACACCTTTTAAAGTAGGGTCCTTGAATTATCCCAGCGCACTGAATCGATAGCAGATGCGCGCGCTGCATCCAGGTACCGAAACGTCTAGAATCTAGACTATAAAAGTGTGCCTAGCTGCAGCGACGGGCGTCAGTTTTTGTTTGCATTCCATTGAGTTATGTCGTGTCTGGACCTAAGTTTTTCTTTTTGCTTTTTTGGTCGTTTCGGACCGTGGTTTTATGCTGAAATGGAGGCAGTGGTAAGTATACTTGTGTTTTAGTGTTTGCGCTTATTTTGTGCATACTTTGTCTATTTTCTTTATTTTTAAGGTTTTTTATAAGTCTTTGATTTTTTATTTCAATTTTAGCTGTCCTTAGCTAAAATATTGTTCCATTCCAACCGTAAAGAGTTTTTTTTTTCAATATCTCAAATCTCTGCTACCTGATTCATGAAGCTTCCATTGCAAGAAATCAATAAGTGTTGCGCGCGCTGCATCCAGGCTACCTAAGTACCTATCTCAGGGGTGGGTCACTATACAGACGGTCTTACTCGGTAGTAAGCATCTGTTTTTTCGACTACTATCCTAGTCACTCAATGTTGGCATGACAGCAGGAATGAGCGTGATGGCCATAGCCGAAATACGATCTACAGCATCTTACAGGGTAGTTATTAGAGACTCTTTTGAGCCCTAACTCTTGCTACCGTCAATTCAAAAATTCCAAGGTCGACTTGTGTGAGGTAGGACTAGGTTTCCGCTTAGAATCGAAACGTCCACGTATTTATTTATTTTGCACTTTTGCCTTTTCTGTCTTGTTACTGAATTTTGTTGCGTGTTGCACCATGCATTGTGTAGAGCGTCTATTTGTTTTTTTTTATCCTGGTACACTTTACTTGGAACATCAGCAATTTGTATCGTCACCTATGTATTTTATAGATCAGCTTTTCAGCTTTTACATTTGAATTGGTCAAATGTACATAAAAATACTTACTAAGTCACAACTAAATAAAATAACCGTAAGCTATTAAAAAATTATAGCGCTTTCGTATTGTAATTATTATTAAAGAAGGATTTTGATAGTATTTTGGTAGATCCGAACTATGAACTCAGTATCGACCGGCAGTACTTAAAAATCATCAGCTTGGACACACTTGATGTCTGCCATTTTACATGCAAATGCTCTAAGTGCTTACTGACAATACGCATACAGATTGCAATCTCTATCGCTATCGCTTTTAAGTTATTCAATATTTCTGCGGGACCGTTTTCACCACATCTCGTCTGGACCTGTTGAGCCCAGGCTAGTTCACAGTCTACCTGAGCGGTCGGTGCAAATAATCAATCCCAGACCACGCGCTGCATCTGTCTAGTCTAGAAATCAGAGGAGCATAAACATTTGTACCTAAGTCTAAGGTGTTATATGTATTTTTGTTTTTATAGAAGACGCCTTGGTCTGTTTGTTTCGTTAACTTAAAGAAGAAATTTCCCAATTCGTTGTCGTCTGGCGCTTTTTATTTTATTTTTTATTTTATTTTTAGATAGGTTTCTTTGTGAAGCTATACATTTCCCCTCAAATTCCTTTCGTCTGTACCTGTTGAGCTCGGACCGGGGCGAAGCCTGTATATGCGGTGCCGTTGCAATTGATCAATACAAGCTGCGCGCGCTGCGTCTTTCTAGTCTAGAAATCAGAGGTCTAGACTTACCCCCCACCCTCTTCCCCTCGTCTCTACCTGTTGAGCCCAGACCGGGGCGAAGTCTGTCTATGCGGTGCAGTTGTACTTAAACAATACAAGCTGCGTGCGCTGCGTCTTTGCAGTCTAGAAACCAGAGGTCTAGACTTTGGCCCGGTCAGCCAAGAGGTTGCTGGTTCAAGTCCCGGCCGTGCGCAATTTTTTGGTTTCTTATTTCATCTTTATGAATATAAAATATGACACTCTGAGTATTAAAAACATTCTTAACCATAAGATAGCGAAGCGTCATTAATTTCCAAGTTAAATTCATTCTGTAAATAATAACTGCTTGGGCCCTCTGTTTCATAAACAGATGGCTAGATGGCGCTAAGCGTCACGCAATGACGTATCTATAAGAGACCACAAACTCGCAAGATCGGACTGACAGCACGGTAGCTCAATTGGTAGAGCGTTTGGTCCGGTCAGCCAAGGAGTTACTGGTTCAAGTCCTGCCCGTGCGCAAATTTTTGGTTTCTTATTTCATATTTATGTCTAGACTTCCCTCCCCACCCACTTCCCCTCGCCTGTACCTGTTGAGCCCAGACCGGTGCGAAGTCTGTCTATGCTGTGCGGGTGCAATCAATCAATACTAACTGCGCGCGCAGCATCTTTCTTGCCTAGAATTAAAAGGTCTAGACTTCCCTCCCCACCCACTTCCCCTCGCTTGTACCTGTTGAACCCAGACCGGGGCGAAGTCTGTCTATGCTGTGCAGGTGCAATCAATCAATACTAGCTGCGTGCGCAGCCTCTTTCTTGCCTAGAATTAAGAGGTCTAGACTTCCCTCCCCACCCACTTCCCCTCGCTTGTACCTGTTGAGCCCAGACCGGGGCGAAGTCTGTCTATGCTGTGCGGGTGCAATCAATCAATACTAGCTGCGTGCGCAGCCTCTTTCTTGCCTAGAATTAAGAGGTCTAGACTTCCCTCCCCACCCACTTCCCCTCGCTTGTACCTGTTGAGCCCAGACCGGGGCGAAGTCTGTCTATGCTGTCCGGGTGCAATCAATCAATACTAGCTGCGCGCGCAGCCTCTTTCTTGTCTAGAATTCAGAGGTCTAGACTTCCCTCCCCACCCACTTCCCCTCGCCTGCACCTGTTGAGCTCATACCGGGGCGAAGTATGTTGCAATCAATCAATACTAGCTGCGCGCGCAGCCTCTTTCTTGTCTAGAATTCAGAGGTCTAGACTTCCCTCCCCACCCACTTCCCCTCGCCTGCACCTGTTGAGCCCAGACCCGCGAAGTATGTTGCAATCAATCAATACTAGCTGCGCGCGCAGCCTCTTTCTTGTCTAGAATTCAGAGGTCTAGACTTCCCTCCCCACCCACTTCCACTCGCCTGTACCTGTTGAGTCCGGACCGGGGCGAAGTATGTATATGCAGTGCGGTTGCAATCAATCAATACTAGCTGCGCGCGCTGCGTCTTTCTTGTCTAGAATTCAGAGGTCTAGACTTCCCTCCCCACCCACTTCCCCTCGTCTCTACCTGTTGAGCCCAGACCGGGGCAAAGTATGTATTTGCTGTGTGGTTGCAATCAATTAATACTAGCTGCGTCTAGTCGAGAAATCACTGGTCTAGACTTGTGTGAGGAAGGACTAAGTTTCCACATAGATTTGAAGCGTCCACACATTTATTTATTTCGCATGTTTGCGTTTTCTAGTCTTACTACTTCTTTTTGCTGTGTTCTATCAGTTTTATAAGTCATTGTTTTTATTTGTGCACGTTCTTAGGTACCAAGGTTGCACGATTGGCAAATAATACTATTAAATGTTTCCATGAGAAGTATTTTAGCAACTGAATTTTAAATCTACATAGCTTATTCTTGTTTCACTTTGAACCAAGCGTTACCTCTACTTTGTAACTTGTACTTTGTAATCAATTATCCCGCCCACTCATTTTGCAATTGCACTTCCTTCTTCGCCTCCGCCCACGCCCATTATGCCCCGCCCAAAAAGCTGGTATGAATAGGTACATACCTGATAATAAAGAACACGTTTGGTGTAGTGGTTAGCGCTTCAGACTACTATACCTGCGTTCGCAAGTTTGAATCCCGCAAGAGGCAAATGTTTGTGTGATGAGCACAAACATTTGTACCTTTGTTATGGGTGATAAGTATTTATGAGAGATGCCCTCTTCATAATCGTAGTCTGGTATTCGTAGCACAAGGCAAAAAAATCCTTATTTCGAAACCAAGACAAAAGTTAACAAGAAACTTAAGTCAACGGATCATAGACTAAATAATATCTTTTGAGATATCATAGGTAAAAAAATTGGACACCAATCACATACATTGCTCTGATCCCAAAGTAAGTAGCCAATGCACTAGTGTTAAGGAATCAGAAACAACGGTGCTACCACAACACCCAGACCCGAGACAATGTCGAAAGTATTCATTTCTACTTTGACCGGACCGGCAAGCGAACCCGGGACATCAGAGCGGCAACGCCTCGAAAACCAGCGCACTTAGCCACTACACCACGTAGGTCGTGAAATATATAGTAGGTAGAGTGTACTTCATAACTTTTGCTAGCTGTTTGGTTAATATCTCATGGTACGTACGTACCTATACGCCGATTTTGATATCTACTCTTATCGAACCCTTCTGAACAAACCTGTTGCATCCCGCCTGTGATTCCGTAGCCCCCATGCAACACCATAAATCTGTACCAAATTCGCACACTTTATCTTAGGAAACCGTCCAAACATTGAAATATTGCACAATCAGTCGCCTCACTTGCCTCTACTACGAACGAATGCGTTCACGAGATGGTTTGTCCTACGCAAAAAAAAAAACATATTATAATCGATAAGATAAATGTCTACTCAAACTAAAACTTTATATGTGGCATAGTCTAGCCGCTGTCGTCCTCTCCCTTGCACGACATTGTAGAACCCAGCCTGAATGTAGCTTCTCAAGCAACGCAATATCAAAGGCTAACGCTGTACATAAAATAAAATGTCTAGACTTGAAAGGAAATTATCTAGTCGCTGCACTGTTCTTCCCTCTTTCATGTATTCGCCCGAACACTACTGAATATTCTCAAATCAAAAAATCTATTCCGGATGCGAGCGCGTTGCGAGCTTAGTCGATGTCTAGACTGGGTAGTGACATACTGTATTGTATAGTCGCCATATCCCCTGTAACCTGATTTATCTCGTTTTGTTAACTATACATTGATATATCTACCAATTGGCTACGGACATATTGGCGAGCCTGTTGAATTTTTCAAGTGCGTTCTTTAACACGTACCTCTCTCATCATCCGAAGGAAATATTTTTACAAATATTTAACAATCGGTTTAGATGAAGTAAGCCAGTTTTTGGCCGTTGACCACACTCTTCTTCTTGATTTTCGTCCGCAATTTCGTTGCTATCTTACTTTCTCACCTAGACTGTATACATCTATCCCCCTCCCTACTCCTTTCGCACCCCGCCCGGGATTCTGGCTTAAAATATGGATCGATGTAGATGCGCGCGCTGCGTCTAGATTCTCGCGGTGTCCTAGGCTTCCTCGGAGCTGGCGTCAGTTATCTGTTTTAGTTCCTAGCGTGTAGTTGTTTATTATTTCGGCCTTAGTTGCTTACAGTGCTTTTTACTCTCAAATGGAACATTAAGGTAATCTAAGTAGCCAATACGACAGGGTCTTATTAAATACCATTATTTCTGATGCCAACATGTGTGTGTATTCAAATGTAATATCGTGTTTCATTCATGTGGCATATACAGTTAGTCCCTGGTCCTTGTTAAAAAAACGTACATGTTTTTTCAATAATCGCTGAACCTCACAAAATTATATCCATAACACTTAAAGGTTTTATCATTTCATAGAATTTCACTTTCCATTTAACATTGTGTGTCGATTAATGTGTAATCTACGGCCTAACTTAATATACTTATGCTAGCTAAGTTGATAATTGTTGGCGTCGCCCCTAAGATACGAGTAGAGAATTGTTTGCATTAAGTTACGTTTTTGCGAGTTAAATATTTTTTTATCTTTATTCTCATGTATTTAGCTTATAATATTTTTGTTTTTCATCGAAATCGACCGACAATTTCGAAAGGAATCGTAATTTATGCTCGTAGCGTCCCAGTACAAAATGAGAATTTCAGGTTCAATAGAAGCAAAAATATTGAAATAAATATAATTATATATTTCATTTGTCTTCTTTTTTTAGTTCTAGGGAGTCTGGAATAAGTTTTAAATGTATTGGATGCAAGATCCAAAAGTACATAATATTATTCGTGGTTTCTATACAAAAATATTTGACTGTTCTTGACACAACGATTGGAGTGACTTTTCCCAATTCTTAAATTGCATTGACAATGCAATATATTAAATTCATAAATTTCTTCTCGACTCACCTCCTATCCGGATTGCATTATTTCCTAGGGACACAATGTATATATTGGTTTCGCCCATTGCGTCAGTGCATCCCGGGCGACGCCATTTTGTTTTCATCATAACGTTTCCGCCCCCACCCTCTGCACTTTTTCCCTGCCCTGGCTAGCGGTGGATGTGCAAATCAATACTGGATGCGCGCACTTTGTCTTCTCTTTTAGTTCTAGGGAGTCCGGAATATATTTAAAATGTAGTGGGTGCAGGATCCAAAAGTATTATTCGGGGTTTTTTATACAATGGTATTTGAGTGTTTCGGTACGACGATTGGAATGACTTTTCCCAATTCTTAATTCTTATATTGCAATGTTAATGCAATGTATTGAATTCATATAATTTCCGTCTTTACATGATTGCGAAGTTGATTAATACTATTCTATTAATTAGTCATTTGACGCTGTTCCAAATTTTGCACCGCTTCGTTGTCTAGTCTCAATCTTGTCAAATCCCTTGGCCTGCACTTTGTAGCCCGCCCCACCATTTATCAATGTCATTATACTAACACGCCTACTCATTCTGTGACCCCATCGAACCGCAGGGTGTAAAACGAATTGATGAGTCATGAAGATGGTCTGGGGTACTTATTTTTAAATTTTGAATTTTTTGATTTTTTTGTGGCAGGCCGCCCGGGTCGCCTTTGAACTATGCATTTAATAAATAAATCCTGAAAATTTACATAGAATCGCCTGGCAAAAACTGTCAGTTGATATCAATCAGTTAACAAAGTCCATACGTGTTTTGAGTTGTATTGGCAAATCGTTATGGCGAAATGCGCCATTTTGCTAGCCACGCTCACTTCCGACCCTCGTCTACCTGTTGCACTTGCACTCCGCCCATGTAATAAATCAATATTGGATGCGCGCGCTGCATCCTGTGAGCGTAGTTTGAAGCATACTTTGCCATTTCGCCTAGACAATTTCAATTTTCTGTTTTTTAACGTACGTAAGTATATGTTTAATAAATCTTTAAAAAATATTTGAATTTTAACCGAATTCACAAAAATGAAATCCTCAGTTCGATCTGTATGTTTGTCCGTAAATATCTCGCGTTCGGCTAACCTATATTTTGATGCGGTTTTTACTTAAGTATTTATTACACTTAGTAGAAGGTTTCAGTAACTATTTTAGTGCAATCAAGTACATTGTAACTTAAACAATAACTTAAGACGACGATTTTTTTTTTTCATTTAAATGGAACCAACTTCAAAAACAAACTCTAAAGGACTAAAATAACGCTAATAGAACAAACAAACTCATTTAAAGTCGGTGCATGAATCCAACCTTAACGGGCAGCAGCAGTCTACGTGTACGCACATCATGCACCGCCTTAAAATGGGTTTGTTTCTCCTATTAGAGTTATTTTAGTCCTGTTAGTATTGATTCATTCAAAAATTCTTCTTAATCAATAAATACACGAAATACCCATTTTGACTGAGTTTCACCTGGTGGTTTTACAAGAAACCATGTCGAGACTTCCATACCTTGATACTGTTGTGTAAAACTGCTTCCCTTAAGGGGCTACCCGGATTTTTAACGCGCACACTAGCGCCACTTTAGCAGAAAAATCATAACTCGTTCAATAAAAGACCAATCGAAAATCTGATTGATGCGATTGTAGCTCTGGTTATGTGGTTTAGATACAATGTTTAAGTTCAATAAAACAGAGTTATCTTACCTATACTGTAGGTAAGACCTATAGACCTATAATGTAGGAATAAAACAACCTATTTTTAGTAGCACTTAGAATTATTTCCCATACAAACTTTATTCGCTAATATCTCGGTAACTACCAAAAATCGGTTAACATACGTAATGGTTCATTTGATAATACCTATAAACGGTGGTCACCACGAACCAGGTTTGCATCTTAGAGGGAACACTCTAGATTTAAATTAGTAATAATATTGACAATTACTATATAAAAATCTCGTCAAAATCTTTATATACAAAATCTATATGTACAAAGAAAGTCGTGTTAGTTACGCTATTTATAACTCAAGAACGGCTGAACAGATTTGACTTAAAATTGGTGGGGAGGCAGCTTAGAATCAGGAGAAGAACATAGGATACATTTTATCTCATTAGAAGGGGCCGAAGCTGTGGTGGGACGGGGTCAGGGCGAAACAGTAGGGAGGTAGCTTAGAACCAGGAAATGGACAGGAT
Source organism: Pyrausta purpuralis (assembly GCA_963924145.1). Lineage (NCBI taxonomy): Eukaryota > Metazoa > Arthropoda > Insecta > Lepidoptera > Crambidae > Pyrausta > Pyrausta purpuralis. Next base: position 28,382,588 of record OZ001647.1, read on the forward strand.
ACTTTTTATCCCGTTCGACGGGACCGGGCCGGGGCGAAACAATATACCCTGGAACTGTTTAACTTTTAAAATTACGGGGGTTGACCGGACGGGGCCGGGGCGGGACGATGCTGGGGGCAAAACCTATTTTACGGTGTCCGCTAGTTTTTAAATTTAGCGAACCAGTGACAAGTATTTCCTGTCACGTCCCAGCTTGCGTATCCCAGCTTCGCCTTTTTTTATCAATCACTCCCAATCTCTTCCCCATCTTCTCTAATCAGTTACCCCGCCCGGGTCGCTGTGGAACTATGCCATAAATATCTCAATACGGGATGTCCAGACCACAAAGACCAAAATATTCTAGAATCACTCGGAAAGACCATTTGTGTCAATTTATATTTAATTTGAAGTCAAACACGTCCTTTTACTTGATCATTTATTGAGCTTCGCCGTTTTGAGACTTGTTACTTACATCATTTTGCTCGACGCCCATTTTACTCCTTTCCTTTACTCACGTCTAGACCACTCAGCCCGGATCACATTCGAGCTATAAAATCAATCTTGGTTGCGCGCGCTTATTACATGTAGCTCCAGAAAGACCTATGGAGCACTCGTAAAAAGCGTCAGTACGTAGCTTTTTCGTGTTTTTTTTGTAATATGAAGTACTAACTAGATGTTTTTAGACACTTATTTTTTTTAAATATTTCGTGGATTTATTTGTGCTAACTTTACGACATCATGTGTTCGCGTGTCCCACCGCCGCCATTATTGATCATTTTTCCCGGGCTCTATTTGAGCTATGTAATAAATCAATGCTGCAGCGCGCGCATCCAGGTCACAGAAAAATCTAGAATTCCTAGTTAGTTGCGATAGCGGTTGTGGCTATTAGAATTAGTTCCTGTGCTAACTATTTCTGTTTTGTGTTTGTCTTGTTATATCAATCACAAATGTGTTTTTATGTGCAATAATGCTTTTAATTGTGAAATACATGGCAAATTTTTAGATATTAGTCGATGTTATTAAATAGACTAGTAACAAGCATTACTTATCATTAATCTTGCGAGATCCGCTGCGCCATTGTTTTTTTTTCTAGACGCCCTCTCATTTCCCCCGCCACCAATCATGTAATACCGGTCACACCCCGCCCAGGCCACATTTGACGACATTTGACATGCACGGCCTGTATGCGAGTCTTTCAGTTAGAGCATCAGTTCATTCAGCTCAGTATGTAGTGTTTACATGTGTTACCTTTTCAAAATGTAGCCGATGTTTCGAAATTTTTGAAGTGCCAGTATTTAACATTACTACACCATTTACATTCCATGTCCCTAGTTCGTCTTTGTTAATATTTTGCAACACCCACCCATTTCTCTTTCCCCCACGGACCTGTTGCACCCCGCCTGGGACGCATACACGCCATTTAATAAATAATATCTATACTAAATGCGCGTCCAGGTCACAGTAGTGTGTACACGTATTTTGTTTGATTCAATGTATTAAAAGTGCTATATTTTCTACTCTTGTGTGTAATAATGTTTTATCACTCAAAAATCCAACAGTTTTTATCTTTTATTTGCGCCATCCAGGCTCATATATCTCATAAGCCATTATACTGCTTATCAATCTGAAAATGATTTGCACCATTTCAATACCAGAAACAAGAATAAACTTGCCCTTCCAAACTTCAGACTTCAGAAGGTAAATCACTATTTTATTGGAAGATTTATTACTTTCTTTAATAATTTACCTCAAACTGTAATTTAAAATTAAGAATTGAATTAAAAAACGATTGTTAAACAACGTTTAATGACAAAAGGATATTATAAACTTGATGATGATAATGAACGATAATAATATAGCTCTAGCTTGTACAAATATTTTTTTAAAATATTTTAAAAGGAGAAATTGCACATAGTGACTGTTTTTTGCGCAGCTTCTTCTCAGCTCTAGCCCACAATTGTCCCGAAGCAATGTTGGGACGTGTATAAGTGCTAGCGGAAGGCTATGTTTTTAATTATTAATTAGTATATTTTTCAAATCAAGTTTCGCAATATTAGGACAATAATTTCGGTCTCGATTATAGTTGCGATAACAACCACGGCTTTACCCCCTCTCCCCCATCTAGACCTGTTCCACCCCGCCCGGACTACCCTTGAGCTATATAATAAAATCAATACCGGGTGCGCGCGCTGAATACAGGTATCTGAATAGTCTTAGATTGCTAGTGAAGTGCGTCAGTCCATTAAAATCAGTTCGTAGTGCCACACGTGTTTTGTGTTTTTCAGTTGCTTAATGTGAATCTCAAGGCCTTTTTTCTTATGTGTAATATATTTGTTACCGACCATTTCAAAATTTCGACAGTATTAGTAGCTAGAGCGTCCCCGCGCCGCCATTGTTGATCATTTGCCAGGACGTCCACTTGTTTTCCACAGTGTTTAATTATTTTAGTGAGCTTGTGACAATAATTCGTAGTTATTTAGCGTGTGCGTCCCCGGTCCTCCATTGTTTTACCAAGTTTTTCGCTTTTCCCCCTCCTGACCTCGGACCTGTTGCACCTCGCCCGGGCTTTATTTGAGCTATGTATTAACGATCAATACCGGTTGCGCGCGCTGCTTCTAGGTCTCAGGCAAAGTCTAGGAATGCCTGTTAAGCGCGTCAGTCTATTATAATCAGTTCGTTTGAAAACATGCGTTTTGTGTTTGTTTAATTTTGTGGTTTTCAAGTGTTAAGTAAATTATACCTTTATAAGCAATACTTTAGATTACAGCTTTTCAAAAGTCTTTTGTAAAGCGTTCGTCTAAATTTTAAATTGACGCCATTTTGCTAGATACTTACTGCAAAAACTGGGTACTAACCACGTCTCAATTTTTGATCATTGTTATACTAATGCTGTAAGGTATAATGTTGAGTGAGTCTCTTTTGTGACTCCCTCTCGCCTCCTCTTTTGTTCCACCCGTGTAATAATGTTGTGCAATAAATCAAAGCCGGGTATGTGTTCTGTAAATCCGCCATTTTGATTGTCCCTTCCCCCGAAGACTTCTTGCACCCCGCCCGGGTCTCTATGAGCTATGTCATAATAAATTAATTAATGCTAGATGCTTGCGCTGCTTCAAGGATATACGTGGCTTGAAAGAATATTCTTACTTAGAAAGTCAGTTCTCGAATTCAATAGGGATCGAGCGCACGTATCATTTACTGACATTGATGTATCAATATTTTTCATGTTTTTTTAATTGACTGAAATTAAAGTAACTCATGTGTTTTTTTTGTTTTTTGTGCTTTTGGATCTGCCACATTGATCGTCCTAAACATACACATAATTTTTGGCTGTGTGTGTGTTCCCCCACTCGGCCTCACAGTCTTGTTACATCCCACCGGGTTTAGTTAAAGCTAAAGAATAAATCAATACCCCAGCCCACCCTGTCATTTTGAAGTGCCATTACTTCCCAGGCACACCCATACTTTCCTGGGTTCGCCTCTCCGACACCACACTTAATGCTCCCTATCTGAATCAAACAATTATGTACCGATCTAAGGCCGGCCTCCACCAAATTCAAGATGTTATTACTGTTATGTTTCAGCAATACTTTTTATATTAAAATCCTATTGATTGTTTAAAGCTTTCCGCGTTTGTCAACTTTAGTCTAGCTATCTAGCTTTTATCACAGTTGTTTTATAATTTTGGAGTGTAAGCCCTGCAAAATATTCTTAGCATTTTAAATTAACACCATGGCTAGGTGGAAGATGTTGTTCGGTTTAGATTTCAATCAAAAGTTAGCCCTTATTGGGATACTCTGCATCAATTCGACTTCAAAGAAGACACCGATGATGGTGAGTTTCTCACGGAAAAAACAAACATGAAATACACAATAAGATACGAAATTACCATTTGATCTCGTGTTAAAGGGTAATGTAAGCTGATACACCTACATATGTTACATTTCCATTTTTGAAATGACATCATTTATGCTGTGCGAGTATGTTTTATATTAGTATAACTATGATGTTTATACTGATCTCCTTACTTCCGTCGGAATGTATTTTCTATATACGTAGCAGACGAGAATGCTGATAATACAAACGTTCCAGCAAAATGCTGTGCGCCGACCTTTTAATTGACGAACACCTATTAACAACCCCCATATTGTCAACAGAAGGCGATACAGTTATGCATTTGAAAGTCCTGGAGGTGCGTAAAGATCCGGCACCGGTCCACGACCACGATGTGCCCGTGCTCGTGGCATCGGTAGGCCTCCCGCGGCCCGGCCGGCCTCAGCGGACCACCCCGCCCGAGGGCGCCGAGCCGCCGAGCGAGCACCTGGACGTGGAGGATGACGAGCCCTTTGAAGTTGATCTGACTGCCGATTGGGATCTTACTACCAGACAAGTGAGACTTTTTAAATTGCTTGAATCTGAGAATCGCTTTCCTGACGTACGTAATGTATTCATAGCTGACATGGAAGGTGACAAAACCCCTCGAGGTTTGTCCGATTAAGATCTTATACCACACAAATTAGTATATTAGAGACAGTTGGATGCAAAACGACAATCTGACTGTCGACCCGAGGCGGCTTGATTCGATGATCGTACCAACTCCTTTTTTTAAAAACAGCTTCAGACGGGAATCAGATAAACAGATAGACAATGCTAAAGACTTGAAGTTCTTATTATTATTTCATTTCTTTTCAGCTGCTTCCTTACATTAACGGTTACAACCATGTTTCGAAAATCGCCGCTGACACCAACGTTGAGAAGACCTTAGTAAAATCATGCATCCAGAATCTAGTGTACTACGGGGTGGTAAGTTTTTCCCTAGTGTTTTTATCAAGCTTGTGTTCAGCTTAAACAAGGTGATGATACAACTTTTCGATGAATAGAATTGATTGATGCTGTTAACCGCTTTGAGCCCACTGACTAACAACATGCAATTAAAATGTAATGATGTGTGATCATTCTACGGAGGAGTTGATTTGTGAACGATTGTCGTCAGGTCACTTTGATACCGGTGCTAAAGTTCAGTAATATGTACCGGGCCAGCCCCAAGCTGAGTCGGCTCTTTGGCGACAAGGAGCTGCAGAAGTCGTGTATCAACTTTATCACCAGCGGATCCGACTCTAAAGACAAGGTGAGGATTACTACTTAATCTTCCTATAAGTGTGTGAAATCAATCAATGTCATAATTTCATTATTTGCTCCACAGCCTGCCCTGGCAGACGTGTTGGAGATCCTTTGCTCACTGCAGCAGGGCACGACCCTGCGCGCAGTGTGCGAGAGACACTCCAGCTCGCCGGGCGCTGCCTTCGACGTCCGTCGGCTGGTGGTCTTCGCGCAGCTCCACGGGCTGATCAAGTGCCTTAAGAAGTAAGTCTTCTGACTGTACAGCAGGGCAATACTTTATTTGGTGTGTGTGAGAGACGTTTTAGTTGCCCGGGCGCCGCCTTCGTAGTCCGCCGGCTGGTGGTCCTCGCGCAGCTCCACGGCCTTATCAAGAGCCTCATCAAGTAAGTCTTCTGTCTCGATAGAAGGGCAATATTTTGTGCGCGAGACACTCCAGCTGCTCGAGCGCCATCTCTGACGTCCGCTGGCGTGTGGTCTTGGCGCAGCTCCACAGGCTGATCAAGTGCCTCAAGAAGTGAGTCTTCTGTCTCTATAGCAGCTCCACGGGCTGATAAAGAGCCTTAAGAAGTAAGTCTTCAGTCTGTATAGCAGGTTAATACTTTTGTGTGTGGTGTGTGAGACACTCCATCTTCCCGAGTGCCGCCTTCGATGTCTGCTGCCTGGTGGTCTTCGCGCAGCTCAATGAGCTGATCAAGTGCCTCATGAAGTAAGTCTTCTGTCTGTATAGCAGGGTAATACTTTTGTGTGTGGTGTGTGAGAGGCACTCCAGCTGCCCGGGTGCCTCCTTCGATGTCCGCCGGCTGGTAGTCTTCGCGCGGCTCAACGAGCTGATCTAGTGCTTTCAGAAGTAAGTCTTCAGTCTGTATAGCAGGGTAATACTTTTGTGTGTGGTGTGTGAGACATTCCATCTTCCCGGGTGCCGCCTTCGATGTCTGCTGGCTGGTGGTCTTCGGGCAGCTCAATGAGCTGATTAAGTGCCTCAAGAAGTAAGTCTTCTGTATAGCAGGGCAAAACTTTGTGTGTGAGAGATGCTCCAGCTGCCCGGGTGCCTGCTTCAACGTCCGCCGGCTGGTGGTCTTCGCGCAACTCCAAGCGCTTCCAGAAGTAAGTCTTCTGTCTCTATAACAGGGAAATACTTTGTGTGTAGTATTCGAGATATGCTCTAGCTCCCCGAGCCTGACTGGAGTCTGCTCAACTTTTTCGATCCTAGGAAATACTAAATAATGAGCGTTGAGCGTGTAACGTCATTTCTTAGGTACCGCTAACGGCAAAATGCGGACGCAGAGGAAGCGAGTTGGCAAAGTACATAAACCTCTTTTTTGTTTACTTACAAGATCTGAATACCACATGAAGAAATCTAGCGACGCAATACACAATCTTTCAGATACCCCGTGTACATCCGTCACACGCCGCGCCCGAACGGCTTCAACAACCGGATGGACCCCATCGGCATCCGAAGGCTGTTTACCGGGCAGCACTGCGCTGACGAGATCTGCTGCATGGCGCGAATAGACCTGCCCACCCTCGACCAGATCATCGAGGACGACCCCAACGTTAACGTCATCTGGAGGTAACCGGAGCGTGTGGAACCGTCAATGGATAATTTAGTTGCATTTTATGTATAAGTTGCCTGTTATTGTTAGGTGTCAAACCCCATTGCGACTTCTTGAAGCTATGTCTTTGGCTGCGTCGTCTTATGTGATTACGTTTCTGCATCGCGATTACTTTGATTGTCACTTTACAGTTGCACGTCGCCCTTGTAGTGATCCGATGCGACGTTCGTGGTGTGAGGTGGCGATGCCAACCCTCCGATGTCGTGATTGAATAACGTTGGGCAAACACGAGTGGAATACGGAGCGCTGGCATCACGACAGCATTCTATCGCGACTGAATCGTCACAGAGTCGGGGTAGGAACGATATAGAATCGCAATCATGTATTGGGCCCACGAGACAGCCAGTGATAACGCGATAGGCCAACGTCTTCGCGTCTACATTGCTCCAAAAAGTTGCTGTGGGTGCGGGTTCTAGATGGTGTAAACATCTCCAGTTCGCTGGCTAAAGGCCTATCCGCACACAACAATGCCAGCACAGTGCCGCCGACACGTACCGATCGGGAACGCATCAATCAGTGTCAGTGAAAAATTATATTGTAGCACATCTTGCACGACGCTATGCGCACTCGTCAGTGACAGTGATCACTGAACGTCACTGTCACTGACTACGGATAGCGTCTTACAAGATGTATGCTACAATATCATTTTTCACTGACCCTAATGGATACGTCCGGCACATGTCGGTACTGACCGGCATTGTTGTGTGCGGATCGGCCTTAACTCTGGAGAGTCTTATGTTCTGCACATCGCTTCCAGATCGGCCCCTCATGTTAACATCCATGTTATTGAAAATGCTCCCGTAACATACTCTGGTTTGCATTGTACCACCTTGCGTAGGAACGTTATTGGTTGAAAGAGTCTGTTTGGTCACGTTTAGACAGATAACTCCTCGAGCCCATAGTAAAGGCAGTTATCTCGTTCTAATTGGGTCATCAGGACAGAAACAGACGCTGTCACCAATAAATTGTCAGTGAGACTACTGGATGGGATGAGTTCTGCCCGTCTCAGTATTGTCTCGGTTGTCAGTTTGGCAGTTAGTTGCGTGAGCGTTTTTCAAGTCACGCTTAGGAAGCGACGTTGTAGAATGAATTGTATTGTAAGATAGTATTATTTATTTATTTAAACCTCGCTCAAATGTCCTTCTTCTGGGCGGGCGACACTCGGCTCTGGAGGCGTGGGCTTGAGCGCCGCCCGTCGTTCACCCATCATCTCACGGTTTGATGTGATTTTCAGTTAATCGAGCCGTTATATTTATTTCTTCATTATCACTCATCATCGCCCGGCAGTGCCGATATCACCGTTTTAACTTGAATGCTGAACGAGCCGCGATCCATAAAACAATGGGATCGGCACTGATCGTTAAAATAAGTCAATGTAATTTTCGAGTATTTATTAAACGGATAGTATTATAGTATTTATTAATCATCGTAAATTCACGGTTTTTTTATGCTGGTCTGCACATCTGTGAATTACCTGTGAGCCCGTTTTAATAATATGTTACTTTTTCGCGTGTTGGAAAGTGTTAAATATATTTTTTCTTTTAAATCTTCAGCAAAAGATCAGCTCATAATTCCGCTCATCCGATCGTTTTAGAATGTGGAGCCTTGATATCTTAGTTTCGACATTTGTGAGCCATAGTCCGAACACAGATATCGATAAATTCTAAAACAATCGGACAGCAGAATTGGACTTGTATTACTCACACTGAAGGTTTAATGGGAAAATATTTCAATTTCATTTCATTCAGTTTCAACTGATCAATTAACTTTCATTCCGTAAAAAATCTGTACATTTTTTTTTATCATTTCAACTAGACAATGCTGGTTATTCATGTTTTACCGTCTTCACTTGGTTCTTATTTAAGTTTACGCTCGTATATTTTTCCTTTTAAGCCTTCATTGAACAGATTGAGCCGCTGTTCATCGCCCTCACATTGAAGGCTGGGGAAATGAGCGAACAGTTTTATTGACTATTATAATATGGATGTGCAGAAGCAGCCATCACCTCACCAGACCACCCACATATTCGCGTCGCCAATACTGAGGCCAGGCTTTGCCCGTGTTTCCGGGTATAGCAATCCTTTTCACACTTGATGCTGGCACGAGGGACAAGGGTTGCTACAATCGGAAACACGGAGAAAGGCCTCAGAACACGGAGAGCCCCCGAAGCGCCCCTGCTTCGTCCGTACTGCTCGATTGCGACGCGTCTTACCATAAGTATTTTTTGGGCATTCACGTGCTTTCTAGTGTAACGACCGCGCATAGTATAAGATTTTTAATCACAATTTGCACTTATTAAAGTTAGTTTACCGTTAGCGTCACTGCCATTAGGCATTTATAAATATAGAGATAATTCGAATACAACTGAAGATACCTCGCTTTCAGTATTGTTTTGGGGTATCTCAACTCTTTCTTGTTTACCGAGTATTTTCATCCTTCAATTATTTAAAAACCCACCGTCGGCGTCTGTTTTCGTTAATCAATCATTTTAGCGCTTCAGTTTTGCTTAGACTAAGAATCTCTATATAGTACGAATAAAATTAAAAAATAGACAAAATCTTTGTCGACAATCATTCAAAGAGGCATCCAACACCCTTCAAGTGTTTTTGAGGTGTTGATGTCTTCAAGACGTACATTGTACAATTAAAGTAAAATTCTATAACATTTATCACTGATAGACAACATTAAAAAGCTGTACGAAGGCACTACAAGACTTCTCTCAAAGTCTACTATTAATATCAATTTTATTTTATATAGGTTTGGAAAACTTTATTTTCAAATCAGTCCATTGAATTTTATTTGATAAATTAGTTCGGCTAGTGACTGTTACAATTTGCACACAAGTGTAATAAATACCTCAAATTTATTTGATATATTCTATTAAGCATGCAATATAATAAGCTAAAAGGTACTTGAAATCAAAATAATTCTAATTAAAAATGGCGCTTAGTTCACTTTCAAAGAGCTTGGTGTTTTACGTGAAGGATCCAATTTTACGCTTGCACCTATGTCACTTTCTATTTTTTAAAATGTTCAAATTGGACCTCACTTATCAAAAATGGAGCGCTTAATTGATGGAACCCCAACCGACTTTTAATAGATTTTAGTCGAAATGTCGGTTTACTTTGAAAGTAGATATTATATTCATAGTATTTACGAGTATTCTATATAGTTCTAATTTTGAATGTGTTTAATTTTGGTGACGATGAACGAGTGAGTGAGAGAACTATTTAAGATTTGGACGTGGAGGCTAGTTTTTGGGTGGTCAAAATGGCCTAGGCAGCCTGTTCCTTGAAAGATTTTATTATTTATGTCTTGATAAGGCCTGTTCTGGTCGTCTTCTTCGCTAAATCATCGTTCTATCTCTATCAGTTGCTTACGCTCTGACTGTGACAACGATATGATATAGTCTATTTCACTTTTCGTTGTCCGTGTTTTCTGCTTTCGTCGTCGTTGCTCTGTTCGCTGGCATGACAGAGAGAGGCAGCTAGAGTCAAAAACATGGATTTCGATTATCAAAATGCAGAGCAGAACCCCAGTGTTACACCAAGTAGGCTGTACGACGACCTTACAGACCTTTGTTAGTCGTATATTTACTACAAATTAAAAAAAAAACGGTTGGTTTGCTTTTATTCAATTTCGGTGTAAGACATTCGATATAGTTCTTAATATTCGATCGCAGTGGTAGTGTGCGTTGAAGCCTGCGCACATAGCAAACCCTCGCGAATAGTAAGTACTGTCTTAGAATAGTCCCTTGAGAGAATCCCAACATCCCTTGTATTGTACTCAGAGGAGGGGGATGTGAGAGTGGGGGAGGGTGGGCGGGCCACACTCACACCCCCCTCCTAGTCCAATTCTCGAGGGATGTTGGAATGATTATTATTTTATTTATTTTGAAGTCATGTTTCTACTGAACAAAATTCTCTTTTATTCTTACTACTTCCCTTTGGAAAATCTATCGTCTGTTTCTTAAGTCTAAAAGTTTGTTGTGAATCGGCTGGACCGAAAATTGGACTAGGTTAGGACTCTGTTTGGTCCCACTCGTATAACTATACGACGTCGATGGCTCTGGGCTGGGAGTGGTAATATATAGTATATTGAGTTTTTAGTGTAGCTATTTTTATATGGATAGAGGCGAAGGAAGGCGAGCCACGATGCGCTGGTTGATATTAAAATACGAATGGAACCAATAAGAGATTATTTGTCTGACTGTGTGGCGTGTGTGAGCGCGTGTCTGGTACAGTCCGGCGTTAAAATGAGTATCAATATTGAGCGTTGTTACAAGTTTTAGGGCGTGACTGTACATTTTGTATTTAGTTTCTTAGTTACTGCCGGACGAAGGCGGCGCACTTAGCAACTGGGATACGCCGCCTTAATCCGGATTAATGATCCCATTGTCCTTTAGTTTTGTGCGTTAAAAATTAGATTGAAAACCACCACCGTACCTCTTGCTCACTTACCATTTTGAAGAAGCGAGACAATTGTTGCGGTTAGCAATCTCATTTTACACTCACACCTTGGTGTTTCGATGTACTTAGGTTCATGTTTAGTGTATACAGTATCGTTTTCGGTAGTACGACGAGCGTTTAACGAATTAGTTCCGAACTATATTACATTAGCACGAGTATTACGGTTAATGGTCTTCGCGACCGTTCTATTTTAATGCACTGTTTTCTCTTAGTATTATAATTCTAGATTTCGTTGGTTTAGTATTTAGAAATTATGTAAATTATTTTATTGCTCTTTAATTTGAATTTTCTCTATGTCATCATTATGCTTTTTATGTGATATTCTACTTTTTGATACGAATTAAAATTAGGTTTTTGTGAGCGCTAAGCGCTGTTGTAAATTAATACCTGAGCTAGCACACGGCCTTTAAAAATTGTAGTTATTAGTTTATTTTCTTTGGCAGAATTATTTATTCACCTTTAAGGACAAATTTTGCACGAGAGTTTTAGTCTTCTTGATTAATGTCCTCACATTGAATGATGCCATAATTCTGTGTAAAAGATATTGTGTGAAAAATCCAGAAAAAATGCTTGTGGTTACAGTAACATCCTTGTTGCCACTTAGCCATCCAGAAATTTGCAATAGCTTCGAAACGTTTACTTTAGTGAGGTATTATCTGGTTAAGGTTGTATGTATAGGTATAGATGCAATGTATTAGTTTCCATCCGGTTTTAAAAAGTTGCAAAGGGAGTTTAGATTTGATTGTATGGTAATGTACAAAGCAATAACTGCGTTCTTCCTACGATTCGCTTTTGTTACGGTTGTTCAAGTGTTTTTAACTATAGTTTTTCATATCAATTCATTTCTTACTTTTTTATCTCTTCATCTCGTTTCGCGTATCACTACTTATCACTTTTAAGATTTTTTTTCAGCCAATGTCTATTGGCATTTCATGGTACTTCTTCAACTAAAATAATAATCTCATTACACGCTTAATGTTTTCAATTCAATATCATTTCAACATGTCACACATTTTTATGACTTTCCTTATTATTACCGATGCAAGTCTCATTGTAGCTTACATCGATGATTTAACGAATATTCGTCACCTCTCTCTTCATCTCATGTCAACTTCAATCACCTATTCATATCACCTTTTCAGATCTCCATATTTTATTGGTATAAGCTTGAAGTTTTATATAATACTCGTGCCTTATCATAGTTCTATGTCACTGGGTTCATCGGTGTGTTGTGTGTCGTGTAGGTGTTCGTTCAAATGTGTCTTCCACTTTCGTCATTTTATACTTTCATTTCTGCTTACGCGATCAGTGCGTGGTTTGTGTTCTCATATTGAGGATGACACGTTATTGGTTGGGTCATCTTACGCTGGGTCTCTTGAACTTTTTTTACCAAAATATTTAATGTCATCAGCAGGCATGACATCGTCGCTGTCTTCAAAAATTACAAGCATATTACGCGTGAGCTTATATGCGATGTGGTCTTCTGTGCAGAATGCTGGTGGCTTATCTCTCTATGAATTTCTTCTAGTGTAGTCAGAAATTCATCACTTGCTTCATCAATGTAATTTCCTTCATGTCACTCTAAATATGTAATAGTAAGTAAGAAAAAAGTCCATCTTGGAAGTTTGTCTGTTTATCGGCACCCGCTAGCTAAACTAGCACGGTGCATATCTTGAAAGATGCCACTGAGGTTTGAGAATCTAATTTATAATTATCAACCGAAAACACCCAATCACCAAAGCCAGGGTATTCTTTCGTGTATGCATTGCGTCGGTTATCTTATTGGTTTCCAAGGTAGAAACGTTGGTACTTTGACTGGTCGACTGAAGCTTCTTACAACGAACTTGTCGGTTTGAATGTGTTCTTAGTCGGATCGTTTCTGCCTGGTAGCCGTGCTTCCGAGGTAGCATTGACAACGTCCGCCCCATGTTATGAAGATTTAAAGTATAGGATTAATAATAATTCATCACGCACCTTCACTTACTACATTTATATTCATCTTGTTTCAATTTACGAATGATATCCGTCGATGGCTTGGGAGTGAATTGTAAGCGTTTCGAAAAATTGCAAATCGATGAACTAACATTTTAATATTTGAAATGCTATTTACTTCAAATTATTGTGATTTAGTAATGTTATTTTATTAAAGTTACAGGGGAAAACAACAAGTCGTATTTGTAAATTGCATTTCGATAATTAATAACGTACGCAATTTGTTAAAACATTGTATAATAAAATATAAATCAATTGGTAACATCACGTCTGTTGAATTAACCGCCAACAATTCGTCTGCAAGTGACTGGTTCGCTAAAGTTCTATCGTGAGTACGTCTCGTGCAAAATTTGTCACGCGCTATCACCGTGACAAGACGGTCTTCGGAACCTTCTGTAACTCCATCGAAATTGAGGGGACACCCTCCCCTAGCTAACGCCGCTCACCGTCGAGACTGTGGCTATGTGATACTTATTTATTAGAACTGGATAGCTTTTAGGAATGTCTCTTCAGTATTTTTTATATATAAACTAGTGAATAAAAACACGCGGGGTCTGTCCAGTTCACTTACGAAGTCGGTCAACATCAGAAACGATTTTTGCATTCAACGAATGATCCCGATAACTATTTCCTAATTCCACCTATCTTTCTACATTTTATACTTAATATAAGTGTTAAAGTAATATAATCGTATGTGATTAAGTACTGACCTAGACGGCGGACAAATTGATGTAGTTTGTACAAATGAATAGATATAAGGTTTTTGCAAGTTGACAAATTGACTAGACAACGTGACTAGATTTGCTCTACCAGGTAACCTTAATGCTAGATGTTGATACTGTAGTCTTACGGCGGAGGTTAAGGCACCCTCCGGTTAGCTGTAGGGTTTCATAGTGCACCTAGCACATCTCCTATTAATATCTATTCATCCAGGTTATTGGTGTTGTGATTTTTACCTCCTCGAATTCTATATGCTTTTTTTATTATAAATACATAATCTGCACTCTTAGTCCATATTACATATTACACATTCGCATTTCGCGAACTCTTTCCAATATTTTTTGTTTGTATATCGTAAGACTTGTGAACGATTTTCTCTGTATTCACTTCTCAAAACTCATTCCAAGTTACAATAAAAATTACATTTCAGTGTTTTTTTAACTCATATTCGAGGACTTTGCTGTGAATTAGTTTGCTATTATATTCGTGAAACTCGTGAACGATGTATTCTTTCTCCCACAAAACTTGTTCCCGAGTATTCACTGTGGCGGTCACGTCCTATGTGACCTTTTTGTTTAAACTTAGCTTGTGAACGATTTTCATCTTCTGCACTTAGCCAAAGTCGTTCCCAAACTAATTAGGTTAAGATAATTGTATGTTACTTCATTATTTAAAATTGTAACTCGCGAACGATTGTCGCATGCGATATTACGACGATCGTTCTCGAAGTGCGAAAGGCTACGGAACAGACAGTGATACATTCACGTTCTAACAGTATTACAATTATTTAGGTGCTCTGATTTATGGAATGTACTTATTTAATTTTAGTGGAAAATTCACTTATATATAATTGTGTATTTAAAATGCAACGCGAAAGTAGTAGAAAGTAATATATAAGTGTATTTAAAATGCAACGCGAAAGTTTAAAAGTGTTTAGTGGAAAATATCGTCAGGATTTAGGCCGGACAATTTTGTGTTGTTTTGTTCGTTGTGAGACGCCGTGTGCGGTAGTCGGCGTTCAAGTAGGCGTTTGGACTGAATTTGACTGATATTATTATATGCGTTGCGAGTGGCAGGCGGTTTGCGTCGACACGGAAATTATTTTCTATTTTTGGATAGCTTTTACTCTTGATTCTCGAATTGATAGTCTTGGCTGGGTCTGTCGTCGACCTCAGAGCGGCGGCCACTCCGCAACGCGATCGCTGTACTAAAATGTTGTTTAGATTATATTCGACCTATGTTATACAATGGCATAGGCTCGGTCGTCCTAAGATTTTGTTCAAGCCATCCGCCAATAGCCGCCACAGGGTTACCAGTGATAAAAACCGTGTGGTAATTTTCTAAACATATTTATTTTTATAAAATTTATGGTTAACAAATTATGAAGCGTTGTGGCATGGTCTTGCATTGCGCGGCTCTCTTTTGTAAATGGAAATTTAAGGTGATGTGTATTTTGCTTATAAGTTAATGATTAGTATTCAGTTATTTGGTTGTCAATTGAAGTTAATGTCAGCAATTCCAAGTATTAATGTTTCGAAGCGAGACTTAATATGTGTATCAATACATAAATGTGTATCAATAGATGTCTCCTAAATGTATCGATGTTGGTTTATGTTAATACTGAATGTAAGTCGACGACTCATATCGGTGTTAAACCAATCAATAGGTGTAAGCCATGTGTGAATCGATGTCAGATAATATCTCAATGTTGGTGAACTAGCTGTTTCTTTATAAATGTACCCCCGTTTCAATCAATGTCATAGCCATGTATTATCGATGTCAAAAACCCTAGTGCCCTACTTTTAACTTTTGTGACTCAATGTTCAACATATATCTCAGTTTATCAATGTCGGTAATCCTTATAAATGAATGTATTGGAACTCTATAAGGCAATGTCACTTAAACCTATAGACATTTGCTTCCGAATTGGTGTATATCGGTCAAAATAACTTTATAATTGTAAACATAACATAACATGTATTGATGTCTAGTAACGCCCAAGTACCCATGCATGTGTATAAAGATTCTGTGTACTGTATCAATAGATGTAAATTAAATGTTTCGGTGTCAATAACCCCCGTGCGTGGTACCTTCACGATATTTCGCATCACTCATCTTAATATTTATTGGTGAACCTCCATGTGTCAGTGTTAAATCTAATTCAATATACATTAATGTCATGCAAATCTATAAATGTAACTATGATGTGAACGTACGTATTTTAAGAATATCATCAATATAACTCAATAACATTTAAAGTATCGATATTCACCCCTTTCAGATTCCATGTAACATAAATCAATATTTCAGAAAATTTGCAATTTGCACAATTTTTATGAGCTCTCATTTTACACTTGGTAGTATGTGTTAATGTATCTTAAGATTATTGATGTTGGTAAATTACATGTACCTATTACATCAGATACCTTTCGATGTATATCAACAGCTGTTATCGATGTTGGCACCCCCATGTATCAACTCCAATATATTCGCATATTCTCTCCACAGTGGAGTTATTCTATGTGTAGCAATATGAGTAAGCTCAATGTTTATCGATGTCGTGACACCGTCTGTCGATAGCGATCCTGTATTCGATGTCAGTAAGCCCCCATGTATTGATGTGTAATTCCCCAAATGTAATTCCCCATTGTACTCAATCCCAGTTCTACACCCAATTTGGTCATATTTCTACTCTCCGGGAAGGTTCGGTGAATTTCTCTAAAATCCTTTCATTCATTCATCATTTGGGCACGTTTACCGTAACACTATCATTTTCATGAGGTCAAAATCCACCATCTTTCATCTTTTTCATGGGTTCTGAAATTGATTTGCTGAATTGGGGCTGCAAAGCTGCTACAGCCGCTGGCCATGCATTATATTTCTAATCATTACAAAATACAGAATGAAACGTTTAAAAGGCACTATAGAGCCCATTCAATTGAATTAAAAAGGCACTGATTTTCTAAAAAGACATTTTCATGGGATCCTCCATTTCCTAAATTTAAAAAAAGTTTGTATGCGTAATCTATGGCCTATGTGATTTCTTGGCAATACGCGGTGATTCAGAAAGTTACTAAAAGATTCTTTGTCCTAAAATCTTATGATTGTTATCGCTATTTTGTACTCTTTTTTATAAATGACGGTCACGAAATATAATACGATCTGTATTTGTACGGGTAAAAAGTTCCATAGAATGCTACGTTACTAATTGTATTGTTATCTAAATCCCAATTGAATTACTTAATATATCATAAAACATCGTGATTTGGACATATTCACTCTTAGAAGATCCTTGCAATATTGGGATGCTGAAAAAAAACCTTCAG
This sequence comes from Pyrausta purpuralis, assembly GCA_963924145.1. Lineage (NCBI taxonomy): Eukaryota > Metazoa > Arthropoda > Insecta > Lepidoptera > Crambidae > Pyrausta > Pyrausta purpuralis. Next base: position 28,399,805 of record OZ001647.1, read on the forward strand.
ATGTCAGACATCGTTTAAAGAACGAAAGTATCGTGGCTTGTAACAATCATTACAGCGAACTTTGTACCTTATTTAAAGTTGTACAGTCGCCGGCACATGGGACTAAACGTTTTCCTCGCAAAATCAATCGTATTCCAACTACATAAGATGCCACATAGTATTAGCTTCGTGTGCTGTCGACCGTACCTGATTTTCGACATAAGTGTGTGACAAAGCTAGTATGATAATGATATTTCGTGGCCTACACTTCATTTGTATCTTTACTCCTATGGAGCTGTATGTCTAGCACCCTGCCCTTACATATTATCCAAAATCTGTACCTGTATCAGGAACATAGCGGTTAGACTGTCACAAGGTGTAATGTACAATCAATGTAGTGTTTCCAATAATAAACTGATTCATAGATCATGTGTTTTCTTTTATTTCATGCTATTCTTACCACTATCCACCCACTGACAAACTAATGCCTGGCCTTATACTAGGTACGGCCTGAATTATGAGCAAAAATTTTAATCAACGATTCTACAGAGTACACTTAGTTACCGTGACCTAGTAATAATGCTCTAAAATGCTTGAACTCAAAGATATAGCAATTATAATCCCTATTCAAAGTGACAATGACAGTGACAGTGTCAAGTTCTGTGACTAGACACATGTTTGGTAGGCTTATGTCACTAAACCCCAATACGTTGTATAGGTAGGATTTAATTTCATAATATTTATTTCCACTTAAACCCCAAGAGTTAAAAGTAGAGTCAATACAAAATTCAGGACAATAAAAATATTCAAAAACCGGTCAAGTTTGAGTCGAACTCAGGCTCACTGAAGTGTCTATTTACACCTAGCCAACAAAACACTACTATAATTTTTAGCTCGGCAAAACAACATTAAGGGAGTAGATATTAAAGTTTGTTAAATAACTTATTACATTGCAATTAATCGTGATATACAACAGATTAAAAAAAAATCGTTAAAAGTATTTATTAAGATCTACATCACATATTTTTTTCAAAATTTACACTTGCTTGGTTTAGAAGTTAGATGGGGGGGACGCCCATTTTACCACTTTGGAAGCGTAAACCAAAATCGGACGGGATCGAACTAGTAGTTTTTGAGATATAGCACATTTTCAACAACCGCAAACATAACTTTGTACTTCATACAAACATTATGAAAAACAAAGTTAAAAAGTATTGTGGTATTTTACTAAGTAGAAGTAAATTAAAGTTGGCACGGCCAAGTGCGAGTCGGACTCGCGCACTGAGGGTTCTCAGTGCGCGAGTCCGACTCGCACTTGGCCGGTTTTATTTTTGGATACAACATGACATTTTTTCATAGGCTCATAACCAGAAAACTAAACACCAGCAACGAGTCGTATCTGTTCGATTCGTTTTTGTTTTTAAGTGATAACTTTTCTCTAATACTTGGAAACATTTTAATATATCACGACGTTTAAAAATGTATTTGCTTAAACAGCTTAAGATTAACTATCCTAAGAAACACGACAATTATCTTCATCAAACAGGAGAAAACAAAAAATTTAAAAAGCAACACTTTAGACTTCTGTCTTTTATGAAAATGTAACACAAAATTTGTTCTGATCAGCGTGTCTAGTAGAATACATTTAAGTCTAAGGGTATCCGTGTTTTATTTATTTCATTTTTTGTCGACTCTACCAAAAATATTTTGGGGCTTAAGTGGAATTCAAGCATGGGAAAGTTTGTTAATACCCAGATAATATAATACTACTTACATTAATGTAATTCAATACCTAAAATAGTTTGGGGTTATAGTGGAATGAATGTATGGAATGTAAAATTTTGACAACAATAGGCTTTGGGGTGAAGGGGCATAAGCCGTTTGCTATACATTGCCGGTTGGATTTATTATGTTAGAAAAATAACAAAATCTTATTTTCGCCATAATCAATAAAATCCTTTTAGAATAGATTACTGATTAAGGGCCTAAATTCTTAATTTTTGTTCCTATTACAGGTCACACCCAGTATTATAATAACATTTCGTTTACGCATTGTTTAAACAACTGTCATTACAAAGACTTATCATGTTACCAGGCCAAAATATTCTAGGTAATAATGTGTGATCCTATCTTTATTTAACATAATAAATATTATTTCGTTTAAAATTGTGTGTTAAGCATAAAGAAGAAAAAAGGTGAAAGAAGTAAATAGCTATGATATCATTTTTTATTATTTTAACAAATTTTCTTTGTATCACAGAACTAAACTTAAATATAACAAGCACACGTTACAACATCAATAAATATAGAATTTGTTGTATGTACGTGGACTTAAAAAAAACATGGCATAAACGCCAGCATTCTCAGCAATGTTAACTATATTACTAAAGCATTTATGACTTTAAAAATCTGCCGCAATTTTATATAACTATACTTTATTTATTCTTAATTACGTAATTATTAATTATATCATATGTTCAACTCATAAAGGAATAATTCGTAGTAACTTTACGAATTGTATTTTCAGGCTTGTTTGCACTTGCACCGTTTTACTATAAGTAGGACAAACGTCAAATAGCTGTCAAACTAAAGGAAAACCGCTAAGTTTTCGCCTGCGGTAGCACAGGGGCGCGGCCCTAATATTGTCGAATTGGAGTAGAACACATCATTGTGAAGTAATTAAATAATTATAATATGAATAAATTACTATCATTTAGTAAATGTAAATGGCAGATAATTAATAAGCATTTTCTGGCGCGTGTTACGGCGCTCCCCTCACGCACCACGTTCTCACATCCCCCCGCGCCCCTGTGCCCCGCAGGCGAGGTATCAATAAAGCAGTGTATAACACACATGGGTCAAAGTTCTTTACAGCCATAACTTAAATGCAACCAAGCCTTAAATTCAAATTATGGCCATTATTATGTCGTGGATAAATGTTAATCGTATTCTAAAAAAGGCGCATACTGAGGCCAAAAATGAGATCCGTTGTAGAAGTTAATTCGGAAATATATCTTTCCAACTGAGCAGGGTCATCGTCATCTAGTGATAATACTAAACCCATTATGCAATAATTGACAAGCGGGCCTCTTCCTAAAGGTATGGAATAATACACTATAATTCTACTCAAGTATGTTTTACATTCTACCCAAGTTGTTTATGGGTCGGTTTCGTAAGAGATAGTTAACTAATTGCTCTAAGTCGTTACCATTTCTTTAACAATTACGTTTTGCATGCTTTGAACAATAAAATATATTTTTAACCAATAGTCATTGAAAAAGCGATTCTTACAATTAGTCAATGTAAGGTAGGTATACGTAATCTGTTCAAAACAGAACGCACAAACATGTAAAAAATCATTATTTAAGTTGACTATTGATCAAGAAACCGGCCCTAACTGACACTAAAATGAATGTGTAATAATTTGTTTTGTCGCTGGATCTTTGTAACAACCTACTCATTGGCTTCTTAAATTACTTCAAAAATATCAGACAGTAACATACAAAATACACAAAATCGAATTAAAATTAACGTTAGTACCTAACTTAATAATAAAAGCAGCAGCACGGTTTATCTCAGGTTTACACCGTCTATTGGGAAATATGTAACTAAGTAGCTTAAAAGTAACGTTCTAAAACTAAAGAGAAAAACAAAATAATTAAGATACTACATAAAATTAAGTATTACAACTACCTTTTAGCTGGGTTAAGATAGAAATAAATGTACATCTTTATAGTTAAAAAATATATATTACAAAAATACTATAGGTAATTTTTTTCTTCAAAACTATCAAATATAGACGGATTCGACTTTGTTATAGGTATGGATAAAAGTATAGAAATTTTATTGACATAAGATATGTAAATAAATGTCCAGGAATAAGATGAAAGAGAGAAGTATTTAAAAATAAATATAGGTTTATCAGGGTAAACAAAGTAAGATTAACATATTCAAACCCAACTAAATTGTAGCAAAGAATATTATTTAAAAGCGTTAATTGTATATTCATTTTACTTAATTAAGTAATAATTCGTCACTTATAATCACTAAAGCTCACAATAAATAAAATATTACTTTTCATAACAATATTATAAATAGGAATTAAATTCACAGCTACATAAAATACAATAATTTTGCGCAATATTATAAAACTATGTACGTATACACTCTTACAAAACAAAATTAGTATAAAAATACTTCGTCATCGAAATTCACGTCATTCATAAACACATTAGTCAACAGTCACAACAAAAAAATATAGTTTGTGAAGTCCTACTAATCTACGCTTGAAAAGCGCGCACTATAGATGCAACGCTCTCGTAAGTTCCCGTGACGAAGACGAAGACGCCCAACAGGATTATGATGGTGTCTTTGATGGCGATGGTAGCGGACAGGCCCCCGGGCTTCTGGGTGGTCAGGACGATCTCTATGAGCGGCGGGAAGATGAGCGCTAGGGCTGTGCTGCTGACGGCCCCAACCAGGGAGATAAAGAGGCCCAGGTGAGGGATGGATTCCGCGAGAACGACTGTAGAAATGACGAAAATAACACGGGGTTGCATAAGAAACAAAAAAATAACCTAACACGTTTAGTTTGATTCTCCAGGTCTAAAGCAAAGAGCCAAAATCCTATTCCAAAAAAGAGAAATGCTGTTTTAAATATTCACTATGCCTGAACGTAATCGCTCATAAAGCTGTTACCTCATCATCATCATTATTATCAGCTAAAGAACGTCCACTGGTAAACATAGCCCTTCCCAACGGTTTTCCACAGCGACCACTGGCCCAACGGCCATCAGTTCTTTGCGCTACGTGCCCTGCCCATTGCCACTTGAGCTTTCTTACTGATTCTCAGGGCTATGTCCGTTACCTTAGTTCTTCTACGTATCTCCTCATTTCCGAAAGCTGTTACCTAGTTATCCAAATACCTCTGGACTAATCTGTATTTTTCTGTTCATGTGGGCACAGCCAGGAAGGCTTTGTAATACAGACGTAAATGATGTTCATATGTTTTTAATTGATCCGTCCCTGTCACCAGCAGCATATTGATCGTATGTAGTACTAACTTAAGACATACAAAATTGCTTTTGTTTGAAAATATCTACGGGCAATGTGTAACCAGTAGTTGGCGCTGAACAACGTATGTAGGGTCTACTTGTAGAAAAGAAAATAAACGATAAACTTACAAGTGAGAAGCACCAACACTGCCCTGTAGCCGAGCTCCTTGGCCACGGGTGAGGTCTGCGCAAAGCGTTTGCGCAGCGCCGGCCATGTTATGTCCACTGGTACGTAGAACTGCAGCGGGTACGTGAAGAGGATGGCCAGCGCGATCAGGGACTGCACCACGTTGCTCGTCCTGGACAGCAAAGAGTTGAAAATACAACCTGCGCTCGTCCATGGTTAGTCTATTTCGTAACAATACAGTTCATTTTTGCACGCTTGTCTCGCCACGCATTGAAGGTAACAGGTCCATTCTTATTATAATAGTAAATGAATCTTTGATGATTTAAATATAATGTGAAAAAGATTATTTGTATTTTCTTTATATCGAAACATAAAAAAGGTGTGTTTTTAGTAAATTATCATAAGTACCTTACCTGATTATTATGTGGAAAAGTTTGTGTTCCAATATGTTATTGTATTGGAGCATTAAATAGCTTCCGAGCTCTTGGTCAATGACTATGCTCATTAATGCTGAAACTACCACGATATTATAGTAGAAACTTGAAATGACCTACTAGAAAATTGCCTTTGTTATGACATCTCCATATTGTGCCGTCATAACGGAATCGGGAGCTAGCTCGGGTTCATGAATTATAACTGATTTAAATATTACATAAATAAACGAAACGAAGTAACGAGTGGGTACTTATTCCATTTTAGGGACACTATATACATATTTAATCCGGATAAATCCCTATTATTCCAAAATTTGTAAGCTGTGTGAACAAACCTTCCTGTTTCCTGCCTTTTATTCATATTGGTCATTTTTGGGTTCACGCCCAGTTACTTTACTCAGCCCAGCTATTACCGTCATTATTACAAACTGTTAGAATTTTGTTAGATGCTCTTGTTAACTCACGTGAGTCCAGGCTCCAAGTTGAGGGTCAGGCTGCCTTTGACGTCGTCGCCCCACTTGAGGTAGCCCAAGAAACCCACGACGATGAAGATACATCCCACGAAGACCATGCCTACGTTGAGCACCCCTAGCGGCTTTTGGAACATCTCCGGCCGACGCATCTCGTTCTTGAGAGGGAGGACCTGAAAGATTTCAATTTTTTTTAAATTAATAGCTACGGAAACACACAATTCATGATAACATTGGCGACGCGTTTGGTGTAGTGGTTTGAGCTTCTGACTACTATGCCGGCCGTCGCGGGTTCGAATCCCTCAAGGGACAAATGTTTGTGTGATGAGCACGTACATTTTTGTACCTAAGTCATGGATGTTTACACGTATTTAAGTATTTATGGGAGACGCCCCGTCATAATTTATTGTCTGGTATTCGCAACAAGAGGAAGAAAATTCCTTACTTCGAAACTTAATTGGTGTGTTGTCTGCAGTGAGTTGTTACTACTACAAAAAGTCATAAAAGTCATTTATTTATGCAAATAGGCCCTCTGGGGGCACTTTTACACGTCCCAATATAAACCCTACCACAGCTTCGGGACAGTTGTGGGCTAGTGCTGAGAAGAAGCTGCGCAACAAACTCAGTCACTATTGTCAATGCCTCTTTTCAAAAGTTTTACAATGTTTGTAGTGATCATGCAAGTCCATACATTATTATCATTAAAATAATCATCTACTTTATAATACCCTTTCGTCATAAGGGTTTCTTTAATAACAGTTTTAAATTTATTAACCGGTAAGTTAATAATGTGTTCTGGTAGTTTATTGAAAAATTTTATACCTTTCCCCATGAAAGAATTACCAACCTTTCGAAGCCTAAATTGTGGAATAGTAAGCTTATCCTTATTTCTAGTATTATATTTGTGTATGTCACTATTTTTCGTGAATAAATGTATTTTTTTCCGTACATACATTAATTTTTCGTAAAAATACTGAGAGGCTACAGTTAGTATTCTAATTTCTTTAAACACCTCTCGTAAGGAATCTTGAGGTTTAAGATTATAAAAAGCTCGCAGGGCTCTTTTTTGTAACACAAAAATTGTCTCTACATCAGCAGCCGCGCCCCACAATAAAATGCCGTAGGACATCAAGCTATGGAAATAACTAAAATAAACTAACCTAGCTGTTTCTACATCAGTCAAACGTCTTATCTTCCTTACAGCAAAAGCAGCTGAGCTTAGTTTCCCTGACAAGACCTCTATATGAGGACCCCAATGTAGTTTGGAGTCTAAAGTGATTCCCAAGAATGTTGTGGAATCAATAGTATCAAGCGGTTTGTCTTTTATCTTAACCTGAGTTGATGCCTTTCGGACATTAGGCATCGTAAACTTTACACATTTAGTTTTACTTCCATTAAGAAGGAGATTGTTAACAGTAAACCAATTTAATACTTGTGAAAGAGTATTATTTAAATTGTCAAAATTTCCTTTACCTCTTGGAATTTTAAATATAAGTGAAGAATCATCTGCAAACAATACTATATCACAAAGATTCCCTACAAAATGCGGGAGGTCATTTATGTATATTAAAAATAAAAGAGGTCCTAACATAGATCCTTTGGGCACACCCATTGTTAAAGGTGCTCCAGAAGACTCAGTTCCGTTTATACATACTTTTTGCATTCTACCTGAAAGATATGAATTAATTAAGTTTAACGAGTTCAATGATGCCCCATAGTGACATATTTTTTCAAGTAATGTTTCATGATCCACACAATCAAACGCTTTCGATAGATCACAGAAAATCCCTAAAGCATCATGCCTATTATCACAAGCACCAAATACATGTGTTAAAAGAGAAACTCCTGCATCCGTGGTGCTTCTTCCTTTAGTAAAACCGAATTGTTTGTTATGTAATAACTTGTTCGATGAAAAGTGTGCTAAAATTTGATTGAATATAATACTACGCAAGTAATAGTAGTTCAACGCGCACCTTCAGAATTAAATAGACCCAATCCGAAATTTTGACTTTGGGTCATAAACGTTATAAACAACCACTTTCAGACTTTAATTATTACTTATTTTAATCAAAACTAATATTCAGAATTCGGGTAAATAAGTAAACTTTGAAGTACAATAAAAATATTTCGATATATGTATACCATAGCTGATTATTTTTAAATAAATACACATTTCACAGACTTAAAAACTTTTTTTTTATTAGGTCTCTCTAATTCTGAAGGTGCGCCTGGCGCATATTTTTATTGGTATATTTATTTATAACATATATTTTTCAGTATGATGAGTCATTAAGGTTACTATGGTAACTGAGTATAACAGGAGATAAAGCGCATACCACATTTTATTCGTAGGTATTTTCGGAAGGAAGGCGTTTTCGGAGCAATAATAATAATGAAGCCCTTTAGAAAAGAAGAATCGTCGGGTTTCAATGTTAATTATGACTTTTAATAGTCACTTTATTAAGGCTTTGACTGCCACAAAACTAGACACAATAGAAAAAAAATTGTTTGGGGGTCACTGGTGACCACCATAGCGCTCAATGTGTTAAAAATCTAATATAACGTAAAGATTAGGAACACTCTGGTAAAACATGCTTAGATGATAGCCAATAACTTACCAATCCAATGCCCTCAAATGCGTAAACTGCAGTGCCGAAGTACAATGGAAGCTGTTGCCAGTTAGCCACGTATGCTCTTTCAGACACCGGCGGCAGGTCCTGGCAGGCCTCGTACACAACCACGCTGACGCCCACCGCCATCATTGCGTTGGCGATAGTGGAGAACGGCGTCAGGTACTTCAGGTTCCGCACCATGCACGCCACCAGCACCGGGACCACCACGAAGATCATGTGGATGGAGAGATCGATCTTCAGGTTGTAGAAGTCGCAGATCTGAAAAGGGTATTAAAAATTGATGGGTTTCGCAATTTCCGAATTACTCTGGATCGTTACGGTAATTTGAAAGAATTTAGTATTTACGTAAACAAAACATCATTAGTTTTTTTTTCTAAAATATTAGACACCAATCACATACATTGTTCCGATCCCAAAGTAAGTACATAATGCACTTGATGGAAATCAGACAAAGCGGTGGTAACACAACACCCAGAACCGACTCAATATAGAAAATTATGATTTCTATATTGACCCGACCGGGAATCGAACCCTGGACTTTGCGGCGATGCCTTGAAACTTAGCGTGCTGACCCACTAAACAACGTAGGTCGTCAAATCATTATTGTGTGCACGCATAGTTTGTTGCCGTGTCCATGGTGCAGCTGCTGTCGCAATGTAGATAATAATGCAATGGCATAGAAAGCATCATAAATGGTGTAAAATTGTATGCCTTTTCCAAGTCCCTGACCAAACTTTTTGGTCTATCAGGTGTTGGAACCCAAGAACCGCTACTCTTTCTCTCAGGCCGCGTTACTAGTTCACTCAAATACTATCTCACAGGTATACCCGAATACATACAAACATTTGCTATCCCTATTTTATTTATATTAATACTTTATTACTCAACCGAAATTTGTACAAAAAGCGGACTTAACGCCATATGGCGTTCGTTACCAGTCATGCCTTTGGGCTTAGCAGAAATGATTGTGGACGGTGCGACTATAGTACATTATGATACAAGTGTGCTAAGTTGACCATTATATACAAGGCGATATTGTGTGCGCACGAGCGAAAGCGAGTGCGCCATAAGAAAGCCGCGTATATAATAGGTCACGGCACACGTGTTTCATACGACGTTTTTCAACACACTTGCCATTAATCAAAACTTCATCACACCACAGCCGACAATTATTTACGAAAAATGCACTTACTAATCTGTGGAAAAATGGCGCGTTGCTTTTTTTCTTGCCGCGAAACAGATGCGCGCGCAAGGCTAAGGCGCGAACTAGATCGGCCAACAGCCAAGATTAAAAATGTAACAATTCGTGTTTAAAACACAAATTACAGAAAATTTTAAATTAATTTGAGTTATTTTTAGTAATAAAGCTGTATTTACCATTTATTGAAATAAATATATACATACTGTAATTTTTCGAATATATAAACATTTTGTTCCTAAAATAAAAGTTATTACCCGACTAAATTATATCGCTTCATCTTCGTACTTACTACTTGGTACTAGGGTACAAATGTAAATTGGTTGGGTTAATAAACAAAAGGCACTAGTGCAATAATGTACAGAAAAAGCACGCGTGTTTAATATCTATGATTGTGTGCCAAAAATCGGTGGAATAAAAACGTCATTTTGAGCAAGTGTGTTGAAAAATTAATTATAAAAAAGTTCATTGTCAATCCATACCCCTATGCTAAAACTAAACGCATTTACAGCCAATTAACGACGCAAATAACAGTTCTATAATATATTTTTCACCACACTTGCTCAAAACGACGTTTTTATTCCACCGATTTTTGACTCATAATCCTAGATATTAAACACGCGTGCTTTTTCAGTATATTATTGCACTAGTGCCTTTAGTTTATTAACCCAACCAATTTACATTTGTACCCTAGTACCAAGTAGTAAGTACGAAGATGAAGCGATATAATTTAGTCGGGTTATAACTTTTATTTTAGGAAAAAAAATTATATTTATTCGAAAAATTACAGTATGTACATATTTATTTCAATAAATGGTAAATACTATTTATTTCAAAAAATAACTCAAATTCATTAAAAATTTTCTGTAATTTGTGTTTTAAACACGATTTTTTACATTTTTAAACTTGGCTGTTGGCCGATCTAGTTCGCGCCTTAGCCTTGCGCGCGCATCTGTTTCGCGGCAAGAAAAAAAGCAACGCGCCATTTTTCCACAGATTAGTAAGTGCATTTTTCGTAAATAATTGTCGGCTGTGGTGTGATGAAGTTTTGATTAATGGCAAGTGTGTTGAAAAACGTCGTATGAAACACGTGTGCCTGTGACCATAATATACGCGGCTTTCTTATGGCGCACTCGCTTTCGCTCGTGCGCACACAATATCGCCTTGTATATAATGGTCAACTTAGCACACTTGTATCATAATGTACTATAGCGATATAACGTGAGACTTGATATGACAAAGGAAAAGTCCTTGGTCATCCATCAATATTAAGCCAAGAAAAATCATAAATAAGTACATAAAAGCAGTGAAGCTGCTAAAATTGTGAAAAATATTATTGATTGTTTAGTTGGCAGGTAGATAGGTAGTATAGTATGCAATGAATCGACCATAACGAATCGATTCCAATAGCAAGCGATGTTTGTATGTCAAACATCAATGAATCTATTCACCACATTATGAACGCACTATCGTAACTAAGCAATTCTGTATGTCAAATGTACTGGTGGTTTAGCTTTCAATAACTACCTACGTCAATTTTGAAATCTTGCAACTAAAACGGATAAGTAACGTCATACTTTATCGATCAATACTGAAAGAAAGTGAAAAACAGAAGTATTATGCATACTTGTGTATATATATCGATACTGAAAGAAAATGAAAAACAGAAGTATTATGCATACTTGTGTATATATATCGATACTGAAAGAAAATGAAAAACAGAAGTATTATGCATAATTGTCTATATCTATTGACAGTTTTAAGTGATGCGTGATGAAATAAGTACTAGTAATAATAAGGTTTTGAACTTTATTTCCTAATTTTACAAACCTTTTTTAGTAACAAGTTAAAAAGAATTCAAAGCTGAATCAAGATTGTATTATAATGAATTCAAACCTGAATCAAATTTGTATTGCATTTTGCGCACAGGGCGTACTCTTGGGCGCGCTAGAAATGCCAGACCAGGCAGAACCTTCATATTTCGGCAAGGCATCTCGCTTTTTTTAGTAGCGCACGAACACATTTGTGTTTAGTGTTTATCGGAGTCAAGCGAAATACGCCGTATCGGCTTGATGGCTCAAGCGCCCGCCTTAAATCAGTTTTAACGTTATGATGGCAACACATCAAAAAGTATCGTACGCCATGCTTGAACTTTTAAAAACAAGGGCTCAGTTATAGAAGCTCGCACCGGCCGCAGAAATGGCTGTTTACGGCACTGCTTGGTTTGATTACTTTTCCCTTTACAAACTTCTTGATTACGTAATAAAGAATTTTGTAGTATTATTATATTATTATACGAAAAAACACCTTTTTCACTTGGTTCGATTAAATAGTGATAGATTTTTTGTTGAAGATAGATTGAAAAGAATAAGAAAGTCATATCTATGTATTTAAACGGATACCGTACCCACCATTTTGACATTGTTAGCAATAAACACGATATAAACGCAGCAGAAGCCGAGTTGCGTGGTACACAGGAACAGGTTGACGACCAGCCGCATCGCTGGCGCCAGGGCCCGGAGCCGCGCCGGCCCGTGGTGGAACACCAGGTAGACTGTCTCCGCGAAGTCTGGCGGCTTGTCCCGCTTGAGTTGACGGTGCATCTCTTCGGAGCAGTTCAGCTGGGGAAGTGACAGATATTGGTTAGTAGGAGCATAGCTGAAACCTGCCCCCTTCTGATAGGTACCTACATTGCTGTCCTGTTTTGGAACTTGGGCTGTTTCTTTGCAGTACCTCTGCATGTAACGGCAGCGTAGATGATAAAAATGCAACTGCGTGTACCTATACGTTCATACTACTCCGGTGTTGAACAACTAGGTATGTTTCAAGGAGCCCTTATGGTTTTGTAAAAAACATACATGTTCAGTACATTTGACACACATGTTATTGGTATACATGGTTACAGGTTAAGTCGACTTGAATTCTTTCAGACGTGGTAATTTACATAACTTCTGACTAATTTGACTAAAGAATCCCATATCCCAAATTTAATAGTTTTCAAGTACGTACTAAAAGATTCAGGTCGACATACCCTGTAACCCTGTATACGTATATCTACCTATTGACCTCTTGGATTTTAAATACAAAAGAGAAGATTAATACTTCCCACCCAAGGTCATTTATGAAAGTCGTTTCGAGATCGCATATCTTGTATTCTAGTCTGCCAAAGAATTAATTTATTTACTTAATTTACAAGACAAGTTACGCTACAGGTAAGCTTTAAGGAAACCAACGTTTTCAAACTCGTTTTGAATTTCAAATGACCCTTTCCTCAAGCAATCTACTCGCAACAGCAACTGATCTTGTTTCGCTTATGGATAAAGACTAGCTGATCCTCGTCAGTTTATACCCAAGGTAGTAAAATAATTTATCTACTAAAATAAAGTTTACATTAATTACTTAAATATAAGCATTAGCCTCCCTGCCTCAAGGAAATGGTTTCGTTTTTGAATAGGTAGACTAAGTTATTTTTTTTTATGTTTTAGCTAATTAATATTTACAATTTCTTTTTATGAGCTCGGACTGCAAATGCAACCTGACAATTTAGGATCCGGTTGTTAAGTAAATTTCAAAAGAGTTTATTGTCCAAGTCCACAATTTTAATAATACTTAAAGCAATAATGGTTATGATTAATATAAAAACGCATTAGGTATTCGTTAACAACATAGTGTTAATTACAATACGTATTTAATGTACCACAAGAAGTGTTACTTCTCGGTAACCAGCACCATAACCTTGTGAAATAGGAAAACAAAACGAGAAAACAGAATATCTAACACTTGTAGAGGTCCTGTTGACTGATTTAATATTTAGTTTACTAAAAATGAATATTTCAGTGCTTGCTTTACGCATACTCGTATTAAAACTTCAACTTTAATTCAGCTAGTCTTTGTAATTTAGAACAAGTTAAAATATGTGGGTTAAAAATGTCACATGATTAACTTTTTTAGTGTCTAACATTTTTTTTTTACTATTTGTAACTCAATAAGACGGAAGTCTAAAAAAAAACATGAAATCTCAAATTAGGAGTGAAGTATTATGTGCGGGTTGGTGATTTTTACTTTTTAAACTAGCAAGCGTACATTAGTAAATAGATGCTTATTACAGGAACAAACAAGAAAAATAAAACTTAGACATGCAACATAAATAAAAGTTAAAATCTACCTATTAAAAACGATACCATTTCCTTGCGGAGAGGAGGCTATGATGTTGGCTGCGTTGCCGCGTTGGATAGCTTTGCTTATCCTTTGAGCTAGGAACCGGCCAGGTTTATTATTAACATTATAACATCAATTTAGCAGAGGATCCCCACGGCCCAATTAATGTTTTAACGCCAAACGGCGCAAAAACATAATCACTTGCAAGTGAGAAAGTTGAATTGATAAACTTGCATTAATTACCTGGGCGAGGAAAGGGCATGATATTCATAGTGGGATTCCTTAAATGCTTATCACGTGGACGCTTTTTCGCTAATACGAATAAACAAGGCACATATCAGCAACAGCAGTCATGGATCGACGGCACGGTAGCGATTCTAAAGAGCGATTGGCCCACTTTGCCAGAGGTTGCAAGTTCGAGTCCCATGTATCCCATGTCCCGTCCGCTGTTTGTTTTTTTTATTTCATCTTATAAGAATACAAAATCACAATGTGAGTATCAAAAACATTCTAAAACGTTGACTCTTATTGTTGCTGATTTTTCAGACATTAACCAGGGAAACTAGTGTGACATGCGATACACACAGATGGTCTTTCATCTGTTAACAGACCAGTCATACCAGTCGCGATGACAAAGCCTTTTTTGAAAACCACACCAGCACCCATTTTGTAAAGCGGATATTACCTAATAATAGTGATTATCTTTATCTAGATGTCACTTACATTGACAGTTCAGTCGAGACGGTCGCAAAGTCGATGCCGGCGTTAATGAACCCGTCACCTATAGTTTGATTCTAAGTACTAACAATGATACAATATCATCATCAGAAAGCAGGGCTCAGATAACGATATATTTTTCGAAACGGTTTCGCCTTGAACAGCTAAAAACGTATTAGTTTGGTTATGTTCGAACGATAATAATTTTATGGTTCCAACGGAAACATTTAAAAACGTTATTGCAGATAATGAAATTTTAAATGGCTTTTGTTCAACAAACCATTTATTACCGATTTTTCCCATCGGTAAAGTCACAAGATGGATTATTATAGACCAAAAGGTCCAAATTGCGATTTCTCGGCCGTGCGATAGACTTTACTAAGGCCCGGTTTTTCAATCGATAGTAATATTTACGAATTTGCGTATTTTGAAGAAAATATACCTTAACCAATGATCTTTAAAATAACAATTCTGATATTTAGTTAAGGTTATTCACATTTTTTTCTTTAAAACACTCAAATATTTAACTGGGTTGAATTTAGCCATTGAACCACTCATAACCATAAACAGACGGCTAGATGGCGCTAAGCGTCACGCAATTGACGTTTTCATAAGAAACCACAAATTTCGCAGGGTCGGACTAACAGCACGGTAGCTCAATTGGTAAGAGCGTTTGGCCCGGTTTGCCAAAAGGTTGCTGGTTCAAGTCCCGCCCGTGCGCAAATTTTTGGTTTCTTATTTCATCTTTATGAATGTAAAATATGACACTGTGAGTGTTAAAAACATTCTAAAGCATTGAACCATTTTCATCGATCACGAAATTGGGCCTAAGTAAACTGGCTTAAATTTGTCGCGACACGCGCTATTTTACTTATATCAGTTGTATCTCTTGCTTCCTGTGGAACAAACGGTTACTTAATGTTCTCACATTACGTATCGTTTTTGTTCCGAACGAAATGTTATACCGTCAAGGAACCGTTTCGAACGTTTTAAAAGCATTTCCTCGATGTTTAAAAACTTTATGTTTATGCCAATGTCTCCTGTCTACATCGATTGCTCTCAGATCACAGTAGACCAGTCATAAAGTCATAAAGAGGCGGGAAATCTCAGTTCTTCCTTCTGCTATGTGAAACATAAAAGATAAATCACTACACTATCATCCCTAATTTTTAGTATTTATTTTAAAAAAAAACTTCTCCGCAAAGGGCCTAGTTCCTTAAGTTTTATGACGATGAATGATACAGAAATTTGGAGGTCACTTACCAGCAAATGCTGTGCGTGCACGCAGATAACTCCCAGCAGTCCAGTCATAACAGTCGCGAAGACGATGCCTCCGTTCCTGAACGCGTCGCCCATGGCCAGCAGCCCGCTCCCGATGTTGCCGCGGAAGATGTGCAGCATCGTGTCCAGGTACCTGAACAAGAGAACATCGATCAGCTATATCCCAATAAATTAAGCGTAGTGTTACTGAGTTGGACTATAAACAAACCAGTGGTAAATATCTTCAGCCTACCTGAAGAAAATATCGATCTTTTACGATGAAACTTTATAGTGCTGTTAATTGCTACTCTTCGGTTCCATCATTGTTCCTGATTGCCTTATAGCCACGATTTTCATCTCTACCGATACCATGAATTTACTCGCTAGCGACGACGTCAATTTTTGTATAGAAAATTTTTGATCTGTCAATGGCCGCTAGAGGCGCTGTGCCATTTTCCATAGACTTTTACGTCGTCGCTAGCGAGTAAAACCGTTGAAAACTCATGGTAACAGTACAGATCAGTAGGCATACTATCAGCATCATCCTAACGATTCCATGCCAAGCAGTTAGTTTGTTATGCTTTAATTTCAGCTCCTCTAGAGTCATACTGACACTATTACTCTATTAGCAGTTTATGGTACGTGTACAAGTTACTCACGAGGTAGGGTGCGTGACCTGGTACTCAGAAGACTTGCCAGCCTCCAGCTCGAGCTGCGACTTAGGCAGGATGTCCTCCTTCGACTGAAACACGCCGCATCCATCCGTGATAGTCCTGGAATACCAGCACTCAATCAATTAATCATGAGCGAAATATTTTTACGACCACGTGCGTTGACAGTTGTAAGATAGTTTCTGAACTAAACGTCGCAATACCAGGGCATTTTAAAAGCAGTGTAAATGACTCGTGAAAGCAGATCAAACTTTTTTCTAAAATAAACGAATCTATTGAACAAGTGAATTAGCCTACAGGAATATTCAAATAACTCGCAATAGGAAGTGTTCTCGTAGGTACTCAGTATGCCAAATAATGTGCAACTCGTGAAGTGTTTTGTGAACATTTGTGAGATTTGGCTTGATAAACAAAAGTAAAACTACCTTTCATGTATAACAAACGGTTCATTGAGTGTTTATTTTCATGTTCATGTATTCAGTTGTTTTTATTTTTATTAGTATGATGATATAACCACCAATTTTCGTTTTTCCCTAATACTTATGTAACCTTGGAGTTACTAAATATACCCCGGTACCTTGACCAATAGTATATTTTCATAACCGCCTTAAACATACAAAATATTTGAAGAAACAGCACTCCTGCCGGAGATTTTTTGGGTACTTTAAAAAAATTGCATCTATTGTACGAGTGACAAACGGCTAAACTGTATATTAATTAGTGTTTTTTTGCGTACAGCTTCCACTTTAAAGGCCGATCCGCCAACAACAGTGCCGGCACAGTGCCGACAGGTGCCGATCAGTAACGTAGGTATCCATCAGTGTCAATGAAAAATGATATTATAGCATACATCGTGTACGTCGCTAACAGCACTCGTCAGTAACAGTGACGTTCGGAGACGTTTAGTGACGCTGATACCTTACTGAACGGCACTGTGCCGGCACTGTTGTTGGCGAATCGGGTTTAAGTCTCACAGACAGGAAAATCTCGGTTACTGCAATCACGGGTAGGTAATCATAACCATTAAAATACCTAAAACGAGTCGGCAACAAGGTTCGAAGTAATGGCATGGTTATCCAATCACATGTATTGTGTGGTAACATTAACATAATCATTAGAGTAATGATCTCTCATGGCGATTACATTGATCACACTTAGTGGCATTTGAACTAACTACTAGGGTATATGGACATTGTACAACGATTTTTTTAACGCACTGTGACCGATCCTCGATACCTCATAAACACAGAGTATTTATTAAGGCGCCTAACTGTGAGCGCTTGTGGCGCTAGAAGACAAAAAACGTACCATCCAAATATACTTTTCACGTTATCTGCTCGGCAACGTTGAATTACATGTCATGTAATATTGACATGAAATGCGTCGTCTCGGCTTAGGGGCCGTAATATTGTATGCAAATCCATTACGAATTTGGAATACGCGCTCGAACACCCATCTTTTTTTTTAATTGTTATTTTATTGTTACAGTAGACTGTAATATAATTTTTAAGAGAACTACCACTGGAATAGGGAGCAAGGCGGGAAAACCGGTGTCCTTATGTGGTGGTATTATGATTGCAGACATGTATAAAACAGTTGCCATCGATGAAATTGTCAGACCATTTCGAGAAAGCCAAGGTCACTAATTTGTACTGGTCGATGATAATGCGCCCACACATTGAGCTCAACGAGTAAATGTAGCTCTCCAAGAATACGATATCACTAGGTTAGACTGGCCTGCCGGCTAACCTGACTTTAACCCAATAGAGCACGCGTGGGATGCTCTTAAGCGAGCTGTTTGGAACCGTCAGCCACGTCCCCAGACAGCGCCAGAGATTAGAGAAGTGGAACAGGTTACCGCTTAAAATACCGGGTAATTTGATACTCAGCATGCTCAGGAGGATCTCCGCATGTGTTCGAGCCAGTAGAGGATTTATATTATATATTGAATATAAATCTAATATTAATAAATTGTTATAACGTTTTGTAACATAATAAAAAACAAAAAGATCGTTTTTAACAGTGTTATTCTATTTATACAAAACTAATATATCATAAATCGACTATAAATCAGCTATTGCGAGTGATCTCATTTTTACATTTCATGTGTCAGGCGAGGCCGGACTGGAGGCCGATTATGGCTGCAATCGATCTTATTTGGTATGGTAATTCGATTCAGAGTTTAACTGTTTTACCTAAAAAATGAAGTTAGATAAAATAAAATCTGCAGGTAAAAAAACTATAACACAAACAAAATCTAAATACATAGAAATTGTGACCCTGAGAAATCAAAAACTATTTTTCTTCGACAAAGAAACTTCGATCGGACAACTTTTTTCGTATACGAATTGCACGAGAATTGTCACCCCTGATCCTTTGTTCTCAATGGTTTAATCAGGGCAGGGCTGGCCAAAAAAAAAAACCAACTTCAAATACTAAATAGTTTTTGTTTTTTATTTCATCTATTAAGAATATAAAATACATATGACACTGTTGAACAGTTTAAACCATTTGGTTTAAACTGTTTTGTAAAGCTTAAATTAACGCATTTGTCTTCTATTTAAGGGAAACAACTAATTTTGGAATGGTAAAAGATTTCAATCCTAAAAACTTATCTGTCCTAGTCCAACAGCTGCCGGTTTTTCATACGGAGGTCTACTACTAGAGCTTAATGATTGATTAGTATGGCTGTGCCTGTGGTATTAGTTATGCTACGCATCTCTTCATTTCAGGTTCGCTCTTGTGGAGATAATTCAAACCCTCTCCATCGCTCGCAACGCAACGACTTCAAGCTTTACGAAGCATTTTAAAAGACCATGTTTTGGTTTAGTTTAATAGATGCTCTTTAAATTCTCGAACGAAGCCCAGCTGAGTTGGTTCCGTGATTAATTTCTTTCTCGAAGCTAACCCACATAGTTGGATCCCTTGTCCCAGCTAGACAGGACGAAGCACTTGTCACATACTTTAAAAGTTAGTTTTCGTAGCTGTTCACATGAGAAATGTAGATTGATTATTGCTTATGCTGACTAAGTTCACCATCTCCTAGTCTAGCTCGATTTCGAATCCACACAGTTAATTATTAGGAGATTCAAAATCCTAGAGATCACAGAATAGTCCATGCAAGATCAAACCTGAGCTTGAAGAGTTGAAGGAGTTGCTTTGGAGATAATACCAAGTGTCTTAGCGAATTTAAATAACTATCTCAAATTGAGATCCGATGTCAGCTGAAAGGTAGCAAAGAAGCAGAAGGTATTCAATCACTGAGGCAGATACGTTTTGATAAGATTACAGAATATACCGGCACAGTCCGGCACAGAACCTAAATTCTGGCACCAAAGCTGTTTTTGAGCAATTATCACAAGACAGCAAACTCCACAAACTGTTGACCCTACCTGCGTTTCCAAAATAAATAAGAGCCTCTTAGATAGTTGCCAGCTAAATGACGGAAGCAGCTTCGTTATAATTATGTGTAACTTGTGAAGTTATGTTCTCTTGATTCAATAATACCTAATATTTATTATTTAGCTTACTGAGGTTAACCCGCATGGAAACTGAGAAAATTAAAAAACGTACTCATTATCCTTGAAAAAACATGGTACGGTTTATCTTTTCTTAAAAATAAAGGCACATTAAACAGTTGTGTTTGTAGAACTTTTTGATCAAATTTTTGTTTTTTTGCATATAATTGTCTATTAGGTTACATATTGTCTCCTGGCAAAACAAATTATTCCCCTAAGTTTGCGCAGATTTTTGAGATTTATTTCGTTGACCAGTATTGTGCCAGAAAAAATACTATGTTGGACTTTAATATTAAAATATTTTGTAGTATTATTTACTTATTTTTAGGTCTACAGCTGGACTGAGATAATTTTCTCTTGAATATCACATCAAAATTCATGCTCTTTTGGAATATGATCGATTAATAATTGAGTAACAAGGATCTATTATAAATACCATGATCCTCACAACATTATTATTTGTAAAAAAAACAGGTTGTGACAGATAAACGATGATTCACCAATGCGAAATGCGCGAGAATTGGCCCCCTGGTTTTGACTTAGTGATCTTCAAATCAGAATAGAGGCGCGATACTCAGTTTTATATTGAAGGATTGAAGGCACACAATTTCCTTTGTTCTTGTTTTATCGTTATACAAAGATCTCCCCCAATCTTTTCCATATGTTTCTGTCAGCGGCCAACAATTCCCAATCCCTCGCAAAGCTGGACAGATCGTCACACCACCTCTTTTTAGGTCTACCGTTTTGTCGATAGACGTCAGGTGGTATCCATCCAGGTTTTTTAAACCCTAAAGCGTGGCGATTTGGGCCCAAATCGTCTCGTTTTTGGGTTTAAAAAATAGCGGCAATATTTTTAGGCGATTAACGTCATTGGTGTCCTAAACTGGATTATAAATTATGAAAGCCATTATCATATCGCAACAGATTCAAATAATAATCTCGCTCCCCGACAGGTTCAAAAAATCTTGCCAACAACGTTATAAATAAAACGCTAGTAAATGTCAAATTGTTGTATTAATTAGTAAGTACCTAATCTGATTTATGATCAATGTGACGTCGATTTTTGAAGCATCAACACCTACTAAATGCTAACCTTATTGAAAACATAATTGGCAGTTTAGAATACAAAACAATAAGATTTTTGAAATTATTATTTTTATTTTATGATTGGAACTTAATCTGTACCCTAAGTTGAAATATACATAATCAAAAAGAATCATCTCGCTGTGACTTCTCGTTTTCGAGTAATCCGTGGACAAACATACATACCTATCTATACACCTATATTACACATACATATATATCTATACACTTACGAAATCTTGCACACTAGTCTGGAAGTCTTAATAGATCGGTCGGTAAAAAGGCTCAATTTTGGCGAAAAAGGCGATAATTGATCTGTTGGCCCACTTTGCGTTCCGCCATTTTAATTTTGATTGATAGTTATCAAACTATACTTTTGAGTGTTTCTTTATTTATATTGATGTGATCTATTGATTTTGGTTGGTTTCAATCGAAGCCATAATTACGTTTATTTGAAAAAATTAGACACCATGCTCCGTTGGAAAAATTCGAATGCCCTTTGTAAATAAATCAAATGTTTTTGTCCAAAGCACAAAAAAGTAAAATATATGCAAACTAAAGTTAAAACAACGGTAAACACAAATCTACATTACTATAGTACGGCCCACTCGAGGAAACCAAAGCTAAAATGTTAACACACTTTTCTGTCTTCGTCAACATCAAAAGAACATGAGCTCTATCTATTATTGATTGCGTCAATATTACGAGTGATTTTGGTTCCAAATTCAATTAATAATCAACGAAAATCAAGTGAGATATTGAAACGAGTACTTGCATATGAAATCTCGTTATTATTTTTAAATGGCTCTTGTGTGAGCATTTTATTCAGTTTTAAAAAGTCAAACATAATTTAATTCAAATCACACGCCATTGAGGCGACTGATTCAAAAATAGGGTCCCAGGATTTTCTCAATACATTTTTTTTAAATTATAAAATAAACAGAAAAAGACACTAATCACTTTTGCCAAACTGCACAGCAGAAAAGATTTAGTATACCTTCATATAAGAGCGACAGCAGCGCGGCAGCAGCGGATGTAATACTTAAAAACCGGCCAAGTGCGAGTCGGACTCGCGCACCAAGGATTCCGTATCTACTATGTCTGTACCTAAGCAATTATATGGCCTCAAAAATTATAAGACATAAGGCGTGCCTTATAATAAGGAATCAATTCCCTTTAAATATCAAAATATATTTGGAATTTTGAGTCAAAACCTGTTGTTGCTAAATATTTACCTATAGTTTCAGTTTCATTTTTTAACTCGTTTTCAGTTAGTTCGTTCAGTTTAGTCTACAACTCGGTCATTTAATTACTTATCTTAACAGTGATAGTTTTCCTTCTAAATACAGGTTACTAGGATCGTGAATTTTGTCAGGTGTCCCCACCTTCTACCATTTAGTTGGGAAAGGGTAGGGACATTGAACGCAAAAAAAATTCCTTTTAAAACTGAATGTTACGGAAACAGGCCCCTTTTTAAAAAATGCTTTTTGCAAACTCACAATAATTTTAAAAGCCCTATTCAATGATACCCCACACGATTGGTTTGTCTAGAGAAAAAAAACATCTCCATGTTACTTGTATGACATGTACCCCAATATATTTTTATAATTTTATTTTACCACTTTGGCGGGGAGATTAGAATACATATCTATGTGAAATTACAGTTTTCTAGCACCTCAGGTCCCTGCACTAGGCTGCAAACGGACAGACGGACTTGGCGAAACCATAAGGGTTCCTTGTTGGACTACGGAACCCTAAAAGCACCGCCGCGCAGTAAGTGAAATCTTCGATAAAACATTCAATTTACAAACGTTTTTCTGTTTCATACGAGCAGGCTTTTAATTATGAGGTTTTAATAGCTAAGTTATAGGTATTACGAAAGTGTCTCTTTAACCTCCGACAAATAAAGAGCGGGGTGTTATAAGTTCCACCTGTCTGTGTATTTGTGTATCTGTCTGTGGTATCGTAGTGCCCAAACGGACGAACAGATTTTCGTTCAGTTTTTTTTTTTTTTATCATAGATAATATTGTCACGAATGTTCTTAGCCATGTTTCATGAAAATCTGATCTGCCGTTAGAATATCATCAGCTCTTTTCTGGTTAAGTCGACCGATTGAAATTTGGTGCCGATGACATCTAAAGTTATATGAAAGGTATCTATGACCCGATCGGCACTTTTAAATTCGCAGCTCTTCAATGAATTAATGAAGAGATCTGACTTTCTTCCATGTGTCCTATTGATTCGAAATTGGGTACCGTGCTACTTCAATAATATTGAATAAATAATAAATAAATAATAATAAATATTGGACACAATCACATACATTGCTGTGATCCCAAAGTAAGTAGCTAATGCACTTGTGTTATGTAAATCAGACACAACGGTGGTACCACAACACCCAGACCCGAGGCAATATAGATAATTTTGATTTCTATATTGATCCGACCGGGAATCGATCCAATGCTTAGCCACTACACCACGGAGGTCGTCCTTTAGTAAAAAGTAATTGAAATAACACGGAAACGTTACCATGATTTAAGATATAACCGATCGCTGACTTTTTAAAACTTGTAGCTTCGGATTATATTATATCCATAGGACGTCCTCAATAAAAAACATTTTGGATGACGAATACGTATGCTAAACGTGAGGACGTAAGTCATTAAGCTTTTTGCAACGTTTTGGGCAATTGACAAGACAACCGTGCCTTCCAAATAAGGATAATGATTTACCAATCTCGTGCGCAATACAATTCTACACAGAAGATCTTATAGAAAATATGTAAATGTATTTTACTCGTTATAAATTGTTATGAACAAGCCGAAACAAATAACATTATTGCACTTTAAAGATTTATGTTTCTTTTTTTGCCATATTAATGGTTTACATGAATATTTACTGATATTGATGTCACTAAATATTGTGTATGGTGAGAGTTGAGTTGTTGAGTTAGAAATAGTAGTACAGTGCGACAAGGATATTTTGGCTGATAGATGACATTGACAGGGGGGCGCTAGCATTCAATCGGGGTAGCCAAAGCGCTACCCAACCTTGTCGAAGACAAAGTCTACAAATTTAAAGCAGTATAAGCACATAAGTTAATTTAACCAGCTAAACTCCTTATTTTTTAGGGTTCGTTTAATAAACGGTGGAACATATATAATATATGTGTTAGCTTTACGGTATTATACGGTACTAGCGGTCCCCCGCGACTTCGTCCGCGCGTTTTGAGTTTGCTCCCTCCCCTCCCGTCGCAGCGTCATGTTTTATATCCTAAAGCCTTTCTCGATAAATAAGCTATCCAACACAGAAATATTTTTTCAAATCGGTCCAGCAGTTCCTGAGATAAGCGCGTTCAAACAAACAAACCATTCAGCTTTACGTTGTACTTAAGCTGCGAACATTATTTTGGTGCGGAGTTATGTTAAAACTGTGATAGCTCCTAAGATATTTATTGAAATCAAATGATATAAAGGGCAACTTGGTTCTAAATGAAATGCTCGTGATGATGAATGTATTGATTTTGATAAGAATAAATACCCGTGTGTATAATACACCTCTAAAAATAATGCATTATTTTTTTACAAATTTATTAACATAAAAAAGGTTGTAGTAAGTCAACCATAAAAGATAGACATATGCTGTCGCGGACTTTATTATAGAACTCTTAATGCTAAACAATTCTGTCATACATGATTTTTGTGTAACTTAAGCGGTTTCCGCAGCGTATGCAGCGGAAGCTCTCAAAAGGAATATCTTTCTCCCGTTTTCGCAACATTTTTCATTTCTACTGTGGTCTTATGAGTCGTATCTTTATGTTATATAGCCTAAAGCCTTCCTCGATAAATGGACTATCCAACGTAAAAAAAATTGTTCAAATCGGGCCAGTAGTTTTTGAGATTAGCGCGTTCAAACAAACAAACAAACAAACAAACAAACAAACGAACAAACAAACAAACTCTTCAGCTTTATAATATTAGTATAGATACGGCTAAAGGTATTTATAAATAAATAATTTATTGAAAATAAAATTGTAAATGAAACATAGGGAAACATTAGGAATAATCAGGAAATTTGGCTATTTCTATCTAGTAGCAGGTATTATACATATATAATTTTATGTTTTTATTAATAGTGTTGTTGATAACGTGTATCGCAACCCGACAGGTGTTACTTTTCATGAGTATTATACTATTATTGTTACTTTTGTACTCAAAGATAACAAGACTTCTATTCAAATTTCGATTGTGGTCTCGATAACACCATGTTACACCACACCGCACAGTCGAGGCTGTCCTTTGTATTAAGGTCAACGTACACATAACAAAACCGGCTTACTTTTCAATATAACAAATAAATTCGCATTAGCACAAGGAACATTGATAATGCGTTTTAAAAATCGCTTGAGCATTTCTAGTTTTTTAAAACAAAGTAATATTTAAAAAAAAACTTTATTGTTAAACAAACACTATTTAATACTAAATTAACCTAATACTCGTAATACGTAAAATAAACTTAGGTATACATTGAAGTAAGCCCCATGAAGACGCAGTCATTGTTTCTAACACTTAACACCTAATAAAATATAAAATCTGACTCTTAGCAAAATGTATCCTTGTTTTAAACACGGGAAGCAGTCTTATTTATACGAGCTCGTAGCATAAACAATTGATACAAAATCTCACAAATGCCTTAACCATTACACATTAAATTACACAATAGGTTTCCACTCTTAGACAAATATTGTGTTCCAGGCGATGAATTGAAAAACATAATCGTCATAAATTATAGGTGAACGTGACCACCGAGTGTAAAATAATGAAATATTATCTATAAAAATTGTAATAGTGATAATAATATACTAACAGTATGGGAACCATGCAGAAACTCTATAGTTTTAAGATCATGATCGATGTAAGAATTTACTAACGATGGTTCTCCCTAAATTTATTTTTCATTAAATTTAACTTAAGAATAGCTATATAAAAGATAACACACTTCATATGGATACTGTTGGTCTGAAATAAAATATTTTTATTTTTTATATGTTGTGTCGTGTTTTTGCTTAGAGCCGTTAACAAATCACTCCGCTAAATAAAAAATAATTCGAAGTAGCATCGTAACTTATTTTGTGTAACTAACTTACTTATTTTATTACCGTTAGATGCACTCCAGCGCGGCATTGTTTGTTTCGTGCACGTAGCCTCTAATAATTGAACTCACTTCTCACATTCACCACATCAAAACAACTTGTATATCGGCTTCAGGAACTGGTTCACTTGTCTGTTGATTATCTTCTGTGTTTTCTTCGGGCGAGCGATGTAGTCGGCAAGCGCTGACCCGAACCCTGAGGCGGCAGCAGATACGGCGCTTTGGAACGGCCTATCGTACGGCCTCTGGTATCCTCCCTGGTTGTATACGGGCTGAGGGAACTGATTGAAGCCGGGATTAAATCCCTGGTTGAAGCCTGGATTAAATCCCTGGTTGAAGCCTCCAAATCCGCCGTAGCCGCCACCGTAGCCTCCATGACCGCCACCGTGTCCGCCACCGTGTCCACCGCCGTGTCCACCACCGTGTCCGCCGCCGTGGCCGAATCCTCCGTGACTTTGACTCTGACTCTGACTAATCTGTATAGGGAACGCAGGAGCTATGGGAGCCACAGGAGCGATCGGAGCGGCCACTGGCAACGCCGCCACTCCACACCCGAAGAAATAATTCATAACCGGTGCCGACACGTACGTGTAGTCGTGAAGACCCAAGAACTTCTCTCCAAAAGTCTTCCCGTATCCACAGGGGCTGTTGTTTTGCTGGTGCTTTTTGCGCTTGCGATGCTTCCTTTCTAAATCCTCGTTATCTTCAACGTCTATCAGGTCTTTTGTAGAAGCTTCGTCCGCTGCTATAAGAACAGCTGCACTGCACATAGCAAGGAGTATGAAGGCTCGTTTCTGGAATAGATTAATTTAATTCTTGAGACGGATCTTGCTACATATCGTCGCTTGCAACTTTGTCGTAAGGTCTAATATTAAGCAATTCACTTACCATTTTTGATTCTTTTTGGGCTCTTAGAAGTCGTTCACCAAGGCTGGTGGTCTGAAGCAGACTGCCCCGGCCAGGGTATCGAGATGCCGAAAGTGAAAGTATGTTACGGATCCTATACTAAAATAACGCAACTGTTGACAAATAAGTATAGTCATTCATTCGGACCGACGGAGCATGGGAGTATGTATTTGGCAATTCGCTTTGTATAGAAACAAACTCTTTTAGTCTGATTTGGAACTAGGGGTTTCTCAACCACAATACGTAGTGGATTAATAAAGGCATTGTTTGCATGCCATCTTATTTTTATTGTGTGGCTAGTCGTTTCCCGCAACTTTGTCAACGATAATTGCGGATATCCCTGCTGCTTCCTGTATCTTGATGTGTATTTAAAAGCAATATAAATTTAATTTGTTTGTTATTAATAAAAATTGTATGTAAAGTATTTGTTCTGCAAATCATATAATGAACCAACGATGCATAGGATAACTTGAATCTTGTTACTGCTTATTATATAGGTGAAATGACTAATAATAATAAATCTTTCAGGGAGATGGATATTGCGAAACGGATTCTTAATAATTTATAGACTTCCAAAATAGTGACTGACTGACTGGTCTATCATTATAGTGTTCTAACCCAAGGTCGTGCATGGAAAAATCTATGACAACATTGCCATCATATTTCAAAACGTTAAATGCACCTAATCAATACGATTTTAAATACGCGACTCTTAATAGTACAATTAAATGTTTTTATCACGTTTCTGACCTAGTTAAAACCGTATTTTATAATGAATTATAGTGTTGCCACACTCGATGACAGGTTGATGTATGTTTTGAACGAACAATAAGGCTTTTGGAAAAACCTTTTCGTAAACACGTATATGCTCTCGGTTCTCAGGCAGTTTCACAACGCAGCACCCACGCATTTCATAGCCACAAAATAAGATTATGGATAAAAACAATTATATCGATGATCAGGTTTATATATTAATGATTGGTGGGGTTCATGACTTAAAATAAAAAAAATAAGTTTTATCTTTTTCGTATGCAGTAAATTTGAATATTCGATACAATAAAACCAACAAATTCATTATTACGTTAACCACAACAACACTGCTTGCAAAAATAATAAAAAAACTATTTTTGTTTATATGCAATAATAATGACGTATTTGCATGTGCAGAAAAACATTTGAACTGAGCAAAAAATAATTATGCCAATAAATTGGGGAAATTCTGTTGTCAACATGTCAGATCGAGGTACATTAAATGCATGCAGGCATAGTGCAAATTAAAGGTGTCTGGAAAACCATTTTTTATAGCATCGGCATTGAAATTGCAAAACACTACATACTTATTTACTGTGACAAGTACTTTGGGTATTGAACTCGTTCAATTTAATACTGATTTAATGTGCTTATTCTGGGGTAAACATGTTTTTATCTACAGCGACCAGACAAGACGATATTGATTTACGTGACAAGACTCCGTTTTTTCGGGTTCAATCATTGTATCACAAACAAACCAAAAGACTGAACAATATCATTTTACAAATTTTGAAAACACTATTGACACAGTAAATTTCGAAGAACTAATGGATTTTTGATGGCTAAATTAAAATGAACGGTTCAAAGGATAGATAACTATCGACATCGACACTCAGCAGCACTAGCTGCGCGGGCGCAGTCTGGGGTGACCTTGCTCGCGCTGCGGACCGCGACGCGCGCAACCACTGTGCTAGATCTTGGATGGTGGGTTGCTTGCTTGATGTATGTCTTCTGCTTTACTCAAAATTGTAAATGAGGCTGAATACGAGTATAAAAGGTTACCTAGTGCCACTTTCTTTTTCTCTCCGCTGCCACAAAACGCAGTGGAACTTAAGTAGCCACACATCTGGCGTTAAGTCCAAACAAAATGACAGAAAAATGCTTGTCTCTGACTGTTGCGGTCATTGATCTTTTGTTTGCGTGAACTCTATAACGATTGTTTGCTGACTGCTATTCCGCATTGGCTATCACCAGTCACTCAGAGTTGATCAATTCTTATATCCACCATTTTCAGAAATAATTATATCGTATACATCTGCCGGAGCTGAGAAGTCGTTTAATGTCGAAACTAATACAAAAAAATCAAAAGTTTATAAAATGTTGATACTTTAGCTGTTTATCGCCATAGTCTGACATAGACAAAGACTACAATACTAATTATTTAAAAAAATGACCCCCGCCATTAAAAGTAAAACGTTACCACATTTCGAATTGATTAGAAATAAGGAAGTTAGTCAGATCCCATCATTAACGAGAAAAGAGCTGATTATCATCGAACGGCTGAATAGATTTCATAAAACACTCTATTTACAATTATCTAAGTCACTAAAAATCTAAATGTAAATTGTTTCGTCTGTTTGGAAGCTACAATAAAACATACAGATACACAAATACACAGACAATGACAAACACGATAAACTTATAACACCATAGTCTGTTTACGTCGGGGGTTAAAAAGGTGGCTTCTTTAAGATGACTCACCCATCATCGGAAGTGAAGGTGACGACGCTCCCGCTGATGGCGCTGATCTCCACCTTCTCTTTGCTCTTCATGTCTTCACCTGCAGAGAGAGAGCTGTTATTTAGAGATAGCTGTAAGATTCCGATGCAACGCTACAAAATAGGGCTCTTGCCAGGAGACACGACAGAGTGAGGCACAGTAGTCGCGTTCTATACGTTGGAGAGAAACTATCACAGCTTTATTTGCTGAGTTTTTACTGTGCTACGTCAAAAATCCAAATATAACATAATTTCCTATATGAACAATAATTTTAATCTATTTTTTCTGTTTTACTCACATCTTTCTAAAGCACAACATTTTGCTGTGATAACGCACATCGTAATAATAGATTTCATGTCACATGTATTACCTTTGTTGTAATGTACCAGCTTAAAATGTAATGTAACTATGAGCAATTAATGATTTAATTTGATTTGATTTTAAAGTGAAACACGCTAATTACAGAAAAACCTTATTTACTTAGGTATGTGAGTAGTTTACACATTTTTGATAATTCGTTTATTGACAATATCAACGGTTAGTAAACTCCTAAATGAAGTTGAAATTACTTTTTCGTCCCTTTTTGGGATTGCATTTACGTTTGGGCACATTGTACTTACGTTTTTTGTTAAGATTTTTTGGAATGCATTTTCTACTGCATTCCTTCGGATTATATCCAATGACATTTAAAAGCGTGTAAACAATTACTACTATGATGGTATGTGCCAATTAATCGACAAGACAATAGATCGAGTAATAAATAAAAACAAATTACACGGAATGAATAGAGATTATTGAAATGCCATTTTATACTTGAGTTGAGTAGTCTGAGTAATGGCATATAGTATCAGCATGTAAAAACAATATTTTGTACAATTTTACATAACATAGGCTATTGGATATTAAAATCAAGATCAAATTTCACGCAATATGGTTAAGAGATTCATTTTTTTTCTCAAGCGATAACTCTGAATCATTTTACAAGTTATGGCCTCGATTTGGTCATGAAAATCTGTTGCTGGCTCGCGGGCTATTAACTCTTTATTGCACATCATAAAAAGTCAGTTACAATTTAAACGTAAGAAAATATAGTTACTAACCTATATCCTTCCAATATCCTGAAATATTAACTCGTCCCCGTCTTAGTAAGTTTGTAATTTTGAAAAATAGCTTTAATTAAAAGTGATTTGTACTAATATTACAATAGTTTGTCTAAGTGTTGTGTGTAAAACTTGAATTAGTATCAGTATTTTTTAGCAAAATGGTTATTGGTTAATGGTTTGTTTTTTAGCTTCCTTTACTTTGTAAACCACGTAAATAAATGAAAGTGGTATGTGATCTATGTGACAAAGAACATTTGGCCGGCGCCACATACGTTCTAAACTATAACTTTCAGACAACGCTATAACTTAGAAGATTTATAAATATCGCATTTACGTGTCATCTTCAAAGCACAGAGCAGCCCTAGACTTACACTGAAGAACAATACAAACACAATTACGGATAATGACGTTCGCCTTCGCCTGGTTTAGATACTATCGCGCTGCTCTAACACTAATTAAATTCGCAAATTATCACACGCCAGATCAAACACATTTTTCTTGTACACAAACCAGTGGGGTACATACTATCGTAATATTAAAATATGACGCTAGCTGCTCATTTATTGGAACCGTTACTAGTAACAGCTATATTTATACTAATTTACTGGCAACACCCATATATTTTTTGCAAGGGAGTTTTCCCATTCGGGTAGAGCTCAGTTTCCCGCATTCAGTTCAGTTGGTTTGCGGCGTTCTGCTGAGAAAGTTGTCTCTATCCCTGTGGATCGCAGAGCAAAAGTATTCAAAAACTATCCAGTTTTATTGTTTAATGACAGCAATTACTTTTTTATACGAATTACATACATTGCTCTGATTCCAAAGTATGTAGCCAATGCACTTGTTTTATGGAAATCACCACAACACCCAGACCGAGACAATATGGAAAATTATGATTTCTACATTGACCCGACCGGGAATCGACCCCGCGACCTTGGAGCGGCGACGCCTTGAAACCCAGCGTGCTTACCACTACACCACGGAGGACGTCATAGTCATTCGAGATTATTGTACTAGCCAGTATGACTGGACTTGAGATAGACCACGCAAAAGGTTCAACGTATTCGCATCATTTACCATAATTAAAAAAATGAACAGTGTCTCTAAGCATTATGTAGGGACGACAAGATAGGTTTACGTTCCATTCCTACCAACTCAAACTTAAATCAAGCGTTTAATTGCTATGATCACCGTTTCGATATAATAATAAAAATCATTTGAAAATAATAGAAATTCATTGTTGCTCAAAAATACGATAACACTTTTTTGTTTAAATAAAAGTTACTGTTATTGTTACTGTGTCGGTAGTCTCGACATAGTTCCCTGTAAAACCACCAGGTGGCGCTCGGAAAATGCCGTAACAAAATTAGTGTTTTCGTGTATTTATTGATCGAGAAGAATTTTCGAATAAAGCTTAAAAATTACAAATATTTTTTTAAGATTTATTAAACATACAAGCAACATAAGTTAAAATGATATTTAATGAATTAGAAAATCATAAAATTGAAATTGTCTACGCGAAATGTCAAAAATGTTGCATCAGACTACCAGCGCTGGACTCTCTCATGGAAGTATGGCAGCCGTTTTTGTGCCTTTTTCTATCTGAATTAAGTAATATTATTACTCCCACAGATCTGTGCTGACAAAAAACAGTTTAAATCATTAACGATTGTCCTTTTTTGCGTTAGCGAAAATGCTCTTATGATTAGTTGGGATTTTTATTATTTTTTGGAGACCGTCTAATAAACTACTGTCCTTATATCAACCTAAGTCGATAAGTTATATGTAAGATAGATGTAACAAGTACATATAAAAATCTTGATCAGCACTTGAAACCCTTACCACAGTCAACTCGTGTTATGAAATCGCTCTCTTTATCAAGGTTACAATAAAAACTATGGAAAACAACGAGATTAAACGCATAGCGCAAAACTTCACGGTCGCGATTGTTATTGGTTACGAAACGCTGCGATAAACGACAACCGATAGAATGTGCGTGTGCGCCGCTTGACAGACTCTTCACGTAAACACGCCGAGTGCCGCCCTTTAGATAGCAAATTTAAAACTATCTTTATCAATCAGATATTGAAAAACACAAGTACACAGAGGTAGTCTAGAAGTGAACGCTATAACTGTAGAAGATAAAGTAGGAGACGGGTACCCAATCAAATTATATCAATATCCGATTGTGTTAGTTAATAGTCTGCAAAACCGAACTACATAATAAGTCTTAGCAACGTATGTATATGAGACTAGCGGGCCCCTGATTTTCCATAAGATATTTCAACGCAAAACATATATTTTTATTGGAAGTAAGAAGCCACAAGGCATATAGGTACATGATGTGGGCTGTAATAGGGAAAAATAATAGGCCCTTTAAGTAACCCGTATTTTTTTATTATTTTTTTATTAATTTATCTAATGAAAAATTTATAAGATTTTTTTATATTAATTTATTTATTGTTATTTTCTAACAAAATTACTCGAACCATCCATGCATTGCAAAGAAATATGTCTAGTCATAGAACTACACATCGTCATTTACTACAATGAGTAAGCGATTTTGATACATTAACCATAATTTAAGATAACTATATCCCTTATATAGAGCATTTTAAAGCACTACGACTAGTTCAAGGTAACTTCGTATACTCTAAAGAATCATTGATAAAAGTTTTTGCGTGTTGTACCTACGCTGTGAGCATTATTTTGGTGCGGAGTTATTTTAAAACTGTGATCGCTTCTTAGTTATTTATTGAAATCAAAAAATGATGCATAGGGAAATTTCTTTCGAAATTAAATGCTCTTGGTAATGAATATGTTTTTTTTTAATACGAATAAATACCCGTGTGGATCAAAACACCTTTAAAAATAGTACATATTTTTTTTAATAATTAATGATCAACATTATTTATTGGTAGTAAGTGAACCATATCGGATACACAATATGCTCTCGCGGACTTAATTGAAGAACTTTTAAAGCGAAACAATCCTGTTTTACACGATTTCTAAGTATACTTATGCTACGTACATACGCAACAGAAACTCTCACTAGGAATGTTTTCACCCCGTTATGCAGCATTTTTAATTATTGCTTTGCTGTTTAAGCTTTATAATATAAGTATAGGTGCCCATAAATCAGTTTATTAACGCAATTATGTTTAATTAAAGCCCTGTCTTCGCTTGCATGTCAAAAAAATGCGGAATATTAAGTTAAATAAACAAAATTAAATAGGAGTAAATATGCGCTAGATAACACGCTATATTTTTCTCCCTTGTGTACGAATACCTGACAACGCGTCTCTCTTAAATAATATAGATTCAAACATAAGACTCAGGTACATGTTTGTTCTCATCTGATTGGCATCCGTGATGGATATGTCACCGTAATATTGCAAAAACCGCGAGATTGCAATCCAACGGTTTAAAATAATAATATGACAGTAACATATAAAAACCGTTATCATCGTTTAGTACTCATTTATATTAATCATTATTAACTTTAAATTCAAACTTAATTATATTATTACAAAATCTTAAGAAATTACGAAGTACCTTTTAACCACTAATCTACAAGTGTTTAATGAGTGCTTCATATGAAATAAAGAGGTAACCAGCAAGTGTGTCAAGGCTGTCCTTCTGTGCCACATACACAACTAGATAATTAATAAGTATGAGTATTGGAATTAACCTAAATAAATTTCGGGAATCGAAGCTCGACCTTTGTGGTTAAAATAATATCTATACATATATCATGCATCAACACAGTTACATTTAGGTAAAACGAGTTCGTCGGTGGGTAATGATAAATTCAGTCAATTTGCTATTTCACAAATGGAATTGGCTTAAATGTTAATATTATCAGGCTACATTAGTTAGTTTCCCTTGAATATTTTAAGGGGTGGGTAGACCATACCATAGAAAGCGACTCGTCCTTAGTCTTTTACATAAGCCACATGACCAACTTAAACAAGGGTAGGTATACCTTTCAAAACAACTTTGAGGTCGTGAAGTAGAGCCGGGCAGAAGCTTCCGCATTTACGACTTGTCTATTAAGAACGTTTTAAATTTAGAAATTTAGTTTACAAAGTTACCGCCACGAAGTTAATTTCTAATTGAACCTGTGAAACTATACAGTGATTATTATATGGATTAAAACTGGTATCAGATCTTGTAATTAGAAGTTATATTCAAAACTATAAAGCTCACACATAGATAATAAAATAAAATTATGTAATAGGTGCATACTCATCAGTCGATTCATTAAAATATACATAAAAGAAAGTCGTGTTATTTATTTATTAATTGTACTTAAGTGTTGTTTGATCAGCTTTGGGCCCGAATAGAATAATTACCATATGACGGGCCGGTGGCGACACGAAGTTCGCTAAGATTGCTAGTGCTTAATAAAAAGTTTTTTTTTTAAATATGATAAGGTGTAGTTGTTCCTGTTGGCCATTGTCGACAATTTCAAAAGGGAGGATGCTTTATTTTCATCTACAAGCACCAAATTATGACAATTGTTTATTAAATCGTCGTTAAGTCCAGTTCAATTCAAAATCAGAACGTTCCCTAAAATTTAAATATGTAAAATCAAAATAAAAAGTCACGTACTCGACTCTGCCAATTCGAATTTGGAAGAGCAGATGCAGCCTGCGATCGCCACAGGTGCTTCCGGCGGACTAGGGTGCCGATCCAATTTAGTAGCAGCAACTTGTATCTCCATTGAAACTACCGCTAGGGATGCCACTCCCAGATCTGGGTTTATGGGATAGAGACTCTAAAATACACATTCGAGTCAGTTTATCCATACAATACGGATGCAATCGTGCTATAAGGGGCCGTCCATTAATCACGTGAGGCTCAAAAGGGGGGGGAGGGGGGGTCCATCACGTGTATTAATTTTATTTATTTTTTGTCAAAAAGCGCTATTTCTAAACCGAAATTTTGAACGGCGCGAAAATTTGAACGATTTGTTGTCACAAACCACTTTGCCAATAACAACTGCCAGTGAAGAAGAAGCTTTACCAGTTGTAACCTTAAATGAAAATCTTGCAACTCCGTGGGACGAAGACAACATTAATTAATTATTCATTAATTTTATTGCAAATACATATATTTTTGAATTACCATTTTGTAAATATTTTTTTCCAGTCAAAAATAGACTTTACATAGACTTCCAAAAAAATACACGTGACCCAGAGGGGAGGGGGGGGAGTGGTCGCAAACCACACCAAATATCACCAGGGGGGAGGGGGGGGTCAAAAAATGAGAAAAACGACCTCACGTGATTAATGGACGGCCCCTAAAAAAAAAGTTGCCTTAACTGCTCTGCACTAACTTCGCGCAGTATTTTTTTCCCTAACCTAAAACACCGATGCGCAAGTCAGATGACTGCTTGGCTATAATGTGTAGATAAAAAAAAACTCATAAATCATTTGAATATGATGACATAAGGTCAAATGAGCACATAATGCCCAATTAACTAATTCAAAAGTCAAAAGTCAAAGTTTAAAATAATTTATTTAATTCAGGACACAAAATGCCACTTATGAACGTCAATAATTAATGTAATATCAATCAATTATGGTCCATATGGGGCTAGAACATGTCCACTTATCTTTTGGGCCCTACTAGTGCTTCGAGACAAGACACAGACAGTTTGGCAAGTGCTGAGAAGAAACGCCGGAACAAACTCAGTCACCACTAGCTGCCACATAACAGGGAGGTACATCAGTTTGGTGCAGGCTGGAGGCAATATTTTTGATTACATTCCTCCAGCTATTATTATCATAATAATTACATATTAGTATGATAATATATTATAATTTATTAGAATATTGGTTAGATAGATGGTAGGTTTCGACTATGAAACTCTTGCGTTACGAAACTGCTTAAAAAAGTGTTATGGGCCATTAGTAAGAGAAGATAACTGTTTATTGCACGGTACATAGGTAAATAACGAATTTGTTTAGGTGAAATGTACAATTTGGGCGGTCTTTTTGCTGTAAGATCTCTTCCAGACAACCTTTGGGTGAAGAAATAATGAACTCATAGGAAGGGGTATTTTGTGCAAAAAATATAAAGAAATCAAGACAATTTATTGAAGTAAGATATATATATTTATAAAAAAATCTAAAAAAATAATAAAAATGAAACAATTATCCAATTATTATTATCCAGAGTCGGAACGTTATATCTTAATTTTCATTGTCATTTTAATAAAACAAAGGATTTTTTCAGCTATCCTCAAGAAGGTTTATTGATTGACTATATTAATAGTAGCAAGCAACCCTAATTCCATGGAATGGTTGGTTCGAGCTCGACGCCTTTTAATCACTTCGAGAATAATTTTCGTCTGCATCCTGATTCTGTTAGGGGCTGTGTCAGAATTTCTAAATAAGTCTCAAGTTACGTCATATTGCGGTGTATAACAAAGTTAATAAGAATCCGATTACAACATTTTTCAAGATACAAATTAAAACTAAGACATACAATAAAAAACTTAAAATATACCTATTCAAAAACAAAACCATTTCCTTGCGGCAAGGAGGCTATGATGCTGGCTGCGTTGCCGCGTTGGATAGCTATAAAATAAAATAATAATAATAATAATAGCTATGCTAATCCTTTGAGCTAGGAACCAGCCAGCTCTATTATTGGCTGTCACAGAATTAAATTTTGGCGAAATTTTTCTAAATAGCAATTTGCACGGTCCAAATGTTTCAACGCCAAACGGCGCAAATACAAAATCACTTGCAAGTGAGACGTACTTGCGACGCTTGGCGTTTTCAGCCAACTCCACTGCTGTTCCAGCTTTAAGGGCTGATTCTCTGAGATAGGAGGGGGCCAAAGTATCGTCACCACGTGGTTCTAACGTGGAAGGAACATTAATGGTAGCAAGAGCACTTCTGATGGCGTCATTAAGGGTAGCGTGACGGGCAAGACGCCCAGCGCTTTGCTGGCAACAAAGGCAGTGGAGACCAAATTTGTCAACCTCCTTGCCGCAGGGACACGTAAAAATTTCACATATAGTAATGGCGGAGGCGCCAAGGCGGAGGCCCTTACACACCCGGAAAGACTCACTATCGAAAAGAGTGCCTAAATTTCTAGTCTCAAGTTATTTAACTACCAACTCCACAGGTACGAAATTATTTTCTTAACTAAAAACATTCGTTGAGTAATTGTTACTTTTCTGATTGTGAAATAAACTTGTAGGTCGAGTAACAATATCGTAATAACGTAATGTCTTAATCAGAAACAATAGCATTATGATACCAATACAATACTATATATACACATATAATATGTGTATACAGGGTGTTTGGTAGGGAGCTTTACATACGCCTAGGGTAGAAACTCGGGATGGTCTGCTACCTACCCCCACCCATTATATTGACCTTGGCCTCAAGGTTTTATTTTAATGTTTTATATTTTATTTTTTAGAAAAAAACTATTTTTTGGACTAAAACTACCTGTAGCTCAAAATCTATTTATAGGACAGGTCTGATAATGATCTTGAAAGTTATGGGGCCTGAAGTACCGGTGTAAGGTAAAAAAAAAATTTTCAGTGCAATAATTTAAAAGTGCTAATTATGAAAATTAAAGTAAATGGACCAACCATGGGACAAAGTGGCACAGTTTTCTAGCTAGCAATGAAGCTATTATTATGTATATTGTTTTTTTACGATGTGACCCCCCCCCCCTCTAACTTTTAAACTAAGTAAAAAATGTGAAAAAATACGCAATGTAGATCTTAACAAATGCTTTTTACGGTAGTTTTTGAGATATAGCGTATTTTCAACAACCGCAAATATAACTTTCTCCTTCAGATAAATACCTACTATGAAAACAAAGTTATTTTTGCAGTCACCAAGATATGTGGTAGTTTGGCTAAGTGGACCCCTAATTTATTTAAAGCTGGCACGGAATTCTCAGCGCGCGAGTCCGATTCGCACTTGGCCTTTTTTTTAAACTGCCTTTGAATGGTAGTAGTCGTTTAAATAATCCGGATATTTAGAAATTAGTGCCTACTAATTTGTAGCTTTCAACTACCTACGAGTATGATCGCGTTACGTAGTTTGGTGTATACTATCTACCATTGAAATTGGGTTGTTTTATTTTTAAGATTATCACTCGATTAGGTATCTATCATAATCTCAGAGTTACCTATACACGGTCTGAAAAAGAATCTAACTAGGTACGATTCCTTCCTCCATTTATCTTGATTTGTCTTTGTTTTAGTTAAAATAAATGATCGTTATCACGACAGTTGATGTTTGTTTGTTCTTGCAAATGGTGAGTAACCGAGACAAAAAAAAAGTTAATTCTTTAGTATTTATCTAAAAAACAAGACTGACATTGAGGAATCGCACAATGATCACAAAAACAAACTATAAAGCTGAGATGAGGGACAATGCGATCTTCAAGTGATGATGACGTATGATCACAAAACTTTTAAGTCTTGGTCACAGATAGTGAACATCCTGAACCACTATTATTAAATACCGCTGTGCGAAATAACTTGGACCTAACACGGTGACTATTTATAAATAGTTAACAGTAGATCTAACTTAGCCGGTTTAGAAATTCTCGAAATTCTCGCATTGAACATCCTAAAATAGACCGTGTACATATGCAACTAAATATGTTTTTTTTATTAATGCCTAGTCCGTCCAATAATAATGTTGCATACAGAATAGGTACATATTTTTTTGCCCCGAAACCTCGGAGCGAATGACTGCCTATAACCTATGTATGTAGCATGTGAACCTGATAACACCTTCAGGCGTCGTCAATGTCATGAATGAATAATAGTTCCATAAATTCT
Source organism: Pyrausta purpuralis (assembly GCA_963924145.1). Taxonomy (NCBI): domain Eukaryota; kingdom Metazoa; phylum Arthropoda; class Insecta; order Lepidoptera; family Crambidae; genus Pyrausta; species Pyrausta purpuralis. The sequence goes on from OZ001647.1 coordinate 28,439,624, forward strand.
AAGGCTCTACTGACCCAAACCAGGAAAGGGTACCGCTAACGTCACCGACCTAGGGAATCCAGGGCACATCATTGGACACCGGCAGCGTCACGACATGACATATGGTCCACATTTACTCTAACATCACCAGCTCAAAGTCGAACCAATTTCTCGGCATGGACCTAAATGTTAATGTATCAGTCCGGATGAATACATTTTGGGTCACATTGGTACTTAACTATCTAAGAATTATTAATTTCGTCTGGATCGGAAAAACAAAAGGATATATTAAAAATTTAAACTGCCTTATGGAAACTAGTGACGTTCATAAGTGGCATTTTGTGTCCTAAAATTGAATAAATTATTTTTGACTTTGCCTTAATCTCATATAAGTATGGAGTCGGATGACACAACCAATGATACATAGGGTGCCCGAAAAAAAAGTGTCAAGCGAAAAAAGCTAAAATTACATAAGTTTCTTGGCACGCATTTATAAAAAACATTAAAATAGTTTAATAGTCAATTATTATTATTTTTTTACGTTAAATGTGCAAAATGTACAGCATTTGTTTCAATGTATGCAGAACATCTTCTCATAAGATGATTCCGTAAAATTTGAAAATCAAATTGTTTTGGAAAATTGCGTCCTGATTTCTTGGAATAATCTTGTCGTATACTCCTAATGGTAGACTAATTCTTAACAATGACAAAAAATATGATCGATAGATACTAATTCCACATACCTAATTTTCCTTGTCAATAAAGGGATTACTGCCACATAAATTTCCCATCACTGCAACTTACTCCTATGTAGCCAGGATCAAAGTTTACCTAATTGATATCAAACGTAAGAAGATAGGTTGTCTCGTCAAGAAATGTGTTCAGAGAGCTCGCGTGTAAAATCGCGCACAAAACCGATTCACGTGCGCGAAACTAACACACCAAATCTCATTCGTTCATTTTGGTCCGTTCCGTCAGTTGATTTCGCGTCACTTATAAGGATGTCGGCTAATTCAAGCGTCCTAAGTAGGAAACAATGCAATAATGCCGCTTAAGCACTCCGAGCTGATTCCGACCACAATGCCCGCTGCTGGGCTATTGTGACAACATTTCAATATAGGGTTGTCACCGTTCAAGGATTTATGTATATAAAGCGATGATGAGAACCCCGAAGCAATACAGTAACGTTATCTGTTTATGTTACGGAAAGAGCAAATCCATGACGACATTATACATCTATGCTAATATTATAAAGCTGAAAATTTTGTTTTTTTGTTTGAACGCGCTCGTGCACATCACGAAAACCACATCAATAAAATTAAAATAACGTGGATTTATCCGATGCAACAATTTAATTTTATTCTTTTATTAAACTTATTTGTTACCGAACTGACATATCGACATCCGATCAAACTGTGACATTTATTTTAAAATGTATAGAAAATCTAGCCGAAACCAAGCCGAATGGCTTATCAAACGTTCTGAATCGCCGTGCAGAGCCTTGCGAAGTTAATAGGTTAGCATGCAAAGCGCCTCAATAAAATACGTTTCTCTAAAATTAAATCTTGGATTTAGAAGGGTATCAAAAACTAAAATAAATATTACTATATTACAAGCAAAGTAACATAATGTCGAAGTGGCATCCCTACTCAACACGAGTTCCTTCTGCTCATAATTATCGAGATTCTTCTCATGCTACGAAATATTCGCTTCGTCTAAACACGAGTATATTGTCTAACTGCCGGCTGAGATAAAAACTATTGTTATGCCAAACAAATAGCCGGCTACAGTATTATTGTACAAATAACCATTATAATGGTGTGTGATGATGACGGTGTACGCCAATTTGCGGCGAAACATTCTAGTAACAATATCTCGCATTTTATAATGACAAAATAATGATGGGTTATGTTAAGCACAAAGTTGACTGGTCGGTAAAGAGCTTAATTTATGGACACATAAAACAAGATGATTCCTATAACGGAGTTCTGAGATACGTTGTAACGAAGCCTACGAATATTATAGCATAGTAGGGCCACTTGCACAGTCTTGGATTTGCTATGCCGTTTCATTGCTGTTGACAGACACAGAAAGACGCGTTGATTTTATGACAAATGTGCGTATTGCGATGCAGTTTTGACAGTTATGCAGCTCTGCTTGACTAACAAATTATCAAATCGTATTGTGGTTTCGCATTAAATTGATAATATTATCAAAATATTAAGATTTTCAGATTCTGCTTTCTAAGATTAGTATACATTATATAGACGAGATGAGAGCTGAAGAGTTTATTTGTTTGTTTGAAGGCGCTAATCTCAGGAACAACAGAACCGATTTGAAATATATATTTTTTTTATTTAGTATGGGTTCGCTCTTGACTCCAGTCCAAGCCTTATGCGACTAAGACGAAGTCGAAGATAAAACGAGCTCGCCCAGAAGAAGCCAGTTCACTCGAATTTTGAAAAGATTCGGATTGTTATCCCTTGGAAACACCGACGCGGGCAGCGAGCTCCACTCCTTTGCCGTGCGCATTATAAATGTTGACGAGAAGCGCTTAGTTCGAAACAGCGGCACATCGACAAGGTAAGGATGATATCCCGCGGTACGCCTAGACGAACTATGGAAAAAGGGGGCTGGAGGGATGAGCTCATGGAGCTCCTTCGCACACTCGCCAAAGTAAAGTCTGTAAAATACAGCTAAGCTGGCAACCTTGCGGCGATGGGCTAAGCTATGGAGCTTATCATTCATCAGTTTGTCGTCACCTATTAATCTTATGGCTCTGCGTTCCACTGAGTCAAGTGCTTCAAGCTGGTACTTGGCGGATCCATCCCAGAGGTGACTGCAATATTCCATGCAGGACCGGACTTGCGCTTTGTAAAGGGTCAGAAGCTGTTCAGGCGTGAAGTATTGCCTCACTCTGTTCAGGATGCCAAGTTTTGTTTTTGTGTTAGATGGAATATTGATCGAGGAAAGCTTTAGGCTAAAGTACATCACGCTGCGACAGTGGAGGAGGGAGCAAACCCAAAACGCGCTGACGAAGTGGCGGGAGACCGCTAGTATTATAATATCTGAACTGTCCGGAAATTGGACGAATTAAGCTCGATGGCAATACGTCCCCTGGCCTGTAGTGACACGAGAGGAATCACAAAGAAAATTGAGCTACGAGTGCAAGTATTGTAGATATCCAGATTTAGCAAATAAATTTAGAAATTACACCAATGAATAATAAATAACACATATATAAATACAAATTTTAACTGTTTTTACTATTAAAGGTAAAAATCTCATTTAAGTCTGAGTGATATATTATTGACCCTCATTCAAGTCTGAGTGATAGGTCTATATCACTCAGACTTATTTGATCTCTACCGCTTTAGATAGCCCGTGTTTGTGGCAAATTCTTCTGCAACATATTCAGTAACTTAAAACACGAAATTCTATTAGCGATGCAAATTTTAAGAAAAGCTTTTTCCTCGATGTTGTTTGTCCATTGCGGATAAAAAATAATGTTTTTGATTTCTCAGGGTCACGATTTCTATGCAATCCGATTTTGTAAGCGCGGTAGTTTGTTAACGTGTAAATGAATATATCACTTAATTTTTTTCAGGTAAAACGGTAGAGTTCGCAATCGAATTTCATACGAAATAAGTTAGATTAACACGAGTATCGCCGCCCAGATGCAACTCAAACTCCACGCCAAATACGCCAATACAGAAAGCAGTGGTGCTAATCAACAACAACATACAAATTTCATAATATAATTAGATACCATTAACAAATCAACCATTCCCGATAATTACTTAGCAGTATTTATCTACATAGAGTAGTATCTTATACACTTAACCTCATTTCATCCTACAAACATTTCAACATCAGCCTCTTAATAACAGCAAGACTTTGATAAATTGGAAAATCGTAGGTTGTTCCAATGAAAAAAGCACTAACACTTTATTTATCCACCCTTTGGCTGCCCAACGAAATGATCGAAATTGGGCTGCGATTCTCAACTCAATCGAACTTTTTCCGAGTTGTAAATTGATTGCGATTTTAACTGTTTTACTATAGAATTAGCTAATATATCCACACGTAAAAATCTACGGCATTTAATAAATCGAAATATATAAACATTGTGCCACTGAAAATTAAAAAACTACTTTTATGAACCACAAAGAAAATTCGATCAGTAAACTTTTTTCGTACACGAACTGCACGAGAATTGGCCCCCTAAATACTACCGACGTACGAAATCACGATGATATAACTCGTTGTTAAATACGTTAAGATTTCTCTAGTATTATTAACTTTAAAATGGTCTTTCCAACCGTTCTCAGTGGGTATTTAAACTCTCTGTGTGCATATCACTTGAACATGTCAACAACGTGAAACGTCAACATCAAAATATGTGTACAAAAAGTCTATACGCAATCTTTTTCTCAATGAGAATAAATAACATCATATCTGTTCAGCGTGAAGTATGGATTTTATTGTATTTATGTATGTTTATTTAAAAAGTATTTATGTAAGTATATGTAGTTCATTCATTTTGTTAGTTTATTTTTGTTTTTTTACGCCGCCTCAACTGTTTCTGTCTCACCCAATGGTTGACTGGTAGAGAATGCTTTAAAGCATTAAGTCCGCCATTTGTACTTCATTTTGTTTGTGCAATAAAGAATATATAAAAAAATAATAAAAAAAAACATGTGAAATAATTTTCTATAACGGAGGTCGATGACTCGATAGCGGCAAATCGTTAAGTATCCTACTTGGCGCAGTCGTTAAAGGTAATGATAATTACTAAAGAGCTCTCATTAACCCACGAAATATTGTGGCAAATTCCATACACGTGTCAGCGACGTCACGATTCACGTTTTTTTTTGCGGAAAAATTACAGTTAAGGGATTAATTGCAATTTCAATGTAGCAAAAACATGAGTTTATTCTTATCTATTTGTTTTTGATCGTGACGTAGTTTTATAGGTACGTATTGATAGATTACTTGATTTTTCCGGTTAAACAGTAAAAGAGATCGATTGACGTGAGAATCGCCACCCAGGACTTCAGGCACGTTAATGTTATCTCTACAGTATTGACTTACTCGGACGTATTTTTTTTAAATAAAAGCCTGCAGCCGCGCGGCCCGTAACAAGCGCTAGGGCTGCCCGCCTCCAGCATTTTCGTTACATTGGCCTACTTTGAGTTTCCATTTAGATTATAAATATACTTTTCTATATATAATGTATAAAATAATTTAATAGGAAGTGTTCAATATACATCTATTTATGATAGGTAGATTTAATTAAATAAACATTTTTATGTTTGAATAATACATAAAAACAATTTATCATAAAAAATGGACTTAAAAAAGCCCGGTCGTCACTGCGGAACAGTCGCGACTGACTGCGTACCGAGCGCATGCCGAGATCGAGACGCGTAGGCATAGCTCGCGCTTCATCCGCTTGTATGAGGTTGAAATGGAATACTGGATAGATAACATTACCGTGCTTCAGGGCATTAGACAAGAAATTGTAGTAGGACAAATCATGTCAAACATTTATTTACTGAGAATACAGTTTACAAAAAAATGATCTTTAGTTATGGTAGTACATGTATTCCGTCGCACGCAGGCATGCAAACATTAAAGTTTATTGTTATTCTAATACAAATGTCAAATACAATGCCATAATATCATTATTAAAATTCTATTTTCAACCAAAATATTCTTTAAGGCTGCAGCCACGTACGTCAATAGCCAATTAACTAACTTTCTTTTAAATAATATTCCGTCAAGTAATTTCAATTCGTTTGGCAATGTATTAGACACTACTACTGCTGCATAACTAATGTATTTTTATGGGTTTAACACGTACGTTCCTACCTTTTTCTTTGTTGTGTCTATACTAATATTATAAGCTGAAGAGTATGTCTGTTTGTTTGTACGCGCAAATCTCAGGAATTAACCGACCAATTTCAAATAAATACTTTGCGCTGGATAGCTTATTTATTTGGAAAGGCTTTAGGCTATAAAACATCACGCTGCGACGAAAAGAAAAGGAGCAAACTAAAAACGCGCGGACGCAGTCGCTGGAGACCGCTTGTCATTCATGCGGATGATCTTACCAAAGTAGGATGATTCCGGTTTTAACCGACTTTAAAAAGGGAGGAGGTCATCAACTCGACTGTATGTTTTTATCTCTTTTATTGTGGTTGTGTTACCTCATATCAGTCATTTGAATTTTATTCAAAACCAACAAAATGCACTAAAAAGTCTTAAATAAACTCTTGACCTTTTAGAAGAAAGAAATCCATTTTAGACGTACAATTTCTATTTGGTTTTGAAGTCGGTTATTATTATTTTTTTAAGTTAACTTTATTATCTCAGTGCAATTCAAAAAACTTCTCAACACCGACCCACATTCAGTTTTCCGCAACGTGTACCTCCTTGTCTTAGTCAAGATCATTAGTCAGTTACGAGGAAAACCATAATTATCAAGGCGAGTTGGCCCAAAGATAAAATAATATATACAACTAACAGTCCCCTGTGGCTGCGTCCGCGCGTTGGAGTTTTGTGTTTGCTCCCTCCCCTCTCGTCGCAGCGTGATGTTTTATAACCTAAAGCCTTTCTTGATAAATAAGCTATCCAACACAAAAACTGTTTTTTTTTAATTGGTTCAGTAGTTTCTGAGATTAGCGCGTTCAAACAAACTTTTCACCTTTATAATATTACTAACGGGCCCTCGCGACTTGAGTTTTTCTTCTTCCCCTCCCATTGCAGCGTAACGTTTTATAGCCTGCAGCCTTCCTCGATAAATAAGCTATCACACAAAAACTTTTTTTTCATATCGGTCCAGTAGTTCCTGAGATTAGCGCGTTTAAACAAACAAACTCTTCAGCTTTATAGTACACTATAAGTTTCCATTCGTCTCTTATCAACCTCAGTCTACTGATATTATCAAAATAAATGGTTTGGTTACTGTGTAAGCTCGTTGTGTTAAAGTTTGCCTGAGATGGTGTGACTAACATCATGATAAGTATAAGTATACATAGGTATAAGTATTGAAATTTACATAAATGGCGGACGTGAACCAGTAATAATTATATTATAAATGCGAAATTGTATCTGTATGTTGTCTGATCCCTCTTGTTGCTTGAACCGCTGAACCAATTGTGATGAATTAACAAAGATATGCATTGGACTACCTATAAACACGGACGTAGGATAATTTCATTTCCGGTAATCATCCTAGATGTTAAAATCGAGAATGAAAGTTAGATATAAATTGATGAATATCTTTATAAATTGGCTAGATACCGGTTTTCGGAATAGAAAACGGGCATTATATATTTTTTCCTATTTGTTACAAGAAATCATTTATTCAATACTCACAGAGTCATAGCTAATGAACATGTAATTAATTTGATATTATGTGATATTATTGATTTGATACCTGATTGCGGCTTGTTTATTGACAAACCCATTACTAAACAGCTAGAAAACCACCACTCCGATACTGTATGACAAAAGAAAACATAATGTACTCGGAATAAGGCTGAAAGTTGCCAACCATGGATCGCGATAGATATTATGCTCGATGCTACAAACCTCGATTTTTTCACACAATACAACACAATCAAGTTCCTGTTCTCATTATGTGCATAAGTCTTCTTTCGGTAGTTAAAATATTTTTAAAAGATACGCGCAGCGCACCTAAATGTTGACAAAATACAGGGTGTTTGGTACATCGTGTGCCAAATGAAAATGGCTTATATTGGTTATTATTAGTTAGCATTTACTGAATTTTATTTTTACGTCCCGTATTTTTTAAATATTGATTTTAAATGGTTTGTAAGAAAAATATCCGAAATTTTGAATTCGAATCATATTTAAAAATAAAATAGGTACCTAATTGCTTTTCTGAATTTTATTATTGTATGCTATTGTGAATTATTTAGCGGATTTTCTAACATCAAAATGATAATACACAAGCTACCTAGTTCTTTTTTAACTTACTTGCAAAGTTGCGGAAAACTATTTTCTAAAATTTGACCTGAAAGTTTGTACGGCTGTGAAAAAAACAAAAAACTACTGGACTCGTCAGACTTCACGAAAACTTCTCTAAACTATGCTTATGATAAAAATTTGCCGCATGTGTTGAATACATTCAAACTACTGCGAAAACTATCTCATTAATTAACCCAGGTCGCAAAATGCTACATACAAAATTCGCAACAAGGCAAGTTTTTGTATGAAAAATAAGAGTGCCCTCCCATACAGTCTGTCTCCAGTAGTTTTTTTCCCAGACATATATTAGAAAAGAATTATCTACAATTTTGCAAGTAAATTTTAAAAAGAAGAATGTGGCTCGTATTATTCTGATGTAAGTAAAACCGCAAATTATTGCACGATAATATACAAAAAGTATAGGCAGAAAAACAATTATATATGTATAACAACGTGTAGTGTAGTGAATGCGCAAAACCTCAGGCACCCCAAATGATTTTTAATTCAATAGACCTAATTCTAAAAGTACAATAATAATAATATCTAATAATTTCTTTTAATATGCAAAAACGAGAATGTTTCTTGAGAATGAATTCAAAACTAGGATCTAAGATTGTGGCGGGCTTCGGATGACAATACGCAATAAGCATATTTAAAGATGATCTGTTCATAGTACAAATAAAGGAACTTACCTACTTACGAATGGACAAGGTCAATATACCTGCCTGTATATTTATTTTTGCCTCGGTTAGCTCAGCTGGTAGATTATTTCATTGCTGAATTCCACAATATAGGTACACCTACTTTAAATAGCTAGATATTCCTAAGTTGTTCATTTAAGAGACACTGTAATTAATTAAAACGCTAATCCTCTAATAAAAGGATCTTGTGTACGATCTTTTTCCTCCAGCGTAATTCATATACACAAATATAAATAAGGGTCCGCCTGCATACTGACCTAAATTGAATGCGCCCAGTCGGAGGACTTTAACGAATTACCAAATTAATATTTGGCACATGTGTCAAAATTATGACACTGGAAGGAATCACTGTGTCTACATAGTATAAAACAAAGTCGCTTTCCGCTGTCTGTATGCTTAAATTTTTAAAACTAGCAACAGATTTTGATGCTGTTTTTATATAAAGAGGGATTAAAGAGGAAGGTTTATATGTATAAAACATCCATAATATAGTTGTGTACCGCTGATAATTTTTAAGGTTTTTAACTTTTAGTGTAGTCGTAAAGAAAGAGAGAAAGAGATGGATCAAAATAATGTATTACAGTATTGTACACCTTAAAAGGTCTACAAAAAAGCTTGCGGTTGTGTATGTCTATCTATTAGAGATAACTAATATTTAGTATTAGCATTACACCCGTGCGAAGCCGGGGCGGGTCACCATCTTAAAATGTTTTATTTCGCTAAAAGCGAGCCCTAACACAATCGAACTTGGAGAATATAACCTGATGTTTTTAACGAACATTCCAGAGTTCACAAATAAACACTTGTCAAACTTTTCACAACCGCGGTCAAATGTGAATCCTTTTATGCTTTTTCCAGACTGCGAAAACAAGTATCAAATTCCAATAATATCACATACATAATTGATAACCTCCTGTTTTGAAGTCTGTTAATAAAGTGATGTTGTAAACGTGAGCCTTTGGAAAAAAACAGTTTGCAAAGCTCTCAAACGGGTATTTTAAAGCTGTCATACATAGAATAAATTTTTAGGGTTCCTTACCAAAGGGTAAAACCCCCAATTACTAAGACTTCACTGTCTGTCAGCAGGCTGTATCTCAAGAACCGGTTTAGCTAGACAGTTGTAAATTTCCACAAATGACTTATTTATGTTGCCACTATAACAACAAATATTTAAACAAAATAAAATAAATATTTAAGGGGGGCACACACTTACAACAAACGCGTTTTTTACCTTTTTTGCTTGATATCAATAATAGCAATAGGCACCTTAATATTAACTGAATACTCTGTTGTATTTTCCCCTGTAATATTAAAAAATAAATATAAAGTAAAATAGATATTTAAGGGGGCCTCCCATATAAAACACGCCATTTCTGCCTATTTACCTAGTCAATGGTTCGGAAACCTTAGTGCGCGAGTCCGATTTGCACTTGGCCGATTTTTTCTATTTTTCTCTCTAACGCCGTTTTGATATTGCTAACGGCCGCGGCCCTCTAACTCACGTCAACCCGTCTGGTGTAGTGGTCGAGATATCGCCTACTACGCAGCGGGTGCGGGTTCGATCCCCGCACAATACAATCATTTGTGTGCATGAACATGTCTTTTTGTATTGGTCTGGGTGTTTTCTATGTATATCATGTATGTATTTACAAACAAAAAGTATTTAAGTATTATATCCGTTGTCTGGCACCCATAACACAAGCTTTGAGTAGCTTACTTTGGGACTAGATAGCGATGTGTGGGAATGTCTAAAGGATATATTATTATTATTAACTATTATTTTTATAGATGCAGTTGGCGCAACATACTCGTAGAATTACAACTACTTTTCCAATTCTCTTTTGGTAGGTAGGTACTCGACAGTAAGAAATAAAAGTAGCATGCGATTTGATGTTCATTAATAGCTGAAAAGGCTGAGATATCCAAAGATTTTAAACCCAAATATCCCCTATTTCATGAGCAAATAAATCCATCCTTCCTTTCTTTGGGTAATCTGAGATGGAAAATAAAGTACCTATCTATTGCAGATTCATTGCAGGTAAACCTAGATTAACATGGTTTAAACTACACAATGGATGTTGAAGGACCGAGTTTAAAGTAGTTTTAAAATAAGAATGCTAAACTCGAAGGTTGTCCAATGACCATCGAATAAGTTTATGTACCCCTTGACCTGACGTTGAAGCGCGCCTGCGCACAACACTGACTCTCATGTTTGCTGAATATATCGAGCACACCTTACAATATGGTAAATCAAAGCAAAAGTACGGTCACAAAATCGCTTGCGCATACGTCACAAAACGGGTGTCATTTCAAACCAAAGACGCCGCGAAATGCAAGCGATTTTAACTCTTAAGGTGGTTAGGCGGTGGTGATCTAGATAGTACCTACTCCATCTTACATAAAGGAGTCACCGATCCAGCCGAAGTAAAAGTACAATAATAAAAGTTATCATCAGAAGTAAAGGTATTCAAAAATATGGGTAGTTAGGTATTATTTTGTGGTGGATGTCATTAACGCCTTAAAATGCCGTTATTTTGGCCAAGGGACAAATGTTTAAACAACCAACATAAAAACACATTCAAACTTTATCACTATCTAAAGTTGAATTGCTAAATAAATGTACTCAATATTTAAAAAAAACGCATTTAAAGTGTCATAAAAATATAGACCCAGTTTAAAATGGTTTGGAATTTCATCATCTCGCACAGCATTTTAATTAATCGTAAACGCAATATGAAAAGAGATGTAATACTCACGATTATTCAAGTTTTCCGAAGTACGAGACGGTAAAAAGACGCGTGCGCAGGCTGGCGCGCGCTGTTGCCACTGCGCCGACTACCGGTGAGATAAGCCGCAGCCTTGTTGCTCTTGCTGCCACTCGCGGAAAAACTGCGATTTACTATCATCAACCAGCTATAATGTTGTCTAGACCAATACAATAAACATTGTCACCTGCCCTCACTTCGGTCTGTTTAAAAATATTTTTTGAGGGTAGCCAAACAAGTTAACAGCGCTGTGTTGCCACTGCAAAGTATTACGAACTACTGATTAGAAAAAATAGGCACTGTTGCGGCCTCCGACAGCCAAAACAAATTAATCGTTCAAATGTGAATCGAATTCTCAAACGCGTTTCGCACCATATAAATATTTGATGCAATAATAAAATTGAAATGTTTGACTTTTATTTTTACACAGTGTTTTATTTGGAAAAAATAGTTTTTTTAATACCGAATAGAAAATATTTTCAGTTACACAAAGTCTAGGCCATAAAAATTACTCGTATATCGATATATATCGATACTGGAAAAGTTTAACTTGTTTGTAGGAGTACCTAAAAAGCCAATAAACGTAATCTTATAAAATAGTATAGTGAAAAGCTTGGCTTTTTATGAGTAGTCGGGGGTCGGATCGGATCGGATCGAAGACGTAAGGCTGGGGCACAAACGGAAGCAGAATTATAATATATGCAGATAAAACATAACATTACCAACGTAACAAATAATAATAAAACACCTTTTTGTCAGAACGGGTGGACAAATTGAGTACTAAATTACAAATTAATATTTCTGTAAATAAAATTAATTTAAATCATATTTTAATAATTTTGCAGCTTAAAAAATATTAAAATCATATTGTCAATAGTGATTCTAAGCAATATATAAGTATATATTTTTTTGTTTATATAGTGTTTTGTCACTATATAAAACCAATGATTTTGTTCTTAATACAATATCATTGATATAAACTTTATACTAAAATAGCACTTGTGAAAAGCAACTTTGGCTGTGTGACAGACGAGCAAACGAACACGGTGTCTTACGCTATCCGGGCGTATGCCTATACCAATCGTCCACCGTCACATTAGCAAGCCTGTTGACTGTTGCTCTGTCACACAGCCAAAGTTGTTTTTTACAAGTGATTTTTTTATATAATATTATATAAAGTATTTAGACTATAAAAATTAAATCTAATTAAATATATATCTATGAAATAATATAAATAATCCAAGTAAAACATTTTAAATTACATTTGATATTTATCGATTGCCGCGATAAACGCCACCAAGGCGCGCATCTTAGGCCCGCCAGGTTGTAGCCGCAAGATTTCTGATTGACGTAGTTAGTGAAAAACTAAATTACAAGAACAATGAAAATACAAATATGCTTAGTTGCGACAGTGGGTATATAACGTAGTGTATATACAGGGTGTTGTTTTGGTCAGTGACATCCAACTCAGGGATGATAATATGAGTAATGCTTATTCTGAAAAAAATGATTTCTTTAAGATCTGAGCAAGTTTTATACAAGAAAACCTCTTCACAACATTCAAAAAAATTACAAAACTAATGGGAAAACTCGCACCCTAGCGCGTAGCTAGCGCTTATCTACGAAATACTACGCAATAGCTAGTAAGCTACGAAGAGGCTACCTGGTGTTGCTGGTTTTGACTCGATCGCTGTACCGGATAAAAAAATTGATTTTGTGAGTTTTTTCCATTTCAAAAAATATATATATATATATACTTTTTGGCATCAGTATCGTTTGTACAGGCACCCGTGAGTCGCTCGTCGCTGACCAAAACAACACCCTGTATTTATTCATTAATGTTAACATAAACCTCGCTCGCTACTCGAGTCCATTGAGTATAGTTGTGTTATGGTCGATTCATTGTATTCCACCTACATGTTAAGAAAACAATAACATTTCATGTAATAAGTATTAGCAGTCATTACAGCTTTAAAATTACACTATCTGTTGCCCGCGACTTCGTATAGGTACGCAGACTTAGCGCTGTTTGGGAGATTTTATACTACACACCCGCGAGACAAATAAAATAAGTTGATAATAAATAAAAATGAATCTCGAATTTGTTTTTTTTCAAGTGGGCAAATAACCTCAGCATGGGCTGAACATCAAATTGATTGTACTCAGTTTAAATGCAAATAAATATGTTAGTAGTTCTATTCTATTATATTCAGGCATGATTACCAAATTGTTATTAGATCTAGGTACCCAACGGGCATCCTTACACCAGGAGGGGGCAATTCTCGTGCAATTCGAAATATACGAAAAAAGTTCACCGATCAAATTTTCTTTGTCGAAGAAAAAATAGTTTTTTATTTCTCAGGGTCACGTATCATTATCTCTATGTACTCGTATTTAGATTTTGTTCGTGGGATCAATCGAACTTTTTCCGTGTGGTAATTCGATTGCGAGTTTACCCTTTTACCTTAAAAATTAAGTAAATATCTACACGTAAAAAAACTAGCGCTCGAATAACATCTAAATATGTACTTATAAATCGTGACCTTGAGTTACCAAAAACTATTTTTTCTTCGACAAAGAAAATTCGATCCGTGAACTTTTTACGTTTGCGAATTGCACGAAAATTGGCTCCACTATCAGTCGCCATTACTTTGCCGTACACTCACTAACAGTATACCTATCTTGGAATTGGGCACATAGACGTTATACTTACACAGACATTAGCCAATCCTCGCCTCTCACAAAAACTCGTCTAGCCTAAAAGCTAACTGGCAAAACGTGTTCTATTAAAGAGGTGCTACCCAGTGTGATTACATCCGCATTTTTAACCGTCTTCAAAAAGGAGGAGGTTATTAATACGACTGTATGTTTTTTTGTATGTTTGTTGTACTTCATCTCGGTGATGAGTGGACCGATTTGGAAAAAAATACCTAGACTACCTGGAGTTTATAACTTCTAGTTCGTCCCATTATTGCCAAGGTCAGGATAGGATAAAGGAATCTTGATTTATTAGAGGAAAACCCTCAAATAATAATGACGAGGCTCTATTTATTGACGAGTGACGACGATGAATTTGAATGCTACCTATCCATAGACGAAGAAAAAAGAAGCTGTGGTGCCATTGCATTGGTCATCTCAAGCATCTTTCATCAGGGCATTAAATGATTTGTGAAAAATTGAAACTCTTTTATCAAAGAGTTAAAATATTTTTTATTGCATTTTGTTTTTGAAGTCGTTTTGATTTTTTTTTATAATACGTGTGAGCGCGACGACTAGAACCGAAAGAACGAGCAGTAATACAGAATAGGTACATCCCGTTTTCTTGATGTGTTCAAATATGCACTTGGCTAGGATCCGCGTTTTAACGAAGTGATAATTTAGCAATTGATAAATCTGACTGTTACTTGAACTTTCTGAGGTGCTGCTAATTCTCTGGGAAAATAAGCCTTGGTGTTGATAGCAGATCAAAGGTATAACAGACAGAGTTAGCCACATGGCATAAAGTCCATCTTTTAAACTAGTTGTTTAAATTAAATCAAACTGACTACACCCTGCTACTTAATAGAGTAGACTGAATCGGTTGGTCTAAATATTTTTGTAATATGAATACGTAGAAATCTGTTACTGTTGTAAAATATTCGTATGCGTTTTACGTATAATTTGAAGTTACTATAATTTGCCATATCATTGACCTATTCTTTTATTTTTCGTTACATTTGACTTCAAATTTATTATGAGCTGAATAAGTGTACCAATGATGTGGAACTAATTGAAGCTACAAGAAAGTCAATTTGAAATTTAAAATACTTATTTCTAAAATGTTTTACAAATTAGCTGGGGCATTCCCAGATAATATAATACTACTATGCTATATGGTAATGCTTTTTTATATGCCGTTTAGCTACATTTGGACCTTAACTTAGTTCTGGCATTGGTGTTATTTTAGTTTCTTGCAAGCATGTATTAGAATTTATTCTAATGCTTTCATAAAAGCTTCTTATAGATAATCATTAGCAACATGTCTCGCTAGTATATGAACTACTACAAGAAACACAAATTCTTTATTGTGTTGATTTTAGGACGAATCTCTTAGGAAAGATTAGACAGCCGTTGCAGTGGGTTAAGTGATCTAAACCACAAGTATTTCCAGACGAGATGGTTCTTCAGTTTAGGGTAAGACATGTTGTTGTTGAATATTATCGTGTAGGTACCTACTTATCCATGGAAATTTATTTTTTCATAGATCCAGCAATACGACCAGAAAATCAACGGCCCACTCTGATGTTTCCTCGCTCTTTATCTTAAAGTTATTGGATTATAATATATCCAGCCATAATCTTGTTCAATTAGTCATCTCTTATAGCATATTTTGTTGTAATAGCATCTATTATTTATTACGAGTAACATTTGAAAACGTCTCAATTAGCCCCTTCGATTACGTCCACATTGCATACACAAACCGTATTCGTGGAATATTGGCACGTTATAAATTTGGTAATTTATGAAATTCATTTAATTGCTTCATTGTATATTTTCTTCACATAAATACAAATACTTTCATGAAAATACGATTTGATCCTTATTTTTTCCTTTAAATACCATTCTAGGTCTCTCACTGAAGTCGGATTCTAGGTCCCGGGCGGCGATTCTCACGTCTCGATCAATCGAACTTTTTTCCTGAGGTTACTCGATGGCGAATTTAACTGTTTTACTTTAAAAAAAATGTATATGTATGTAATATATATGGTGGTTATATCCACACGTAAAAACTTCCGCACGGAGAAAATCGAAAAACATAGAAATCTTGCCCCTAAGAAATCAAAAACCATTATTTCTTCAGAAAAGAAAATTTGATCGGTGCACTTCTTTCGTATACGAACTGCACTTACACTAGAATCTGACAGTCTGACAGACCCCTGACAGCTTTCGCATTGCAAAATTTGTAATATCAGACAAATAATAGTAGTACGAAAGTATTTAGGTACTAACGAAAATTACGCTGATGACGCTTTTATGAAAGCATTGGAATAAATTCCGATACATGCTTGCAAACGACAAACGACAAAACATTGAAAACTTTGTTAAACATTTAAGAAACGATTACTATTAATTTCATATTACCGTCATTTTTTGTTTTCACTTTTGTATTCAGTAACTTATAGTTTTTTAATTAGTTGTCTACATTATTGGTACACTTATTCTGCTTATTTGGAACACTGATTTGATGTCAAAAGTAACAAAAATAGATCAATATAAGGGCAAATACGAGTAGTAACTTCAACTTATACGTAAAACCCATACAATTATTTTACAACAGTTACTGGTTTCTATGTATTGATAATACAAAATTATTGGAACCTAAAACTCAATTACTCGATAGCTTTTTAAAGTGACTTTAATTAGCTGACCACCACTGAATAACGGAAACTTTACGTCCTAGAGACATGGGACCACTTAACAAAATAACAAGATTCGCTGCAAGTATTACTCACTCAAGCTTTGAACCAACTTTTAAAAAACCGGCCAAGTGCGAGTCGGACTCGCGCACTGAGGGTTCCGTGCCAATTTTAACTGAAGTGGACTAACCACTTACTTCCACTTAGCTAAAATACAACAATATTTTGTTGACAGAAAATATAAATTTGTTATAAACCAATTTTCGTTGAAAGTATTTATAAGGATCTACATTAAATATTTTTTTTTAAATTTACACTCGCTTAGTTTAGAAGGTAGAACGCTAGTTAGGACGCCCATTTTACCACATTGGAAGCGTCTATCTATCAAACGTTAGACTTTAAAATGGTTTTAGGAACCTCTATGTCATTTTAAAAGACCTATCCATAGATAACACACGCATTGGTAAGACTAAAAAAAATCGGTTTTAGTTTCATGTATGGGAAACTGAAACCGACCACCGACCCCCCTCCCCCCCCCCCTTTAATATCTTTTTTTTTATATAAGAATCGTAAAGCGGTTAAAAGGATACATCTTCCTACGAAATTCTAACAGTGTGATGCTTATTATTGCAGAATAAAGTGGCTGTGACATACGAACGGACAGACAGACAGACTTGACGAAACTATAAGGGTTCCGCTTTTTGCAAAACGACATTTTGAAATGACTTTGTATTTAAATTTGTTTTTTTGCATCTTGTCCCCAGTGGGCCGTAATAACATAAGACGAGTTTAGGTATATGTAAGTAGTATGTACCTTACCAAACTCTCTAAATAGCTGGAGAAAGCATCCGCCTTGAAATGGGGGGCTTTTGCTTACATTTTCTACTAAATTGTCTTTTCATTCCCATAAAAAGTGCGAAGTGTGGCCACCCAAATGCATCAATGTATGGGAAACATTTGAAATGCTTATAACTTTAATTGGCGGCATATAGAGCCGTCACTTACGATTTTTTGTACTTAGAGGCCGCCTCACTTTAGATAAGATGAGTTTTCAGCTTCGTTCAACACCTGGAAGTGGTTGAACTGGGAGGCTCAGACAGCCAGCATCCGGCTGTCTGAGAAAGCAGCTTTTTCTCAGTTTTTCCAAAACGCGTGCGTCACGAAGGTTCAAATTCAGTCGAAGGTCGAGAGCTGTCACTAACGTCGTCACATTCTAAAAACATTTGTTCGAAACATAATATTTCGTGAAATATAGAGAAAAACAAGTTGGCGCAGACGACTGGATATCAGGCTGTCTGAGCCACAAGTTTATCATGATGTCTCAAAAATTATTAGATTAAAATGGATGAAACTACTTCGGATGACCGTCGCGACACATCACATTTTATAAGAAACAGCGCCCCGAAACACCTTTGATAGTTGAGTTCTGGAAAGTCAGAAAATGTGAAATTCTGGCTGTCTGAGCCTAGTTTTTTTTATTTTCCAAGAAAACTATTGAGTCATCTACAAAGAAACCTGGATATATCAGCGTCACCTACGATTCTTTAACAGCCTAGATATGCGACATCTCTATATAAGCCTGGATCAGACGCCCGGATGTACACGTCCAAACAAGTGTGTTTGTTTGTTTGTATGGTTGTTATTTTTATAAAATTAAGTGTTTGTTCACAATTATATTACAAACAAGATGTTGTAAAAAGGGTTATTATTTTTTCAATCAATTAAGTGTATTTCGACTAACCAGTGTATGTTAATCTTAAAAAATCGGTGAGGTAGTTTTTGAGATATATTTATAATTATAAGATTAAATTTTTAATTATATTTCGACATTAAATTAATGTATTAAAACGTCATTTTGATTCTTCCATTTATTTCAATAACTTAATTATTTTCTTGTTTAATTACTCGTAGACAATTTCGTAATATTAATTACTTTTTACATTCAGGAATCAAACGTAAAGTTCAGTCGCCCACAACGATCGCTAATTGTTTTTGATTTCGATAATTTTAATCTAAATTATGTTTAATTTAAGTATGCAGATAAAATTAACATCGATAATTATTTCGCCTTCGAAGCCAATATGTGGCCAAAACATATCATATCATATTATTATAATACACAATAACATTACACCGAGTTGTGTGAGCGGCTGTAATATAAGAATAGGCAAGTATAATAATTATTATATTATACATAATATTCATAGAAAATCCTCCTTAAATGTTCCATTGTTGATTCAACTAGGAATGCAAACGAAAATATACAAAACTCTATCATTATTATTAGAGAATGTGTGGCATGTAATTCACTTTTGTAAAAGACCAATAATATGTTTAACATTAGTAAGTTTCAATGTACAATATGTTATTTCTAGTGCAGACTGCGGTGCAGCGCTGCGGTAGTGTGTGATGCAATCAAATATTTCTGCCGTGATGCCAGTTGCACATACATTAGTAACGTGCTTCTAATAAATTCAGAAGAATGTAATGAAATAACGTAAATCCTCTTGAAGGATCATTCCAGTGCTCAAATAAAACTTTTGGGATCATATCAACACATAAAAAAATTCATTACCCATCATATTCAGTCAGTCAACTTTTTAGAGTTGCATGAAAAAAAGAAATCGTTTTCGCCAATGGTCTTGTATTTTTTTTTTCATTTGAGCACAAGAATCATCCCGTCGAAACAGCAACTTTCTTTATTTGATAAAGCATTAATAATATTGTTTAATTCCATTATTTTCCAAATAATAATCATATCGTAACACATTTAATTTAACTGTCAGTTGAAGTGTACGCCACTGTATTTACACATTCAGCTCTTGACAAACAACACCTTTGTACAATCATTCTACTCTGACGGAAGAAAACGTTGGATAAAAAGTATAATACTTTAAATTTTCATGCACTTTAGGAAATACATAACTATGATAATAGTAATATAAAAATTAAATACACTTATATATTAGTCTATCAGGTCCGCGTCGTCCGATAGGTCCTGAAACAGAGGAGCACAGTCAGTAACACATAAATATGAAAGATACAACTTATTTATAAACATCAAATGAACATATAGGAAGTCCAGTTGCCTGTACATGCACGGCGCCCGGCAAGTCTGCGGCTGGCAATATTTAAAAATATCTTTTTTTAGTAATCCGTAGTAGATAATGAAAAACAGGAAGTAGAAAGTTCGTGTAAAGATAAGAAAAAATTTCAAGGCTATTGACTTTATAAAAAAATGTTGCTGAACATTAATTGTAGGAAACTGGATCTACTTTAATTTTGTCACCGATAATTTAATTGTAAAATTTGTCGAAAAAGAGATAATGTTTAAGTTTTATTAGACGCCATTTTGAAAAAACGCGAGCGGCTGACATATTAAAAAGTTGAAATTCGAAAATGGCACATCAAAATCTATAAGGTAGCTCATTTAAAAAACTCCCGTAAACATTCCAGGTATCTTAAAGGGATTACTTCAAATGACTCTGTTATCATTGAAATATTTCAAAATAGGTTCAGATGCAATATTGCCAATAGACTTCATCTAATGTCATTGTTTACTAAAACACATGGCTCAGCATGGTACTTGATGCCTTAACTTAGAACTTATAAGTATGGGTAACAGGAAGAAAATAATGTTAACATATATCAAATGATCTGTTATAGAAAGATGATGACGTCAGATGATGATGACCGCAGACAAGGGTTCGAGGATAGTTATTGAAACATTCGTTCGCCCACATGGTTTGAAGTTACACCCAAGAACATTCCGATACACTCACAAGCAAAAGTAAGTGAAAGTTCAATCTGAAACACAGAAACAATTAACAAATAGACACTTCGTCTGCACACTAGGTCGATCTCTGATAGCCACTGTATTCATAACAAAGCCAGTTCAAGTAAGTCGGTTTTATTAGTGATAACTAAAATCAAATACATATTTATGATTTATAAGCGTGAATAAAGTAGGATGTATACTCAAATATTTTTCATATTTTTTATGAGCAGATATCACTTATAGTATTGTTTTACGCTGGTAGTTGAATTTTTGGGATTTATTTACAAAATATTTGTATTTATACGTGTCTTCCCTGACTTCTTTGAAGAGTCTTTAGAGAGTGGCTTCAGGGATCGAACTCGCGTTTCTGGAAAGAGATCTGCTCATATAGTCTGGAAAGTATAAGCTGAACCCAGTGTTTATTGGAACGGAAAAATTATAATTAAATGACATGTGACAGTGAAAATGAAACTGTTTTTTTTTGTTCTCTGATTTAGAAGTAAAAATTTGAAATAATTATTACGATGAGCTCGCGTATCAAAAACGTGTGTTTAAATAACAAGTGAAATGACTCTGTATATGAAGCTAAAACCAAGAAAAGTCTCAATCTAAAATACATAAATAATTCATCAAAAATAAGAAATCATGAAAGTTGTTAATTCAAAATTTGGTCGGTGAGGCCATATTCAGTTTTTATTTTTATTTGACGCTTTTCACTAGATTCAGCTTTCGCTTGCCCAATTATAGAGGTAGAACTCGGATCAACACATTTTTAATGACATATTTTACTTATATCTTCAGTTACTTTATCTCATGTTTCAACAGTCACACAAAATGCAAACTACTTCATACCTTGCAACAAGTATAGTCTGGCCTTAGATTGTTACTTTTTTATTGTTGGTCAGACTATAGCTACATCAATGCTCATTCCACTAGATGACCACAGATAAGACGCATGAGAGAGACAGTCAAGCTTCTAATCACAGACATCGTCATATTGGATCAATTACCTTCTAAGTGTATTTCCTTAGCACACGTTCAACAGAGAAACAAAACATGTGTTACAGTATACAGTAATGTGTATCATATCAACCAACAAACACCGAAGAAGAAAAACGTTTGTGTCCAAGTGTGAAAATTTCATTTAGATTCAATTTAAAAAAACATAGTAATTGCACACTGCTCTCTTCTCATGACACAATCTTTTAAACATATTGTCTTGGGGTATTCAAGAATGTACAGTTGTATATGACACCGTTATATTGTAAAAACAGCCTGATTACAATTTTAACAGTTTTAAATCCGTTAAATAATACTCTGTGGATTTATTTTGAACTGTACCGAACTTCATACATTATAACGTAAACTGAAATGACGTGTCACTAGGTAAAGTGGTGGGTTAGGGAAGGTGAAGGATTAATTATATTTGCCGTGTTAGGTTGCATGTAAGTACCAAAAAATTGATAAATGGATAATTTTGACGACCTCCGTGGTCGTGGGGCTAGCACGCTAGTTTCAAGCGTCGCAATCTCGTGAGGTTCCGGGTTCGATTCCTGGTCAAGTCAATGTAGAAAACGATCTTTTATATATTGTCTCGGGTATGAATGTTATGGTACCACCGTTGTGCCTGATTTCCATAACACAAGTGCATTGGCTACTTACTTTGGGATCAGAGCAATGTATGTGATTGGTGTCCAATATTTATTTATTTATAAATGCTAATCTTGTCGAGCTTGTTCACACTAAATCGTCAGATTACATTCTCTCGGATTCAAAACCGTAACATTGTAATCACGCAGTTTTTACAATATTACGCTGACATATAAATACATTTTGCTGCGTGTATACTAGTTCCTGTGACACAAAAACAAGGTTACGTGAAAAAGTACAGAGATATTGTGGCTCCCTATATTTTCCATTGGTGGTGATATGCAGAAAAACGTGGGAGACTACTATTTGGATTACCGAACACTAAAATGACATGTAGAAATTTACAAAATACATTGGCGGAAAAGAAGGTACACATAACACTAGTCTAAAAACCAATTAACTGCTTGGCAAAGTCATCTCAATATTCGACCAAACTATTTATATTATGTTAACAAGATACCTACAACTATTTTTTAAGATGATACTGAATTATTTATTTTACTGAATAACACGATCAACTAAGTACTAACATGCAATAATTAGCATTGACTAAATCGAAAACTCTTACGAACGAGCATTTAGATAAAGTTATTATTTCACTGACGTATATGTGATGGAATATATTTTAATTATAGTCGAGTTACATATCGGAAAATATTAAACATTGAACGGTAGTGGGTCAGACACGTAAATATATTTCTATGTAATAACTTGTTATGCTACAATAACATGGCGTTCGGTAATATTTCGCATCCTACAATTTGCCAAAATATACAGTGTGATCTAAAAGGCGCAATGATTTGAACTACTGTTCTAGGTTCTTAAACCTGCGCCTACACTGGCGCTATTCGCTTTCGCCCGGGAACGCCACTTCCTGCGCCTCGCAATTAACTATCTCTTCTACCGGGATGCCATCTGTTGCTTCTTCGTTTTGGGGCTCTGCAGTATCAGTTACGGTGTCTGATTCTTGCGACTCGCTTGCTAGGAACGCCATGTCTCCCAGAAATGAGTATGAATAAGTATCGTTGGCTTCATCCGTGAAGAAGATTAACGGTTTTGCTTTAATTTCCGGGCTACGATTATCATTATTATCCTCTACAGTGTGAATAGTCTCACTAAGCTCTACATTCTCAGAGCTATCGACCCTATTCGCTTCGCCTTCATCAAGCTTAATGTCCTGTGCAGACTGTGCACGCTCTACGCTATCTATCTGCATATCAACGCCGCTGGTTCCGTATTTTTCGTGTTTATTATCCTGTTGAGACTCAGTAGCCTCACCCCTAATTTCTAAGCTACCCATCTTCGGGATACCTACTCCACTAGCTTCGACTTTTTCTTCGGTATTGTCCTGTAAAGATTCTGTAGTAACACTACTATTTCCTGCATTCTCTAAAGCATCTATTTGCAAGCTATCTATATTTTCGTCTGTATCGTGTTTATAATCCTCTACAGAGTCAGTAGTTTCACTAGTATGTTCTGCGGACAAACTACATATCTGCAGGCTACCTAACCCTATACCCGATATTTCTTTAACAGATTCAATAGCCTCACTATTCGCTGCTCGTTTTAAGGTACCTATCTGCAAATCGTCTTTTCCATTATTATTTTGTGCCGGGTCACCAGCGTCATCGTTATATCCTGCAAGCCCTAAGCTACCCGTATCAATGTGATCGATCTGAATGTCTATCTCCAGGAGGTAAGGAGGGTCACCCACCACGCTCTCGCCGGCGTCCTCCAGGGCGATGTCATCGATCTCTCGCTCGATCTCCGCGAGGATGTCCAGGGAATGCTTCCGCTTGAGGGTGGCCTGCTCATCGGCCGGCCGCGCAATGTCCGCCTCTCTGATTGGCGATGAGCTGAGGAAGTGTGTGTTACATATAGATACGTGTGTTCAAAACTTTAGAAAATAAGCGACTAATGATAAAACTTTATTTGAGATGGGATAACTGCTTACTTCAATTGATAGATATTAAAATATTTGGATGAACAGATAGTGTTGCTGATGTAGATTATTTGTGTCTACTTCATTTATTGGGTGACAAATTATACTCTTGATTTTAAATTCACCACCGAATTTTAAGCAACCCAAAAAATGTCATTTTGGTCTATCCAAGACCAAAATGACATTTTTTGGGTGGCCATTTTTTTAATTTAAAAATAGTATTGTTCCTTAATAATCGGCAAATCCAGTTTTTATTCATTCGTTGTTTTAAGTTAATTATTAAAAAATAAAATATAAAAAATAATTAATTATATAAAATACTTGTGGTTTTAATTCTGAAAATAAAATCTGTTTAGAAATCATGTATTCTAGAAATATTATCATTAGAAATAATTATTTATTTATTGGAAGTTGTGAAATGACAAAATAAATAAAATCATACAAGAATATTGCTATTGCAAGAGAAAGCACCAAAACATTTACTCCATACACAAACTGTTTAAGTATTACTTTATTTATAGTGTTATGTATTGTTTACATGTTAAATATTTTCTAATGTGTTAAATCACATAATTGAAAACGAATATCACAAGTAAATTAATCGCGTACAATTGTTTTGTTACACCGTTATTGGTAACAATAAAAATGTTAAGTTCCTTTGAAACTGTCATTCTGGTCTATCTAATTAAAAATCTTTATCAGAGTATAACTTGTTTACTTTTACAATTTAAAAAATACGCAGCATAATTGTTTTATATGGGTCAACCACATCTTGTTCATTGGCTCCATTTAGCTGGCCCGGTGGATGAACTCCGTTCAGCCTCCTTTCTCTGGTCACAAAACACAATGAGTGACAGGGATGGGTATATTCATTGGACCGGGTTTTGTGTCCAGAGTAAGGGCTCAGCACGCAGAATCGAAATCGAATGAATCCGGTAACACCTTTTGCATCGACTTATGTTACTGACCTGTCCTGCGGCCGGTCCCGCCACAGCCCGCTCTGCGCGGCGGCGTGCATCTCCTGCGTCAGCTCCCGGTCTATGTTGCTGCCCTTGAAGTCCTCGGGCAGCGAAGCCAGCTGGCTGCTCAGCTCGAAGCCGCACTCGCGCTGAAACCTCTCCAGGACGAGAGATTCCTGACAACATAGATTCAAACGGATCACAATCGTTTATTTGCTGACAACATCATCATCATCATCATTATTAGCCAAAAGACGTCCACTGCTGAACATAAGCCCCTTGCAGTTTTACACTGCGATCTTTACAAGGTATTCTGTCCATCTTATCGGTGGACGTCCTACGCTGTGTCTCTGGTGAAAGGGTTATCAATTTTGAACTTTCCTTCCCTAACGGCCTTTAGTTCTTCGCGCTATGTGATTTAACTATTGCAACTTGAGCTTACAGATTCTCATAACTATGCCCGTTAGCTAAGTTTTTATACGTTTTTGCTAACAACATGATAAAAATTAGAGTTGGGCAGTTTATAAATGATTTTTTCTATTGAAGTATTTCAGCAATCTAATTCCTACACTCACTCATTCACCATCGTCCATTACGGCTCAGTAGTCCAATCCTTCAGAAGCTACGCGATAGAGAGTAAAGCGTACGGATCAGTGGCGGCTGTACCTTAAGTGCGCTCGTGCGCTGAACCACCAATTCAAAAGATTTAAAAATTACAAAATATTAAGTAATTCATCTTTCTTTTTAATTACCATTTTAATAGCTATTTTTAAACATACAAAAACGTATCTATACTAATATTATAAAGCTGAAGAGTTTGTTTGTTTGTTTGTTTGTTTGTTTGTTTGTTTGTTTGTTTGAACGCGCTAATCTCAGAAACTACTGGCCCGATTTGAAAAATCTTTTTTACGTTGAATAGTCCATTTATCGAGGAAGGCTTTAGGCTATATAACATAAAGATACAACTCATAAGACCACAGCAGCAATGAAAAATGTTGCGAAAACGGGAGAAAGATATTCCTTTTGAGAGCTTCCGCTGCGTACGCTGCGGAAACCGCTTAAGTTACACAAAAATCATGTATGACAGGATTGTTCAGCATTAAGTGTTCTATAATAAAGTCCGCGACAGCATATGTCTATCTGTTATGGTTGACTTACTACAACCTTTTTTATGTTAATAAATTTGTAAAAAAATAATGCATCATTTTTAGAGGTGTATTATACACACAGGTATTTATACTTATCAAAATAATTACATTCATTATCACGAGCATTTCATTTAGAACAAAGTTGCCCTTTATTTCATTTGATTCCAATAAATATCTTAGGAGCTATCACAGTTTTAACATCACAACGTGCGCTTGCGCTAATTATATTATAAAGCTGAAGAGTTTGTTGGTTTGAACGCGCTTATCTCAGGAACTGCTTAACCGATTTGAAAAAATATTTCTGTGTTAGATAGCTTATTTATTGAGTAAGGCTTTAGGATATAAAACATCACGCTGCGACGGGAGGTGAGGGAGCAAACTCAAAACGCGCGGACGAAGTCGCGGGGGACCGCTAGTAAAAGATATAATCTCCAATTATGGTAAAACAGTTTGAGCGCTTTACTAAACTATTCAGATTTATTTTTCTGTTTTCTCGTGCTGAAAATTCTCGTGCGCTTCGGCGAGTGCACGAGGACTGCTAATATAACTTGTAGGAGATACGAGGTTATACGCCTGACGCGTGAAACAAAAGATAGTTCATAGAAATGTACCGAGTAATGAGCGGGTTCTCGAGCGCCGCACGGGCGAACCGACGATTGCCGAGAGCAGCCGATGTTTGACGGATTGGCCGGCCGGCATGGGCGCGAGGCGACGACGGCAGCCATGATTGACATAATGACACGTTTCACTGTATGTGTGACGCATTAATTATTGTTTATTTATATTACCGTAATTGTTTTTAGTTTTTGCTTCGATTTTCTTAAAGTGCACTACCAGTTCGATAACCCACCAGTCGCCACTGGTACGGATATATTGCTTAGTTACTGCAAGAACGAGATAGTTACATCGCTCAGCTCGTGTAAGTTTCGCGCCAAATTAATGTTTTAGATAGCGCAAGCAGAAATTTTCTTTAACGTCTTTGCAATAAGCCTTAGAATTTGGTATTGTTTGATAGGTTGATTTGTTTGTTTATTTTTGTTGTAATTACAGATAGCTGTTTAACAATTGTAATTATAGACTGCTGAAATCTTAAAAATGTTTTTTTTATTATTATTTTATTCTAAGAATAGATCCGTACACGATACATTAATACCGGAATTAATGTGAAGTAGTCAGTGATAATGAAATAGTAGATATACTGAGCTAAGTGAATCACATGAGTGATTCGGCGTCCGCTCAACTATATCACTCATGGTTTAGAATGTTTTTAACACTCAGTGTCATATTTTAAATTTATAAGATGAAGTAAGAAATCAAAAACGAATACTTGGCCCACTGCTGTTGTAAAAGAGTTGGAGTAGATAGTGCAGACGCCACGCGTAATGACGTAGGTATTTATAAGAAGACCATTAATTTCATCCGGTCGACGGCACGACAGCTCAATTGGAAGAGCGTTTGGCCCCAGAAGTTGTTGTTTCGTGTCCGTGCGCAATTTTTGGCTTCTTATTTCAGCTTCATGAATATAAAATAATAATCCCCCTAGCCGATTTCGACTACGGTGGCCAGTCCCAATGATTAACCGACTGCGCGGGACATATTATAGTGCACAAGTGTGTGCGCAAACACATGTGCACTATCTATTCCTTTCACTCTCATAGCCCAATGGGACAGCAATCTGTCACGATCGGAGAGAGTTAAGGCGCAGGATCTACGGCTTTACGTGCCCGAGGCACGGGGGTGAAACACCGCCAACTTCCAAACTCGTAACTACCCTAAGAATTTCTGAACAGAAAAACTCATGTATATATTTTGGCCCGACCCGGGGATCGAACCCGGGACCTCTGGCGCAGCCGTCGCTTTAAAGTGCGACCCTCCTACCGCTGCAGTGATATATCACTTTAGTGTACATGTTGACACCACACAGCTGAGATTGTATACTGACATCGTGCTCCGGGAACAGGTTCTCGTACTGCGCGGGGTCGGCGAGCGACTGGCCCGACTTCTTGTTGGTGGCGCCGACCGCCTCGCGCCACTGCCGCACCACGTCGCACGTCGCGGACGGCACGTACGACCTGACGGACAAATATCACGTTCAACTATAAACTATTAGTACATTATGATAAAAGTGTGCTAAGTTGACCATTATATACAAGGCGATATTGTGTGCGCACGAGCGAAAGCGAGTGCGCCATAAGAAAGCCACGTATATAATGGTCACAGGCACACGTGTTTCATACGACGTTTTTCAACACACTTGCGAGGAAGAAACAATACCTACTCCAATTATTTACGAAAAATGCCCGCCATTTTTCGTTCGTGTTTTTATTTCTTATCGCGATACCGATGCGCGCGAAAGGCTGAGGCGCGAACTAAATCGGCCAACAGCCAGGGTTAAAAATGTATAATTTGTGTCCCTCCCGATCAGAAGGTCTAAATAGCAAAACGTCGTATATTGCGAAACGCCTAATGAGCAATAAGCCTAATTCGGAAAAGGTCCATGTAGCAAAACGTCCAACTATCAGATGGTCCATATAGCAGAACGTCTATTTCGCAATTCGACTATTTCAAAAGGTGTAACAGGAAATGAAATCATTTGTTAAATACTTTTGTAAATTTGTTATAAAGCACGAATTTTTTAGAATTATAAGGATGCCATGAAGCAAAGGGTCCAATTAAAAATTCAAAGGTTTTAAGCTTTTGCAGCTCCCTGCCTTGTACTTGGCATTAAACATTATATCGATATTTCTGCTCTTAATTCCTTCAAATGACATATTCTTGTATTTGTTATCTTGCGATAAGGCTTCTTTTCTAAGACCTTTGAGGAATAGTAGTAGGGTTGGCTTCGATTTTATATTCATGTTAGGCTGCCTCTGTCATCCTTCTAGTGCAGCCATACTCAATCTGCGGCCCGCCGAACCTTTTTGTGCGGCTCTTCAGCCTGCCCCAAAACCCCATGCGAGACTTGCTAGGAATTTTAGCATGGAAGCGAAAAGGTGGATGTCAATTTTAGCGATCGCTACGCTTGCGTTCACAATATAGTTTCTAAGCTTTCAGCATAACTATTTTCACGAAAGCGCGCTACCATTTAAAATTGTTTTAGCAAGCACTATCTCGTGTGACGTTTAACGTTACTTGTGGATAGACTAAGCAGTCTGTACGTACCTACTATTGTGTCTGTTTAGCTCCAGATGAAGCAAATTAAACAAGTAATGATATGATTTTTATGTTGCTGAGTATCCAGACATTTTGCGAGTATGACGATTCGCGAAGTAGACGTTCTGCTATACGGACCATCTGAGAGTTAGACGTTTTGCCATATGGACTTTTTCCTCATTAGCCTTATTGCTCATTAGGCATTTCGTGCTATTGGACGTTTTGATATTTAGACCTTCTGATTGTGAGCCATTTGTGTTTGAAACACAAATTACAGAAAAAATTAAATGAATTTGAGTTATTTATTAGTAATAAAGCTGGATTATCCATTTTTATAATAAATATGTACAACTGTTATTTTTCGCATAAATACTGTTTGTAATAAAAGTTATAACCCGACTAAATTATATCGCTTCTTCTTCCTACTTACTATTTGGTACTAGGGTACAAATGTAAATTGGTCGGGTTAATAAACTAAAGGCACTAGTGCAATAATATACTGAAAAAGCACGCGTGTTTAATATCTAGGATTATGAGCCAAAAATCGGTGGAATAAAGACGTCGTTATGAGCAAGTGTGTTGAAAAGTACTTTTTAATGATTGCTACGACATTTTTTGACAGGACAAACTCTTCGTGCTCAATGTAGAAATCAGATTGTCTTGATCAAATTGTACTTTCTTTGGGATCAGAGCAATGTATGTGGATCGAGGTCCAATATTCTTAAGATAAGATTATTCTTTCGTTACACGCGTAAAAGATTCCAAGATCGAAAATAATATTTTACCAAGTTAATAGAATAAAATTTTGTTGTCAATATATCAAAAAACATTGCCTAATTAAATGTAAACATTTATTTTGATCCCACGTTAAGGATTTGTGATAAAACATCAAAAGATATGCATGGAACGGAACTCGAGCGATAGTGATTGACAAAACATAATCGCACTAAATCCGTGTACCTCCGAATAATCGGCTCATACAATTTATCAATTATTGTTGATGAAAACAGCATGAAAAATATGATCGCTGTAGCTTAAGGCTTTATTTATTTTAATGAACGGTATCTCACTTTTTCTTGTTTTACTACTCTTTTCTACTTATTTCCTACAGAGTGATCATTCAATATTAAGGTTAAAAATAATACGGTTTCCATATGTCTTCAGCCTGGAAAAAGATTTCAACACACGCAAAATATAAAAATAAAATTTCCAAAAAAATTCGTAACTTACTAATCGATTACTTTGTATGAAATATATCGGTTCATCTTAATTGAATTAAACCACGAAAATTGATGAAATGACAACATCCTGCGATTATCTGGGGCAAAATCAACTATAATGGGGAATATTGACGTGAAACGAAAAGAGTGAGAGGGATGACAGACGATTTGAATTTTAATGTGGAATGCAAAACGTGGTTTTAACCCCCGACAGAAAAAGAGGGGTGTTATAAGTTGATCGTGTCTGTCTGTGGTATCGTAGCCCCCAAACGGATAAAGCTATTTTCCTTAAATTTTTTTTTGTACCATTTTAACCCGACTGGTCTTAGCCATTTTTATGGAAACATGTTGTTTATCCGATTGAAGATCATCAGCTCTAGTTGATGAGAGGATCTGACTAACTTCCTTACGTCCGATCGATTCGAGTACCGTATCACTTTAAATATCGAGGGGACTTTATATTATTATGTGTATTATTTTATAGAAAGTGGAAGCAGATAAATATCCTGTTTAACAATCGATGAGCTCGAAAATGAGCGATGAGCTCGACGATGAAAGCTAATGTTAACTTAACCTGAAGGGGTCATCATCATAAGCCGCAAGGCGTCCACTGATGAGCACCGCCCCCCCCCCCCATCATTTTCCACAGCATCAGATAACAAGCAGTCTCTATCCAGTGTGATCCTGCGATCTTTACATGGTGCTCTAAAAAATTTGACAGTAGACCTCTTGCTTTGCGCTAGTCTTAACCTAAAGGAGTTAAGCTTCTTAAAAAAGTCAGAGGACTCGAGGGCCAGCATACTGTGTCGAAATGCATTTTGGCCAAATGCAGAGACGAGAAGCGCGAAAATGGTAAATTTATAGTCACTGCAAAAGCCATTTAGATTGATAATGACGCATGTCATTCCTGCATGGCATGCTCTGATATGTATGTTCCGTGGTACCTTGTAGCTGATGAGGCCATAGTCTCATAGCCATAGACTTAACCAATGAGGGAATTGCAAAAATAATACTAAATAAACAGAAAGGAGAAGGGTAGTGTGTAGGTGTGTGTGAGTCTCAGAAGTGTACATACGTACGTATATAGGGTATAACAAAATTAACTGCATTCTTTCTAGGGGCCAATTTGACCCTCCATCATCATCATCATCATTATCAGCCAAAGGACGTCCACTGCTGAACAATTGGCCTCCCCCACGGCTTTCCACAGCGACCGATCTCTAGCGGTCTGCATCCAGTTTGACTGCCGCTTAAGCTTACTGATTCTCAAGGCTATGTCTATGTTCTACGTATCTCCTCGTTTCTGATTCGATCTCGTAGAGAAACACCGAGCATAGCCCGCTCCATCGCTCGTTGTGTAATTTTGAACTTCTTTATGAGGCCCATAGTTAGAGACCACGTTTCGGATCCGTATGTAATCACTGGTAACTCACACTGGTTGAAGACTTTCGTCTTCAGATCCTGAGGTAATTGAGACGCTCTTGCGCAGTTACCCAAACGCTGCCCAGCCGAGTTAGATTCGTCGATTGACCTCTTTCAAATGAACACGGAAAAGACGAAAATTACGTGAAGCTCCTTTGTTGTACCCACTCCAGTATCTGTTGAGAACTCAACTCTCGAAGTTGTCGACGAGTGCGTCTACCTGGGACAAGTGGGTTGGTCCAACTTCGTGAAAGAGGTCAATCGACGAATTTGACCCTCCAATACAATAAATTTTCATATGGGACCAACATTGTTATGCCAAAAAAAAAACACTTTCTTATACTAGTGTGCCGCTCAGCTGATTTTAGTTCGTATGGATTAGAAAAAAATTGGGATTTCGATATTAGTCCCATACAAAAAGTTATTGTATTTTAGCAACAGAATCTCCACTGACAAGGAATTCAGTTGATTTTGTTAAACCCTCTATAAATCAACAATCACATGCAGTGCACTTATTCCGAAGTAAGTGTTATATATTAAAATCAGAAACAACGGCGATACTACAACACGCAGACCTGAGACCCGATCCGCAATCGAACGCGGGACCTCAGCACGGATGCCTTAATAAAACATACGTATGCCAGTATGGCTGATACCTTGAGAACAGCGCAGCCTCAGCCAGCTTGCCCTGGCCGATGAGCATGTTCAGGCACGCGTCGAGGTCGTTCAGCGTGAACAGCGCGAGGAAGGCCACGTTGTAGTCGCCGGACTCGCCCGCGGTGGCTGCTATCTCTTCCAGCAGTGGTTTGTCACCTGCCACAAGAAAGAATTATAAAGTAAAAGTTGTAAAGACTAGCGGGCTTCCACGACTTCGTACACGTTGAGTTTTCTCCTTCGCCTTCCGTCGCAGCGTGATGTACTTTAGACAAAAGCCTTTCTTGATAAATAAGCTATCCAACACAAAAAAAAATCTTCAAGTCGGTCTAGTAGTTCCCAAGAGTAGGCCGTTCTAATAATCAAACAAACTCTTCAGCTTCAACTATAATATAAGTATAGATTGAAGAGCTGATTGTATAATGGTGGCTCACACTTGCTGGTGAGGAAGTATTAGAATTAATGATATTACTGAAATTTATGCGGCGGCTTTAGGTTTGCTGATACGAAGAATCTAATAGGGCGGGTATTTAATCCAAGAACTAAAGATAAGACCTTCTTCTTCTTTTTCTTTTGTGGCGACGAACATAAGTTTACCAGCTGCCTGGTGTACCGTTCCGCCAAAGACACGTGTGCAACATTTACACGTCAGGGGATTTTATAATAAGAAACAAAAAAAAAACGTTAAATTAGCTTTAAGCAAAATTAACAACTTAAACAAAAATGACAAAACAAATACTTAAGCACGACACAATATAAAAAAAATGTAAACTTTCGGATTGGCAGTACTACCCGGTTATTATAAGAATAGACCTGTCAAACATGTCACATTCCTTAGAATGTTTTTAACACTCACAGTGTCATATTTTATATTCATAAAGATGAAATAAGAAACCAAAAATTTGCGCACGGGCGGGACTTGAACCAGCAACCTTTTGGCAAACCGGGCCAAACGCTCTTACCAATTGAGCTACCGTGCTGTTAGTCCGACCCTGCGAAATTTGTGGTCTCTTATGAAAACGTCAATTGCGTGACGCTTAGCGCCATCTAGCCGTCTGTTTATGAAACAGATGGCCCAAGCAGTTATTCTTTACAGAATAAATTCAACTTGGAAATTGATGTCGCTTCGCTATCTATGCTTTAGAATGTTTTTAACACTCACAGTGTCATATTTTATATTCATAAAGATGAAATAAGAAACCAAAAATTTGCGCACGGGCGGGACTTGACTTTATGTCACATTCCTCCCACTTGCATACTCACCCACCCGCGTTCGTCAGTTTCGTGTAATTTTTGCACACCTTTCACACCGCAAAATGTCAGTGAGAGGTCTATCTTACGAAAACCAGGTTGTGCAAATAAATAAATATATGATCATTCTGGCGAGACTGCCCTGGTAATGGGGTAAGCAAAATTTATCTGCTTATTTGTATTTTTTCGCATCGGAAGAACATGGACTTCAATTTCAATACAATGCCACCTAACAACACAAAAGTAACGGCAACTATTCAATTACATTTTACCAACGTCTGATAAGACTTATATAACTGAATAAGTGTAAAACTATTGATTTTAAAATGACAATTACACAAATAATTGGTGGCAAACAGGTGATGTTTTCTAATTAGGCGTTTTATATTAAATTCGGCGAATATTCCTTATCTCACGTTGGTAAAGTCGACTCATAGAAATATATATAAATAAAATTTAAAAGCTGAAGAGTTTTTTTGTTTCAACGTGCCAATCTCAGAAAGTAATGGACCGATTAGAAAAAAAAAATATGTTGGATAGCTCATTTATCAAGGAAGGCTTTAGGGTATAAAACATCACGCTGCGACAAGAGGGGAGGGAGCAAACTCAAAACGCGCGAACGAAGTCATAAATATACCCGTAATCACTGAGAAATATATTTCACATCCGAGTTATTGAATGCTTTGAAGCGATTATTACATACGACCATCAAAAGGTACCTTAACACTTTTCTAGAAAAAAAGGGCTCCTTTAACCTCCAGACAAACTTACCAGTACTCAAGGCGAAGAGCAGCAGCGCGCTGTAGTCCTTGGCGCTCTGGTAGCAGACCTTTGTCAGCTCCGTGTCCGCGGCGGCCGCGGCCGCGGCGCCCAGCCTCTGCCACCGCGCTGCTGACGACCTAACAACGCTCGACAACATCAGGGCATGTTCGAAATCTTTTTTTTTAAATATATTTATTCAATAAAACAAAAGGATAACAGCAAATAAAATCTACCAAACTGCGCACGCAGTTTTTCGGCAGATATATACGAGTACAAGTCTTAAATTAATTTAAGCTATGGGACTGCTTCTTCATGTATACATAGCTCTTACAAATCTAAGATATAATTAAATTAAAATATCAATGAAATGAAATAGATGGCTTAAACCAGAACCTATTATCAAGACATTGTAATACAGGCCAAAACACACTATATATCACACATATATTACTATTGAAATTATTAAGTTGACTACCAACACAGTGACAGGTAATGCTTTTTGAGCCTCTTTTTAAAAATTCATTCATTTATTAAAAAACATGGTAGTACACACACGTGTCGCAAACACAGGGGCACTCTATAATCCTTTCAGTCTCATAGAATGCAGCAATCTGAGATGGAATTGTGTAAAGCAATCGTATTCATTTGACAGTTCAAAACGTACGATCTGTCAAACGGCAGAACAGCATACGCTTAATAGGTCATACCGTGAATACGATTGATTTATACAATTCTATATCTGACACGACCGGAGAGAAATCAGACGGAAAACCAACGGCTTTACGTCCACACCACAATAAAAACACCCCCAATTTTAAAACTCTGGGCTACCCTGAGAACTTCTGAAAAGAAAATTCAAGTACATATCTCGGCCTGACTTCTGGCGCAGCCGGGACCTCTGGCGCAGCCGTCGCTTAAAAGTGCAACCCTCTAATCGCTGCGATACCGTGGCAGTTGAATATGGTTCTCTTGAATCATGGTACTTAGTTAAGGTACATACAAACAGTCAAAGTTCACACAATGCCCCAGAAGTTAGTATGCAAATGTTTCATAACACACTAAAATTTGACCTTTATAAAATTATTCAAATCATAAAAAAACACAACAGAAATAAACGATACATAATAAGTTTGGTCAACATCATAATAAAATGTAATGTCAAATCCAACCACTGACAGAAACTAAATGGTTTAAAACCGGATTCAAATGAATTCATAATATTCATTCAAGTAATATAATCTTTTTTGTAGCAGTCAAATTTTCAGTTTCTTTTTAAATATTTTCATCGGCAATGACCTTATGTCTACGTCACCCATCGTAAATTTTTATTGCCATGCAATACGCACTGTCGCTTGTCACTTTTTGTAAGAATTTTCAATCTGTTTTGTTACCTTGTGTTAAAGATAGCATAGCTAACTGCTACAATTTGACAGATATTTAAACGGCAATTAGAACTACGCACAAAGAGACCAGAACAAGGGCCAAAATGGCGTCAAAAACGAACATTGAGTTTATGACTATTCTTTGAACCTGGCCGTACCTGGAATGCGCTCCTTCAGCGTTCTGTGCGTCTTCTGCGAGCTGCTTGGCGCGGTGCAGCTCGCCCAGAGAGAGGGCCAGCTCGAACTGGTGTTCCGGCTCCGTCGAAACCGCCAGCGCTTGTTGCTTGAAGCCCTGTATAAGATACAAGTGTTTGACAATTGCTTGTAACGAACCTTAAAGATTTATTGAATGTTGTTTGTGTTAATGTGTAACGCTCTTTTATGTTTGATAAAATATAAAAAGTAAAGTAAAGTTAGCCTGTAACGTCCCACTGCTCGGCAAAGACCTTATCTCAACCATGAGGCAGTTCAAGCCATTTTCCACTACGTGGGCTCAGTGCGGGTTGGTGGAGGGGCGTTTTAAAAGGCCAGCGACTAACCCTGCTGTTAGATGTTATCAAACTACTCATAAGGCCTCTGACTATGTTTAACGACTACTATCAACCGATATTAGCCGGAACCAACGGCTTAACGTGCCATTCGAAGCACAAAGATGCTCGTGACATGCACTTATATGGTCGGAAGGGTCACCCATCTGAACACGACCGCGCTGTAGGTTGCTTCACTTCGGTATCACTACCAAATACGCTGCTACTACTGCGCTACGAGTAATAATAAATAAATGGGGAAAAAATGCTACGGTGTTGGCTTGAAGCTCCGGGAGTTACATGAGTGTTTACTATCGAAAATAAGCTTGAGGAAAACCAGAGAGAAAAGTATAGTCATTGTCTTACGAGGCTTCTAAATTGATGGAGGTATCCTCATAAAAATACTGCACTCAATAAATTTACTCTCAGAAGTAAATTTCCTCTAATACCAACATGAAGGTAACACTTCTTGCATATATGCCATCCATCCATCGCAACCATTATTAACTTATTTTAGGATTTATGCCTCCTCCATATTTATCCATCTCCGTCCCTCCAGCGCCAGCGCCTTTTACCCAGTGCCGTCCAGCGTGGCTCTGCATATCGCCCACCCAACGAAGCGGTTGGCAGCCTGTAACGCGCGAGTTGGCCCATGGTCGCCACGCCATAACTCTTATTGTTAACCGATATTCGTTAATTCTGGTTATAAGTCCTGCCCATGTTATTTCTGCCTGGCTGTAGTATGAACAACGTCCCTGACCTTTATTTATTTAATCATTGTCTTCGTCCAAAATTCTGCTTTCATGACGGTCGTCAGCTATGCGGTCGAAACTCACACCACAAACGAATTGAAATTCGAAATATGACAAGTTTCCAATCGTCCAACCTTAGTATCTTAATTCGGATGTACTCTACAACCTCCTCTACTTTTGTAAAGTAATCAAGTATTTGACGAATACGTTCATTGCTCTGGCCGAGAAGAGTTATACCCACGGTCATCGTAGTCCTGTGTCTCCCCTACTCCCCACGTACCTGTTTCTCCAGGAAGTGCGCCACCCTGGTCCTGTGCTCGTGCGGGATGGTCGGCAGCACGCGGTCCGCCGTCTCGAAGTCGCCGCGCATCACCGCCGTCTGGTACTCCAGCACCGACAGCAGCACCGAGTACGAGACGATGTTCAGCTCCTTGTCGTTGACGTATAGTCTGACAAACGGTGCGGAGATTATACTCTGACTTTTTTATTAGATAGAACTCAGTGACATTCGGCAGGATGCCACTATTTCGTATTCTTTCTACATAATT
Source organism: Pyrausta purpuralis (assembly GCA_963924145.1). NCBI lineage: Eukaryota > Metazoa > Arthropoda > Insecta > Lepidoptera > Crambidae > Pyrausta > Pyrausta purpuralis. The sequence continues at coordinate 28,477,611 of OZ001647.1, forward strand.
AGAAAATTAAATTTCGATTCAATTAAAATTTTTAATTGATTTTAGAATAATTAAGCAGTTGTAGATTGTATTAGTGTTGTGCAGAAGTATAAAAGAAATAAATGAATCATAATGTATAACACATCCAAAAAAAACAGTTAGAAAATAGTGTTACCTAAAAATATTATCATTATTGGCATTCATTTATTTATTGTAATATTATTTATTGTAATCTTGTTTTGGGGCACACTAAAGGCCTTGAATATAGTGGGTTTTACATCGAAAATAACTACAATTTTTCTACGCCGGTTTGTGTGATATCCAATATAACCGCGCTAGACCGAACAAGCATACTCTTTATTTTTGCAACAGAGATTACACCTTTGCCTTATGGTACAGTCGCCGTCAGATATATTGGAGCAGACAAGGTGACCAAATACTTCTGAACAGTTTAAAATGTCAATAAGTTCCATACACTACAAGTTACTATTAATACCAGAACATTCATAACTTCATTAATATCTGAGCAGATGTTAGTCAATAATTTCTATACACACAACCAACCAATAATATCTGAACACACACTTGTCTGAATTTATTTATAGCATGACACTTTCATAACAGTGATGACAATACTAAAAATTACAAAGCGTTACAAACTGCCAGCGTCATCTTACTATACTATAAATTATGAAAAGACTTCCTATTTTTTAATAGTATTCATATACTATTAAAAAAAAATAAGGGCCACTTGGTTATTTCTATGTCTGGACCGAATTAATAATTTTGAAGCGATCGTAAGTGGCAAACTTTTTTTAGTGTGTTCTCTTGACTTTTTACGATTTTTAACCACTTAAGTTTACCCCACTTTATGACGAATGTTTGACACATTTAAACTGTGTATTTCTTTGTGAACAGTTAAAGCTTTGCTGGGTTATTGTGTAGGTAAATATTTAAAAAGAGTAATGCCTAGGATTCGAAGACACATGGACCTCCAAACCGCAACTAGAGCCATTATATTAATACAGGAGGGCCATTCGCAGCGTTCTGTAGTTTTGTAGCTGGGTTTTTCACGACGAACAATCCAGAATGCTTGCAACCGTTTTCAAGAGACTGGGAGGGTAACCAGAAGAGCAGGATCAGGAAGAGTTTGAGCAACTACATCACAGGAAGATCACTACATACGCCTGACTGCACGCAGAGAGCGATTTGTTACCGCCCGCTCTTTACAAAACCGCTTGCGCTAAGCAACCGGTACCCGTGTTAGTGACCAAACGATTAGAAATCGGTTGCGTGAAGACCAGCATTCTCCAGAAGACGTGTAGTGCGAATTCCATTGATAGAAACGCATCGTGCGAACCGATTGTCATTTGTTAGGGAACACCAGGATTAGGACATGAGTGATTGGAGCACGGTCAAAATCACAGATGAAAGCAAAGTGATTTTTTTTAGTGACGATCGTCGCACAAGGGATTGGAGACGAGAAGGTGAGCGATTTTCAGATGCTTGTATCCATGAAAGTGATTGATTCGGGGGTCCCAATGTTATGGTGGGGGGAAGGAATCTCTATCGGGTCGAACTGAGCTAGTAATCCTAAATGAAGGCACGGTAACGGCTCAACAATACATTGAGCAGGTGATCAGACCCCATGTGGTGCCATTTGCACAAAGATTTGGGACGGAATTCAAATTGATGCACGACAACGCCCGCGCCCATACAGCTAGAGCTACCGGGGACGCTCTAGAAGAAGCCGGAATAGAGGTCTTGCCGTGGCCCGCGAACAGTCCAGACCTTAATCCCATTGAGCATATGTGGGATTTGTTAAAAAGAAGTGTCCGAGACACAAATCAACCCGTGCATAATGAGAGACAGCTCATCAACGTGCTCAAAACAAGCTGGGAACAAATTTCAAAAGACACTGTGCGAAATTTGGTAGAAAGTATGCCTTCCAGGATTCGAGAATGTGTACGGAAAAGGGGAGGACACACGTGATACTAAAAAAAGTCCATAATCATTTTAAGAAATCCGATTATTTTTTCTTTAAATTTTTTTAAAATAGTTTGCATCCTCAGGTAAAATTACATATTTTCAAAAACGTATTGAATGTTGATAATTTTTCAATTCTTAGTTATTGTTTTATGATTTTAACATTAAAAAGTTATCAATAAATGTAATTTAATCATTTGGTTACCCCAGAAACCAAAACATTTTTCACAAAACTAAAAATTTAATGTGACCCTTATTTTGTTTTGACTAGTATAGTTACGTTGGAAGCACTTTCTTCTGCAATTTTCCTCAATTGCTCAGATATTTAAGACCGACTGCGTAGATACATTTGACGTTATGAATGTTCAGATATTATTGGTCAGTTGTATGTATTGAAGTTATTGACTAGCATCTGCTCAGATATTAATGAAATAATGAATGTTCCGATATTAATGGTAACTTGTAGTGTATAGAACTTTGACATTTTAAACTGTTCAGAAGTATTTGGTCACTATGTCTGCTCCAATATATCTGACGGCGACTGTACGTACGGTATACTTTAGCAAGTCAGTGTATCACCCCAAAATAAGCCAGCATTTAACTTACTTGGACTAAAACACTACCACAACAATCGCTTTTTTTATTATCTTTTAAATGTTATCTAATATTAATGTTTTCGGTCAAAAAAATATGCTATCAGCGAGCGATGTGTATGTATGTATAATATAGATAGTGTCATCCACAAAGGCGCGCGCCACCATTCGTCCTAATCGTTTATAGTACACCAGTGAAAGTTTTTACCAATATTTGATAACATAACCATGAATATAACTATTAAATATGTATTATTACGTGCACCCCACGCTTTCCTCAATCTAAAATGAGCGCGCGCCTTCCTGGATGGCATTATCTAGAACAGTAAATATTTAAATGATACGTCTACTAATATTATAACGATTACTTGTACAAACCCTCATCTCCGTAGTGTAAAACAAATGGCATCTCACCTGTTCTCCTTGGCCACGTAACCGAGTATGTACATGGTGTGGTCGAGATGCGATATCGTAACGATCTCGCCGCCGACGTAGTAGTTTATCCTGTTCAGCGAGTTCGTGTAGATGAAGCAGTCGCCCACCCACAGGCCGGTCTTCACCGTCTCGTTCACTTCGCCTACCACCTGGTGAGAGGGAGATAGAATAGGTGATCATATAAAACATAGACTTATGTTCATAACAAATTAGCTTAATCTGCAGGTGTTTTTGGATTAATGTAGTACCGATTTGAGAGAATGGCTGCAGCAAAGAGGGGAATGGACAGACCTGTAACTACCTGGCTGAAGAATCTTTGTAAGGACATGAAGGAGCCGGCCCTGAGCCCGTGAAACTGGCGAGGTCAAAGAAAAAGACCGATTCGACACAATGATTGAGATATTAGCTACGACAACATCAGCATTCACACTCATTTTACTCATTCAATCATTTCACTCCTCAGTTACTGCGAATCAAAGCAGAGTTGGTTACAGTTAGCAAATAAGTTCACAACATAATAACACGACAAAATAAACTTATACATGTGAAACGATATCTAAAGCCATAAATAAAACGTTATACATAAAACAGTTTTGTAAGGAGTAATCAAAATCTAGGTACTTCTCTTAAAATTGCAATATTTTTGTATGATTTTTACTTTAGACCTTATAATAACTTTTCATAAAAAATATAATGAATGATCATCTTTGCAGGACATATGATTTTTATAAACATATTTTATTTTAAATGTCTAATCGATATACAATCGATTATAAACAAAAATTGAATGAAATTGAAATTTCCAATTATTTAGGAACTATTTTTGAATTTCGAAAAAGTGACCCACCCACAAAATGACCCTTTGACTGAAGACGCAGCGTAGGACGTCCACCAACCAGATTAACAGGCGACCTCGTAAAGATCACAGGATCAAACTGGATGCAGACCGCTAGCGATCGGTCGCTGTGGAAAGCCGAGGGGGAGACGTATATTCAAATCGTCGTATAGTATACATTCAGCGTTACCTCGAAAGCGTCCTCGATCCCGTCCTCGGTGACGTCGGCGGGGTCGCGTCGCGCAACAGCCGCGGCGTTGTAGCGCAACACGTAGTACGCCTCGTCGGCGGCCAGGCAGACGAGGCCGCCGCTCTCCGACCAGAACACGTGCCGCGGCTGGATCTCAATGCTGTCGGGAATGATGAGGTTAAATATCGCGAATACAGAGACATGCAGCGTTTGTGAAAAGACTGAGACAATCACAGAATATAAAACATGTTAGAAGGGTCGAACGTTGTACAAAATATAATATAATAATTTATATCATTACGTATTATTGTTAATATAATAATATTAAATTCCGTTTTCCTTCTTAATTTTAAATAAATCATTTCGATAAAAAAGGAATGTCAACATTGTTTACTATATTCGATATGCTAAGAAAAACAAACTATACAGGGTTTTTATTATACAGTTGCATTTGATAATATAAATCAGCTTATATGCTAGTGATCATAATCATTTTTTTGATGTGTGTATGTCGCATGAATGCAGGTATAAGCGGACATAAACCAAAATTGGTATTGCCAACGTTTCTAAAAACAAAGAAGCCACAAGATCTTCAGAAGATCTGTGATTGATAATGAAGGTGGCTCATTCGCTATGTGTTTCTTTGATAAGAGGCACTGACATCACCCTTCCACAGTTTTTTATTCTTCGTTAAGATCCTAGCCGTTATTTGTCGCCAGCATCTCAGAATTATTGCTATTCAATAAAATCTGACATTAATAGGTAGAATCTAGCATTTTCAGAATCTGGCATTTTTATACATTTGTCGACTAAACCGATTATTCGTTAGAGCACTGTATCAATTCGGTTAGAAATGTATATCAAGACAGTAAAAATGCATAAACAAAAGGTCTTCATCATTCGCCAAAACAAATCTGAATAATTTTCTTCTCTCGCTAGTTATTTCATTCAACGACGAAATCTCGGTATTTCTCATGAGTGTAAAATGTCTAATAAACACGCCTAAAAGATAAAAATATTTTTTTCACTTGTATTGGTTTGATATTGACAGAATCGCAGAGCAGGATAAAAATATTTTATTTTATTTATACTTTCTTACAAAGTCACAAAGTTCAAATTATGTCAAAGACGATCTTCGTAGCGAATGTCAAGTGTTTATAATAACAAAACAGCAAATGCAGCTGCAAATGCACTACTGTCATTGGTAAATAAGTTGCACAAACATGTATTAACTCACAAGCCATTGTTTCCTTCACTTGTATCAATAATTCGCATTGCATTCATGACATTAATTTCTGTTCGCAGTTCGCATAGCCTTTTTATATAATCTATTGTCAATTATAATACTCCAGCAAGTTAGATAACATGTATCAATTCACAAAAGTGTATTTAATCTAGATACTACAATTTAGCACACAAAGCATTGTTTTTAAAAATACTTTTATTCAATCGCCAAACTGCTATAGTATAACCGGACAGACAGATAAGACTAAATAAGGAGTCTCAAAATCACTTTCAAATAATGAATAGATCAGAAAACTTGAAACTAAAATAGAGCTGATGATCTTCAAACGGCTGATCAGATCTTCATGAAACATGACAAAAAACACTCAGAATTATCTATGACACAAAAAAAACTAAATGCTAATAGAATTATCCGTTTGGGCGCTACGATACTACAGACAGATACACAAATACAGATGGACGCATCAAACTAAAAAGACCCCACTCTTTATAAAACAATTACGGTAAAATATCAATTAATAAGTGTACTCCATTATAATGAAACCGATATTTACCGTCTGATCAGTTCCAAGTTCTCCCAGTCATAGAATGAAAACGCCATGCCACTGATTGACTTGACGCCCAGCATGAAGCCGCCGAAGATACCTGAAACAATACACACTTTTTTATCAGAACAAGAGTTACAAGAAAATAATTTTGTAATTTCAATAAAAAGCAAATGGTTTCTGTGTTATGATGAATCGTCAGTATTTTTTTGTAGGTTGAGGAACATAATAATTTTTGAGTAGGTATAAATATTTATAATGGTTGTTGAAGAGGGAAACCACCACATTGCCTCCACTTATTTGAAGTATTGAAATGAACTCCACCGACAAGGAGATCTTAAATTTGATTTTATTTTCTTTATACTTAACTAGCGACCCGCCCCGGCTTCGCACGGGTGCAATGTATTATACAAATAAACCTTCCTCTTGAATCACTTTATCTTTTTTTTTAAAAACTGATCATCCATACATACAGAAAGCGGGAACCTACTTTATTTTATACTATGTAGTGATTGCAAACAAAAAATTTGTACAGAAGGTGGACTTCACGCCATAAGGCATTCTCTACCGGTCATACCTTTGGGCTAGCAAAAAATTATTGTGGGCGGTGTGACAATCAAAAAGTAAATGAGTTACTATGTTTTTTAAAAAGGTACACATTTAACAGGTCAAGATATACATTTCATAATAATAAATTCGTAAGCACACTGACCCTCAGCCCCATATTCGGGCTTGAAGCTCTTCCTCTCCTTGAAGTTCTTGAACACTTTGATCGTGCTCGAGTTCTCGAGCGTCGCGTACTCGGAGCTGTCGAACGCCCAGACGAACTCCTGCGCAGTGCCGAACGCCTTGTTCCTGAGCGCCATCGCCGTGTAGATGATGTACTCGCCGTCGCCGCAGACGACCACGAACCGCCCGTTCGGGTTGTGCGCTATCGTCTGCGGGTATATCTCGCAGGAGCCCATGTCTTTAGCCACCACTGGCACGCGTTCGCCGTCTTTTATTTCGGTGCCTGCAATAAATGGGAATAAAAGTCATAAAAGTCATTTATTTATGCAAATAGGCCCATTGGGGGCACTTTTACTCGTCCCAATATAAACCCTACCACAGCTTCGCGACAATTTTGGGCTAGTGCTGAGAAGAAGCTGCGCAACAAACTCAGTCACTATTGTCAATGCCTTTTTTCAAAAGGTTTACAATGCTTGTAGTGATCATGCAAGTCCATACATTATTATCTTTCATTTGATTCATTGAACTACTGTACTACCACAGAAGATATAATAGCACTAAGTACAAAAGGATCACACCGCTAAGTGTCGATTTTACCAACTTCATATAAGGAATATTCATCGAATACAATACAATACGCCTAATTTGAAAATGTCATCTATTTGTCAGGAATCATTTATGCAAATGTCATTTTAATATGGGTAATTTTATACTTATTCAATCAAATAAATCTTATGTGACGTTGGTAAAATTGACACTAAGACAGTTGAATAAAATTCAACTCTTCGCTAAAACGCAATAAAGTGCAATTCAATTCACACTACTTTCATTCAAGGATGTTTTATCTGACGAGAATGCGTGTTTTTTTCTAAAATGTAACTAAACTATCCCAGTCTGTGGCCTTGACTGTTGGAGGGTTAAAATTGTCATTGCAACATTGCATTGCTAAACTTGTATAGTACAGGCTGCCCAAAAAGGGTGTCGCGTATTGGTTTGTTCAATTAAACATTAAGCGCCAAAATTTAATGTTTGTCTTAGGTAATTTGCATTTTCGGGTTGTGCGTTTGTGTGTGTAATATTGTACTTATTCAATTTGCATCTATAATTGAGAGACTAGGATGCACTCGAAAGAATGAAATAAGGACTGTCGTTATCTGTGCAAAATAGTGGAATCCTCTGCAGCTGACAATAACTTATTTACTGACTTCAACTACCTTGAAGACTCAATTTCAATCAATATAGCTTTTGTTATAAAATATAACTAAATTTAGTAGCAAACATATAGGATACCTTCAGGCAGCGCTTTCAGGTTGACCTGCTGCATCTCGGAGTGCCTCGCCCAGATGATCTTGCCTCCGTTCACGTCCATCGATATGGCGGGCTCCTCGCGACCGACCTTTATCATTATGGTGCCCTCGTCGTACCTGACAACAAACAAAGAATAGACAGACGGTGAGCGGTGTCAATGGTTTCATTAATGTGCGTTCGTTTTCTTATGTTGTTACTACTTGTGATTACCAATAAGTGGTTTAAAAATTTATAATTTGTAGCTTACTGATCACTTGCAAACCCTGGTTATAATAACAAATAAAATATAAATGAAAAAATTTAAAACAAAAGCTGTTACTAAGACTTCGCTGTCTATCCGTCCGTCTGTCTGTCTGTCACCAGGCTGTATCTCAAGAAACCCTAAAATATCTAGACAGTTGAAATTTTCACAAATAATGTATTTCTGTTGCCGCCATAACAACACATACTAAAAACAAAATAATACAAAAGTTTAAGAGGTGCTCGCATATAAGAATAGCGTTATTTTTGCACTTTTTTGCTTGATTCCAACTTTTTGTCAGTGGAACAGAGCTGAAGAACAGAACTGTCTGTTTAGTATCTTAAATAGTTAATATTGATTTCTGCGCAAAGGTATACGTGCGAGATATGTTATATATAGATTTTTTCCTTGGTCGGCATGGAGTGGCTACCAAGTCTTTTGATGATCGGAAGAGGGGCGGCACCTCCAACACTGAGTAAATGTACCGTTTAACATTCCTTCCCTCCAATCCACACAAGTACCAACCAACTCACCCGATGGCAACATTATTGGAGCCGTGCATCGACGAGATAGTCCAGACGCGCTCGAAGCCGTAGTTGAGCGAGGACTCCAGCCGGTACGTGCCCGCGTGCCATATCCTGATGGTGCCGTCTTCCGAGCCCGTCAGCAGGATGGGCAGCTCGGGGTGGAACGACACCGCTGACACGTTCTGTGCGTGACCTAGAGGGATGTACTGGCTTGAGGCTTTTACAATGGAAAAGTTAGTCTGCTAGGAGTAAAGTAAGTAGTTAGTAGAGCTGTGATGTGTTCCGAGTATGCAATATAATAAAACTGTATTTAATAATTTAATATGTGTAAGTTTGGCTGAGGTATTTGAAAACAACAAACCACAAAGCTCACAAAGGTGACCCGGAAGTGTAATTTTATATAATTTCATTATTATTATTTTTTAATTATAATATTAATATAAAAAATATATAATAATAATTGATTAATTTCTAAGCAGATTATTCTACCCACAGGCACCCGCTGAAAGTCAGAGTCAAGGTACGTATCCCACTACCACAACTTATGCTGAGCTTTTTACTCAAGAAGCCTGCTTTTAGTATGTTAATAAATTAAATGATGTTGATGTAATTATTCGAGTCAAATAAATTTATTTTACACAATTCATTTTCCACAAGCATACTGAGGCAAGAACAACAATATTGCGTAGGTACTATAACACTTTAAGAAATGTGATAGATCCTATTGGATCTCATGACTCTGAACTGTTCTCGCTCACACAGGAAGTGGTGGCTTGACAAGAGCTGAAGATAATAATGCCATTTTGACACATGTTTGACTAAATATTATTATACTTATATCATGAAAACGTTAACTGCACCTGTTGATCACGTAAGTGCTAGCACAAGCGTAACACGCCGTCAAAAAAAAAATGTTCGTATATTTACGACTTCACTTAGTAACCTTTAAAATTATTAGTTTAACTAATATATTATGCATGTAATATACATAATAAATCTTCCTTTTGAATTATTCTATGCATATAAAAAAACGCATCAAAATCCTTTGCGTAGTTTTGAACATTTAGGCATACATACATACAGTCAACTGAAAGTGGCTGTACTATGTAGTGATGTACTCTACAAACTGACCTTCCAGCGTCTGCACGCAAGTCTTGTTCTGGTAGTCCCAGATCTTGACGAGACGATCATCGGCGCCGCTGATGAGGTACGGCTTGTCGCCCCCGTGGTAGTAGTCCACGCAGTTGACGCCCTTCTCGTGGCCCTCGAGCGTGAAGTTGGAGATGGATGAGCCTAGTTGCCACACCTGAGAGAGCAAGTGTACATATTAAGCTTATAATTCAAAACGCATGTATTACTCAATTATATAAGAATAACAACAACTAATAACCCCGCAGGGGCAGCATGCGGCGTGCTGTTGGCGACACATCGGACCCCGATTCTCCCGAGGGCTCGGTTACCTTTATCACCTCTCGACTCTTGTGTTTACCTTAACCGGCCGGTTATGAGTGGAGATAGCAACAGCAGAACCTTTGCTCTAGGTTGGAAGTGTAAAATATCTTAGACCCACCTACCTGATCATCAGAACGAGTTTTGGCGTAGATATTTTCTCACCTTAGACCCGGCATAGTCTTATCTATCCCGCAGGAAAGGCACAATAAAAATAATACTAAAATAGGAAAGATCTGCCTGTGACAGTGTTACCTTATGCAGACTCCGCTCCGCCTCACTATTCTTTGCTCGTAAAGACATACTCATTTCAAATAGCAACAACGATCAAAGACATTGTCAGAACATTTGTCTGTAAAACCTATCACAAAAAAATGTGACGTCAATTTCATGTTCTGTGCGGTTAAACGTAGCAGTACCAATAATAAGAAAAAGGATCGCAACTATAAAACAATTTTGCTAAGGGCCGATTGTTTAATGGTCAGATAAAACTTATCAGACTGATAAATTATAAAACGACAGATTTAAATAAATTACAGGTACCTATGATTGCTGACAATTAGGTGACGTTTTCAAATTAGCCATATTGTATTTTGTTTGACGAATATTTCTTATCTGACTATTGAAAAATCAACCCTAAATGTAAAAGATTTTAGTTATTAGTATTTGAGATTGAGTAAGGATTAAGCTTAAGTCAGGGTCGGGGTCTCTTACCTTGACATGACTCTTGTAGGTCTAACATACGTCGAGACCTAATGACAGCATGTTTAATGACTAGAACTATGATATTGTGGTAGGTTCGCTACCCACGACGCCTCACGGCGTACATCTCTACGTATCGCAGGGAACAGCTTTTCTGAACAGCCTATAATGAACCTTAGGCACTATCAAACTATCTGTCTTAAGCAGACAACATCATATTATTACTGAACTGACCTTCACAGTGGTGTCAAGGCTGGCGCTGGCGAATGTGTTGTTGTCTTTGGGGTTGATGACGATTTGCATGACGTAGTGGGTGTGCCCTTCGAAAACCTGTTGGCAGGCCCAATTTCGGTCCCAGTTCCACAGTTTGATAAGAAGGTCATCTGCAAACAAAGATTCACACTGGACTCATCTTTCTTCAAAGGTCTGTCTTAATTTTTTTAATGGAATTTCTTATCATCCATCTTTTGGAATGAGTATTCTAACTGAACTAAACAATACAATAGTGCACAATTAAATTAAAGTCAAGTATGTCAATAAAAGCAACTATTTCAACTATTAATATAAAAGCTATCTTTAGTTAAAAAACACCAAGTGACAAAGCATGTTTTCAATCAATTCACACATGACTCTAAAGATGAGTGCAATTTTTATCTTGAGCAGCACAAGAACAAGCAATATAGACCTACACATGTGCAAGACTCTCATTTCCATCCATTCTATCATTCCATCTACAAATGACTTACCACTACTGGTGAGGATGTATGGCTGTGTAGGGTGTACTGCGATGCACCTGACGTAGTCCGAGTGAGCCTCGAAGGAGTGCACACGCTCCAGGGTGTTGTAGTTGAACACACGGATCTGCATGTCGTCTGAACCCGTGATAACCCAGTTCTTCCTGGGCACAAACTTGGCAGCTCTTACTGGTATGTCACACACCTATAAGGATAAGATAGTTAACAGTAACCTAATGATTTGAATTACAATTAAAAACACATGAGCACAAACATTTGCTATGGCTACAATTGTAACATTGTCTTTTTTCTATACAACCAAGTACCTTCTTTACAAATTGAATATAATTATACTAATATTAAAAAACAACATATAAAAATAATAACAAAAGATAGTAAGTAAAGTAAATGCAACACAACAAGAAAGGTACAAACTACTAATCCACTCCATTCAAATTGAGTAGTAGAATTCATAGTTATGTATAATGTTTGTAGTGTTTATAGTTTAACAATCATCAGGTTGTCCAATTCCAAAATTGACTAAAGTCCTACTTAACTTACATTTTAGCTTTCTTTGGTAGTAACATTTAACAAAATACATTCACTAAAATATTAGTAAATGTTTCCTCATACACAAAAGCTGGGGTCACTCAAATAGTAAATGAGAAGCATTGATGACATGAATGTACATACCCTCTTATTTATAAAAACTCAAACAGTCCTATAAACCTATTTTAGCTATTACACTGTTTAGTCGCTTTCTGACAAATTATGACCGCTCCAAGCACGAACAAGACAAAACAGTGTAATAGTTAAAACAGGTTTATTACACTGTTTGCGTTTTTATGAATAAGGAAGTAAATATTTGAATGATTTGGGTAAGTATTGCAGGTTTGTTGTACCCAATTGACATTTGGCAAAAACAAAGTGATGTCCTACAAAATATTGATCAAAAATATTTATTGTAGTCAAGGATGTACACAATCAATCAAAAAGTTTCATCATACCGAAGGCATGTTACCTCAAATCTCTTGATCTGTGTGTGGGTCTCGAAGTTCCAAATGTTGACGTCGCCATTGTACAGCGAGCAAAGAAGCCATGGCTCGGTCGGGTGCTGGTCCACGCATTTCACGCGGTCCGACCTCGCCATCAACTTCCTCTTGATATCCAGTCGCAACGGCTGCCAAAACATACCACACGTTATCATACCTACGCCACATATATTATTTTTTTACGCCAACTAAGGATTTCGTCAGAATTCTCGAACCACTGTCCTGGTAATACGAGCACACTAAGACACTAATGAAACAATTTTTACGTGTACAAGCAACACAAGTAACGTGGAACTCTGAAATTATATATGCCCGATGCCGACTTGTAACTATGACACGGCTGACGAACGAAATACTAGACGAACAACACTTTATAGGCAAAAAGACACGGAGATTTAGTCTTGCCTTACTCTGCTACAAACTATTTGCAACATTTCTTACCATTTTGTACGGCTAAAACATGAAAAATCGCAATGGTGAAACAGTGATGATTCCGTGGAAGTTTGACAGGGTGGGTGGACGTGTCACTTTATTTTTTTTATTGTAATTTGCCGTTCGGATACATGTTTCAAGATTAGGGAAAATACCGGTTTTTGCATTTTTCCAATATGGATTTATGGACAGATAGAATCGAGCCTTATTAGTAACGGGGACTTATGTACATGATCAAAGGTTAATTAAAATATTTATAAAATTTACATATCAATCCAAATATCTGCATATTTCTTGTACGAAACCAAGAAGCGTCAGCAAAGCAGGCGAATTTGCGAATGTGAGAAGTCATGATAAAGCGCTAAGTGAAACGAGTATGCTTTGTCATCTATTTGTTTAATATGCTTAGTCTATTGACAAGTAAGATTTATTTGATAGTGGAACATCACTAGCTTGTGTAAAGACTCCGCCGGTTTAGCGCGGGAAACGAAAAGGGAAGGACGGATCTTAATTCTTTTTTTTAGTAATTGTTTTTTTCGGGTCAATTATTGTGATTGTGTGGAGGAATTGTCATGATAATTTTTGCTTTTGAAGAAAACAATGCAATAAAAGTGGGGAATTAAGTGAAGCGATCTGATCGCGCCGTCTTACCCGGATCTTTCGAACCCGGAAACTTCGTTCTTGAGATGCGAACCACCTCGCATTTCAATGAGGTTAAGATAGGCTAGTTTAGTGTAAGTTTAAGTTAATAAGTGTTAAAAAATGGACAATTTTCACTAAAGAATAGTCTGTATGGCATAGAGCCGAAGACGTAAAAGTCGTACGTACACAAGTGTAGGAAAAAAATGACTCCGCCCGAAAAGGTAAAACCGGAAACAAAAAAAGTAGATGACTGTCAAACTGTCATTGACACGGGAGCGCTTCAAACAGGGTCGCTTATGCAAAATCTCCCTTGATTAAGGGAGTTTATTAATACATAATTTTTGATTTGAACTTTTCACCTTTTTAGGGTTCCTTAGCCGAACGGCAATAAACGTAAGCATTATAGTTTTGTCAAGTCTGTCTGTCCGTATGTTACAGCCACTTTATTCTGAAATTATTAGGATAACAAAGTTGGAACTTGGTAGGTAGGTATATTCTGTTAACCACTTCACGATTCTCATACAAAAAAAATGATATTTTTAATAATGTACGTATGTTAATTTGATCGTTTGCATGATGCGTGTGGTTGTTTGTACGTAAGGGTTAAAAATGAAAAAAAATATAATTTTGTCAAGCGCGTCAGATTTTATGGGAACGTTAAGTGCACCAACAATACCAAAATTCGCTTATCTGACGATTTTTATGTGCCCTAAACTCGCGGATAATATCATCATGTGCAATCGCCATTATGAAAACTCAAGCGTGTCAGATTTAGTTAAGTACCATTCATTTTTATGTTCCTAACGTGCTGTCTATCAGACTATTATCCATAGGGATTCGCCTAATCTGTCAAAAAAACATGTTTTTTTTTTAATTTTGCTGCCCTCTCTATTCTTTACGTCACTCTCAAATTGTTAGATTAGTGGAATATACACTTTTTTAGCACGTAATTAACTCACCCTACCTTAATCTGACGCGTTCCAAAATTTCTGATGTTTTTTTTACTTATCTGATCCTTCACGGGCGGCCTTATCGGCGGGGCTCATATTTGATGGAGGTACTTATCCGGGTACAAGGTATCACACTGCATATAATCTGCCGCGATTTAGTAAATCCCCAAATCCCCGCTTGGGCTCCCCTACTATAATACATCACTTTGCTCTAATGTCAATAGTTAAGACAGCGTTCGCGATTAAAATATTTTCCTAAGGGACCCCTAGTTTTTGAAAATGTAATATATAACCTATGCACTAATCACAAAAACTGCTAGACCGATTTGAAAAAAATACATTTCTGTTAGATGGCTTATTTCTCGGTTATACAACGACCTCCGTGGTCGAGTGGCTAGCACGCTGGTTTCAAGCGTCGCCAACTCTTGAGGTTCCGGGGTCGATTCCCGGTCGGGGTGTAGAAAACAATCTTTTCTATATTGTCTCGGGCCTGGGTGTTGTGGTACCACCGTTATTTCCGATTTCCATAACACAAGTGCTTTAGCTACTTAGCTTGGGATCGGAGCAATGTATGGATTGTTGTCGAATATAAATAATAAATATAAAACATCACGATACGACTTATGAGAGAAGAGAAACAATGAAAAAAAAAAAAAGTTACAAAAACGGGGTAAAATATTCCTTTGAGAGCTTCCGTTGCGTACGCAGAATAATACATAAAAATCACATATGGAGGGTTTTTTCGCTATAAAAGTGCAAAAAAAAGTCTGCGACAACATAAATATGTCTATCTAATATGGTTCTCACTACAAACTTGTTTACGTTTATAATTTGACGATTTATTTGGATGTTTATTTTTAAAATAAAATAAGATCATTATTTTAAATGCACTTTATTGGTGTTTAAGAAATATCTCAGAAGTTATCACAATTGAGTGCTCGCCGCCTACAAAAACACTATAAGACTAAAATAACGCTAATGGGAGAAACAAACTTATTTGAAGTCGGTGCATGATGTGCGTACGTACTGCTATGCGTTAGGTTTGATATTATGCAGCGACTTCTAATGAGTTTGTTTTTAACTCCTATTAGCGTTATTTTAGCCCTTAGTGTTTGTTTTTGAACTTACCTTCTCCTCAGTGTAACCAATTCTTGAGTAAAAACTGCATCAAAATCGGTCCAGCCAAACGCGAGATATTCGCGGACAAACATACAGATCGCACTGAGAACCTTTTTTTAAATTCGGTAAAAACACGCGCTTGGGCTACCCGCAAGGCTCCATACTTTCAATGAGAATATGGTTTTGGGTTTAAATATTTTACGGGATCCGAAATTTACGCGGGCGACGCCGCGGGGATTGCTATTTAATATATATATATATATATATGTGCCATCATTTTATGACAGTAAAGTTTCATTTCCAAAACATTTCATTTAATTCGTTACAGCAACAGTCTTGACGGGTACCTATGAAAAACTGACTGAAAAACCTAATCTTCAACGCATTAGTCTTATGTCAAGCTCACGTACACATCCTACCTACACACAACATGCATCATCATCCAAACCATTTTTCTTTTCTAAATAGGAGACGAATGCCTTATTTAAACCTTGTTCTTCAGTGTTTTGAAGGCGGTTATTTATTTCATGAATTTTAGATTTGAATCATATCTCAAAAACTACTGGACCGATTTTGATGAAACTTACACTGTTCCCTAAGTAGAACCACTGTGCCTAAGAATCATCTGAAACAAACATACATACATTTACGAAATTTTGCACACGTGTTAAGTCCTACTATATTAATATACGTTTTTTTTCCAAATCGGTGGATCTCATATACATACAGGTCGATTGATTCCCTCCTTATTTTGAAGTAAGTAAAAAAACTACAAATATCCCTTATATGTTATATGCTTTATTTGTTCATGACAATAGAAACTAATTAAAAATAACTCATTAATGTACAAATTTGATTATTAATAATAGCCTACAATAAAATTAACAGATTTAATAATATTTAAGCAGTGAAAAAGTGAATTTAATAAATACATTAATTAAGGATTAAGTTGTGGTTTAGGCAAAAAAAAAACAACAGCTAGCTAAGGCACGATTCACATAGATCAAGCGGCTTCAGGGTGAAGGTTTACCACAATGACTATATAACAATGGACCATTAATTGTCTGACATGACTTAATAGTATCACTTACTTTTTCTTATAATTTTCACGAAAGCAGTTACTGTAGTGCAAAAAGTGTCTCAGTGACTTATCATTTATTCATTCATCAATCATCATTTTTATTTTGATGATTAAATACAGTACCTTAAGACATTTACAAAGAAGCCACATTCTTTAAAGGTATATGGATATTAGCTGATCGACGAGTCATTTAAGAATACTTATGACATCCAAGTGATTAGAGATTACTTCTTATAAAATTCATTGCCACTACTCCTACACGATTTTTCTTCAAAGTTAACATATACGCGATGGTAAATAATGTCTCAACTAAATTTCATTCTATTGGATAATTGAACAGTGCCGTGCAGTGTCTATTATATTATTATTGTAAATGTAATTTCTTATATCATTCAATGTATGCTTCGGATTGTGAGCATTGTCTATTTAATAATACATCGACATGGGAACAATATGAATTCTAAGTACCATTTTACGGGACGTAGACCAAATATGTTTGTCCTGTATCATATGTACCTACTGATATTACCAGTTAGTTCATTCCTGGCAAAATTTATCACAATAACAGTAAGAACATTAAATCTACTGGTTTGTGTACCTTTACTATATTGATGAATGGGCACGATACTTTGGCGTTTTATGCGCTAAACGCTACTACTTGTGAAACCTACCATACTATACGCTGCTATCAAAAATATCTTTTCATCATTTTTCAGTTTCATTCAACAGGTAAAATACACTTTGTTTTGGATAATTATTATTTAAATCTGTATACGCGTTATGTTTCGGATACAGATAAAATAGGTATCAACAACACATCGAAATAACTTGAATTTATCACTACTTTTGTAAATAAGTATGGACCAAATGTGTTAATGTCAGATAATCGAATTTTACTGCATAATAATCACTTTCTTATAAATGACATGTTTGGTAAAAGCATACAACATTCATCGCTTTTCGTAAATCATGTTATGATAATATAATAAAAGTTTTTACCATAACATGACTTAAGGAAAATTACATAAATCCTTTTTTTATTATATTTCACAGCTTTACCAATCCAAGTGATTTCAGTAGCATCATTCATTTCAGAACAACTAACCTTAAAAATGTCAAGATACAGTATTCATCACATCATAGTCCCAGTTGAATGCACATAAAAAAAATAAACATCACCTGTTACCAAACAGATATAGTATCAAACAGATATATTTTTACAAATTATATCATACCATACATACACCAACTTCTGTCAATACACACAGTTAACATCTAATTAATATTACGCTAACACTTACAACTATCATCATAAACACATATATTACTGAATTCGTTTTAGTTCACAATAAAAATTTACATTTTGCATCAAAAATACCATATTTTAATGCAAATAAAAAAAATAACAAAACTAACTACTCTGTTGGGAATGTATTACTCTCGGCTAATCAAAGTGTAATTTTTTGCTTTTGCGCATTTATTAAATAGCTTTGGTTCAATGCCGCCTTACGTACAGATTCAACGAGAAATCAAAAACAATATGAAACGGAAGTTCGCATTCGACGTCATTTAAAAAATAGGATAATGTTCCTTTGCTAGGAGACAAACAAGTAAAGTATATATTTACACATTGCCTAACTTCTATACAATATTTACAGTGGCAATACATACCTGGGTAGTGGTATTACAATTATATCTAATATTTTATTTCTAACTCATTCATTCCACAGTTTTTGTCCTATTTATCAAATCGCACAGTTATTCTCAATATTTATAATTATGGATAGATCTTTTTTATCTGATAATGCAGATAAGTCAAACATTGTTTATATTGTATTTTTAAGCACGTTCTACGAAATAGCAAAAAGTAAAACTGATTCTAAGTCTAGCTCTAGTCTTATTTGTATTATTGTGAATATTTATTTATACTTCGTATAGTGTTGCTAGCACGACGATATATGATTGCATATTAACATTATATTAGCCAACATAAAAGTAGCTCAATTTTAGATTAAATATCACTATTATCTGAAAAGTAAATGTTTTTAATATCATAATGCGTGATATGTGGCATTTCGTTATTAGAACACCTGATATAAATCACATTGCATCTTTTTCTTAATTCACTAATCCCATTAAATATATGTAATTTAACTATCGCTATAATCAGTTCAGCGTTATTTTGTCACGATGTTCATGTGTCGACGTATTAATGTATCGTAAGTTTCTGTCAAATATCACTTAGTTCATCATATCACAAGTGTTTCACTTTTTCCGTTTGCCTCCCTTGCGGGTGACAGTGGAGGTCCTTTGTTATAGGTGTGCGCGCGCGCGCGTGTGTGAGTGCGTGTGCGCCGGTGCGGAGTGTTGCGCGAGTCCTTGGAACGTGTTGTAGACCGTCTGGACGTACTGTCACTTGAGGTAGCTGCGGAAGAGCATCGGCGAGTGCGCTGTCTCCTTCTCCTGTTCCAGCAAGAAGACCATGTCGCGGTGGTTGATGCGCTTCAAGCGGGTCCGGAGGGCGAGCTGGCTTCGGCCGGTCTGGGGAGACAAGCAATTCAGTTTTGAGTACCTTTCTGATATAATTTCTCATTAGTTTTCAGACTTGTATTTCTATTCGTCGATGAAAAATACATTCTGCTGGTAAGCCAGTAGTAATCAGTGACGAGTGGGTTATCCTAGGAGTAAGAATACTATTTGTGACCTAAACGTTGAATGGAGGCAGTCTGAAAATCTGATTAGTAGAAATCTGCCGATTGAAAATCGTATACCGCGTATTGTAACGTTAGCGTACACCAGCCATACATTAGGCAGGAAAAAAAGCGTCTAGTGTTGTATTGGGACAGTGCACGGGGCCATCATCACAAATTGAATGACAAATGTCTGGCTTTCATCACAAAAGATAATAAACCAATGTTATTTTAAAGAAATAAATATAAATATCCTTTGGACATTGTAGTAATTCATTTATGCTATTCAATTAAGTTATAATATAGTGTCGATTTTTACTAATAAATAAAATAAAATGCACAGCTAAAGTCCGTTTATCTTTGCTAGTACAATAATATAAACACTGAATAAAATTTACTTGTATTTAATTTTAAAATATCTCAGCATTCAACACTGAATAACATATACATATAACTCGTGAGTTTTGTGTTAATCTTATTTTAAAGTTAATCATCATTTCGTTTTAAAGGAATATCAAGATTGTTTACAATAATCGACTAGCAATGCGAAACGTACTTTACGTCCATTTTGTACTGAAATTGCTAGACCAATGGTGACATAAGTCCGCCAATGTTGTCAACTCTGGCCACTGCGAGCGCTGCCATCGATCCGGTATACTCACGATGGCCCCGGAGCCGTGCACGCCGTGCGAGTCGCCCGCGCCTCCGGGCCCGTCCAGCCGCGGCTTCTTGCGCGGCCCGATGGCCTGCAGCGCCGTCAAGTTGGCCTCGCGCTGACGCAGCTCTTCCAGTTCAGCCCGCTGCATCTCTTTGGCCTGGTGAATTATTATACACCTAGAGTATAGTCATGAAATGCAAATTTAAAAAAAAAAATATAATATAAAGTTAAACTGTAACTGCTGGGCAAAAAACTTCAGGTATGAGTTCGAGCTTCACAACGTGGGCTAAGTGCGGATTGGTGGAGGGGTAGCAAGGCAAGCGACTAACCCTGCTGTCAGATGTTATCAAGCCGCCCATAAGGCCAGTGTCAGTCAAGGCTTGACGACTAATATCAACCGATATTAGCTGGGATTGACGGCTTTAACGTGCCATCCGAAGAACGGAGTAGCTCGTGATATACGTCGCTTTTTTTATTTAAATATTGGACACCAATCACATACATTTACTCTGATCTCAAAGTAAGTAACTAATGCACTTGTGTTATGGAAATCAGACACAACGGAAGTACCACAACACCCAGACCCGAGACAATATAGAATTTTTTTACATTGACCCGACCAGGAATCGAACCCGGAACCTCGGAGCGGCGACGCCTTGAAACCAGCGTGCTTAGCCACTACACCACGGAGATCGTCAATACCACGAAATAGCCACCCATCCAACGACGACTTCGGTATCACTTCCAAAGCACTGCTATCACTGCGCTGGGAGCTTCTTTACTAGCAAATGATGTTAAATAGAATTTTGAAATTTTATAACTGTTTGTAAATTAAAATTAATAAACTCAATTTCGTTCTTCTTTTTTCTTTCTTCTAAATTGAAATTATTTTAAACGTTGTTCGACAAAACAAAAACACACCAGTCTATTTTAGCTCAAAAATACATTTTTAATTATATGGTCAATGAATGGAAGTATTGGCTTTTGTAGCGCCAACAGCCGTTCATACCTTAGCCTTCAGCTTTGCCTGCTCGGGGTCCTCGTTCTTTGAGCGCGACTTAGCGGCTCGCAGCAGTATCTCCCTCTCGGAGTCCTCTCTTCTCTTCTTGTCCACTCGGTCCAGCTCTTCGAGGAACTTGAGCTGGCCCTTCACGTCTTGCGTCACCTCGTAACGCGAGTCAGTCTGTGGGGAGAACGTTATGCTAGTTATTATAGTCAATATAGTATGTCAAATCTATACTAAGAGAAATCTATGCTACGAGTACAGAGCTGAAGAGTTTGTTTGTTTAAACGCGCTTATCTCAGAAAATACTGAACTGATTTGAATAATTACTTATGTCTTGGATAGCTTATTTATTGAGGAAGGCTTTCGGATACATCACGCTGTGACGGGAGGGGAGGAAGCAAACTCAAAACGCGAGGACGCAGTCACGGGGGATCGCTAGGCATACACATTATAATAGCCAGTCAATCAAACATACATAAACCACAGAGTGATACATTGTGGAACTTCCGCAGAGGCTTATATGTTGTGAAAAGTAAGTTATTATTCAAAATCTACGGGCTGTAGAGTAACATAATCGGCGGTTCGTATACGAAATAAGTTCACCGATTGAAGTTTCTTAATCGAAGACAAATAGTTTTTGATTTATCTGCACTATGCATTTCATTTCGTCCGTGGAATAGTTTCTATTACGTGTAGATATTTTGCTTCATTCTTTAGGTAAAACGGTAAAACTCGCAATCAAACTACCTCACGAAAAAAAATCGATTGACGCGAGAATCGCCGCCAAGGTCCCTTTATTTTGCATCACACTCTGGCGGTTCTATCATTATATGAATGGAGTTCAATATAAAATATTAGCTTCTTTGTTGTTTTCAAGATAAATTGTAGCATGGGCCATAACCTAGTACAAAACCTCATCTTCAATATATTATGTATCAGATGAAACCGTTTTGCAATTCAATCATGCCACTTAACATCGTTGACGAATAAGGAATTACTGCTGTTGACCTATATCACTGTCTGCCAATGAAGGGGGCACTTCAGAGAATTGATTTGACCATTGACCGTACTGTAACTGTGTGAACTATTTTTGCAGTTCTAAGTTTAGGTTTACAATTCTAGCCAATCATAAATAAGGTAAAATAGTTTATTTATTTGAGAATTTCAATCACAGCGATCAATTTATTGTATTACCAGCAAAAACTGTGCAAACATTTAGTAGTCAGTCATTATTTCTACATTTAAAATGTATATTAATATTATAAAGCTGAAGGGTTTGTTTGTTTGAACGCGCTCCTCTCAGAAACTACTGGACCGATTTGAAAAATATTTTTGTGGTGGATAGCTTATTTATCGAGGAAGGCTTTAGACATAGTACATCACGCTGCGACGGAAGGGGAGGGAGCAAACTCAAAGCGGGGGGACCACAAGCAAACAATTTATGACGACAACAATAATTCAATATGGATTTCACTAGTTTTATTTCGCCATGCCGCAAAACGAATCTTGAAATAAATAAGAAAATTCGCAACACATTAACATACATACTATTTCACAGTCTTTATTAACACCGATAACAATAGTTTGTGAAGTCGATTATAAAAAAGTTCGCCTTCCATACTTCAAATAATGCGTAGTAATCAATCAATCAAATGTATCATTGTAGAAGAACTAAAGTATCGGCCATAGCCTTAAGAATCAGTAATTTCAAGTGGCAATGGGCATATAGCGCGAAGAACTGATGGCTGTTGGGGAAGGAAAGTTCTAGGGTGTTCGTCCTACGCCGCGTCTTTGGTTCACCGACAAGATGGACAGACGACCTTGTAAAGAACGCTGGATCAAACTGGAGGCCGCTAGTGATCGGTCGCTGTGGATAGCCGTGGGAAAGGCCTACTTTCAGCAATTAACGTCCTTAGGCTGATAATGAATCATTCACCAACCAGTGAAGGACAAGTCTCATTAAAAATACAAGATATTGAAAGCTTTTATTAGACGCCAGAGGTATCTGATAAAATAATTCGCAGTATTGATTGTTGCTATATGCTTTGCAAAAACAAAATTGGTTATCGCAATATTTGCAATATAGGTAATATACATAAAATTCGCATCAGCTATTGTATTTCTATTAGTACGTGAAAATTGTAAATTCACCTTAATCGCATGATTGCATATCAAATTTCTGGAATATTAGGATGATTATAAGAATTAAATGGTAGAATATCATGAGAAAAGAATATAATATTTATTTACATTTTAACATAGTAAGTACGTGTATCAGGTTTTAATATTATCACGTGCGCCATTAATTTGGCATTGATGCTCCCGCGTGTTAGTATCGATGCTGAGGCGCGACTGCATCGATGCTAACGCGCGTTAGTATCGATGCAGTTGCTAATATACAGTACATAATTTGTCAATGTCCAGTTTCAGCACCGCGATTGCATCAATGATAACAGTAGCGCAAGTGTTGTAATCTTGACAATTTGCGACTGCATCGATGCTGCATCACTGCTTAAAGACACAGAGTGTAAGTAAAGAGTCTGTAACTACGCTGTTCTAAACCTATCTATACTCCAACACAAATTTGAATACCACGTTCTAAACCTATCTATACTCCAACACAAATTTGAATACCACTCCGTCAAACTAATCAAACGGTGCACAAATATACCTTGATAATCAGATCGATCCTGTGCTGCGCAATGACGGCGAGCTTTTCCACCAAGTTCTTCAGTCTCTCGTGAACAGCGTGCGAGAGGAGGCCGGCGATCTCCGGCGAGGGCTCGTCGACGCCGTGCTTCGCGGCGACGG
Source organism: Pyrausta purpuralis (assembly GCA_963924145.1). Lineage (NCBI taxonomy): Eukaryota > Metazoa > Arthropoda > Insecta > Lepidoptera > Crambidae > Pyrausta > Pyrausta purpuralis. Next base: position 28,501,550 of record OZ001647.1, read on the forward strand.
CCCGGACGCGAGCCTGCATCAGGTTCAGCGGGACCAGGTACTCGTCTTTGCATGACCTGACACAGAGCCCCGAAGGAAGGAGGTATAGATTGTGACAGCTAGGCTTGTGTAGTACATGTTGAATGAACTATTAGGAACTAGATCATCAATGTAAACGAGAACTAACTATTCTGTTCTGGTCTTTGAAATCGGTCGTTAGTGCAGTTCATATACCTAAGCAATATGTTGTGTCTATAGTTCGTGAGAGCTAACTAAGAACGAGTAATTACGAGTGTCAGGGTGAAATGAGGGATTACAGACGCGTGTGCTTGCGCGATAGAAGATGTACTAGATTGAACGACACGTACGTACGACCATAGTCTCTGTGTACGAGCGGACGACTTATACCCGAATAAACTAGAAGACCGAACTAGTTCCTTTGAACGATTGTCATTGTGATCGGAGCATTTCGTTCAGTGTCCGAATAAGAACAAGACTATCCACGACGGCGCGCGTCATACCTACATGTTTGATGAGGACAGCGCGGGGTACGGGGGTTGTGGCAAATATAAATTATTTAATAATCATACTATGGAATAAATAATAACCCAGCAAATGTATCAATATTTTAAAACGCAGAAGTCTGGTCTGTGTTGGCTGATAAAAACCTTCTACGACAATACGTACGTATGTTCCTTCTATTGGGGTATTTTGTTTTAGTTAAGATATTCACAGCCTAACGTACTTGCATGCCTGATCGTTGCATACCAGTAAGCGCCTTCCTACACATACAAGATGGCACGTGCAAGTAGCTGGCATGCAAGTGTGCCAGCTACGTGCACGAGTATCGCAGCCTTTAACATACCTAATTTGCGTGCCAATCAGTTCAGTAGAGCCCAAGATCCTCTGCGACTCCTCGGCCAAGTTGACGCCTCCCATCGCCGCGACGTCGTTAATGTCGTCGTCTCCCGCCATCTTGTCGTCGACGAACGGCTGCGAAGAGTACTGCATCTTCTTCTCCTTGTCTCTCAACAGGGACTTCCCGGGTGTCAGCACGGTGGAGAGCCCCGCGGACTGCGCTGCCGAGCGCTGGAAGTTCGCCTTGTTGTTCACGGTCATGGACTTGCCGCTGCTGACTTTGCTCACGTTTATCTTGGTTTGCACCGGGATGTTTTGGAGGACGGCGATCGCGCTGCCCGGCTTCGACGGTGGTTTATGCTGTGAATGGCGATATTAGTAAGATTTTACACGATTAAGATGGTACGTGGATGGATCAATAAGTACCCGATACGAAAACGCATTTTTCTAAATTGGTTTAAATTATTTTTAAACGTATACTTTTAGGCGTATACACTTTTCTTCGCGTTTCCACTTCTTTAACCCCTCCAAAATAAATATGTTTTTGAAACTGCAAAATTGGCCTCTGTTTCCGTGCCTGGCCCTATTTCACTTGGCCCTATTTCTTTATTGTGATTTTCCTCCGAGGTAGGTTTCAATATTAGGTATATAGTTATAAAAATAAATCACAGGGTCTCTTTCGGGCCCTAAAAGTCACAGTCGGGCGGGTAAGGTATTTATTCATCCACGGCTTCTGCTGATAGTCACTGCTTCGACATTGTTACTCGTTACCGCTTTCTGCCCAGTGTTAGCAATCGCGGCAGCCATCGCACAGCACATGTAATTTCTGATTAAAATATAGCTTGCGGTTCCATACAAAATGCCTAAAAGGGCTATCGCCGAACGAAAGTGCGCGATAGGCCTTGCGTGTGCGACATAACGCCTAGGACCTTTTCGATAATTTCCTCGGTGACCACGTCTGACTGGACACTCTTTGTTGAAAACATTTGTGCGACCACCCTTAAATTCGTTAAATCAAATTCGAAGAAGTTGTCAAGGAAGGCGAAGGGCCCAACAGCATCAAACTGTACTTTTTTTTTAATAAATGTCCGAAAATAAAATTTAAACTACGGATCGGTTTGTCTTGATATTTTTTTTCAAGAAACACGCGTCGAGAAAGATAAAAATTACGCACAATGACATTTAAAAGATGACATTACACGATGATGATGTCAAATTTAATACCTAACGCCACCTATCGTCAAAAACGGGTACTTATTGATCGACCTAGTAATGTTGATGGGATGGTCCTGTTGCAGTTGCCCGAGTCTGCGCTTCGAGCTGGAATATCTAACTAGGAAGTGACGACAATGCAAATCAGCATAGTGTAATACATAACATTATACAATGTAGTTGATATACATAGTTATTATGGCACGAGCATGCATTCATTGGTCTTCTCTGCTTTGCCTTACGCCACTCCACATAAATTTTATTAAAAACAGGTCCTATTTATCATCTAAAACTTATCGCATAAAGTAACATTAAGATTACTAAAACATTCATAAGAATAATAACAATTAATCATCTCATGCAATTTAGAATAATCGCTGCCTAATGAAACTGATAGCTATTATCAAATTATTACTGAGTTTTAGATGTAACATTCTCTACAAATTTAATAAATGATTTTCCTGAATTGAACATATTTAAAAATAAGTGTCATTACTAGTGCCATGCAACATCAACTTTATTGAATAAGACGGACTTCAGCATGATGATTTAACTCAAGATTATGTTTATCCTGGATCCAATTTTCATTCTGTTTATTTCCACGTCAAAAACTGACCGGGATTAGCGTAATTCTGGTTTAAATCATCGTGCGCAAGTGGACTTAAATCCGTTATGTTTCACTGTATTCTTTAAATAAAAGGCAATCTCAAAGAATAGAGTGTTGTCAATATGCAAATAAAACCCTTTTGCTTTTCTTTTCATTTTCTTAGTTTTAGACAAGATGTTATAATTCAAAAAAATAATTATAAATCGATGGCCGTGGCAAGATAGCAAACAATAACATTAGAAGCCATAAAATCAATACTTAACCTATAGGCTGCACACGATAACAGGTATTGAAGTTATTTATGTGCAATTTCGTTATGGAATTTTACAACAATAGCTCATAAATGTTCTACACATATAAATGTACAGAATTAGGTTAAATTGTACCGCACGAACAACATTTATTCATGCACTTTTTATACAGAGACAACGAGAGGGAAACATCAAAGCTAAAAGAAAACATAATTCGATTTCAAAATATTGTATAAATGGAACAAAATTATGTTATAATCAAGCATTATTGCATTCAATCATATTTGTTTATGACCGAATTCTTGGCTCAAGCAAGAGATGTAAAAACTGTTTCAAGGATTGACAGAAACTGCACTGTTTCGTTTCTTCAACAGCCTAAAGGAGAATCAAAACTATCCTGTCATTAAAATCAATTTAAATAGATATTTTCTAAAGACAATGTAGTTTAAACGATTGGAAAAACATTTAATTTGAAGAAAAAGTAACAAGAACAAAAAAACAACGAGGATTCAACCAGTGCACATGGTTTTAGTTTATGGAAATACTAATAAAAAAAATACCCACCAGAGACATTTCTAATATGTCGATTCGCTCTAGTAGAGTATGGCATTATAACAAAAAAGGGATAATAACGAAACGCCAAAGAGACGTGCAAATTCGTATCCACTAGGTCTGACTATCATTTTGGCATATTAAGCTCGGTCGACTGATGTCGGAATGCAAAATAGCGCCAATGTAGCCAGGCCTTTAGATACATATGTCAACAGTATGATTGTTGTCTAGTTTAAACGAGGTTTCACATTCACTAGAAGGCTCGTAGACAGTGGAATTGTGTGAGAAATAGCCACGCAAAAAATTGCGCATAAACAAATATCAGCTTGTCACATATTGAATCGTAGTTCTGTTCTTCATAGTGCGTTTGAAGCCGAACAATAAATACTGTATATCTCTATCTTCAGATAAGCCAGTCATGGATTCGAATACTAATAATATGTAATACTTATAACAAAATTAGTTATTAATTGATTTTAATAACCGCAAAAATTGCCTCATCAAAAGTTAATATAAATAGTTAATAGCAACACGCATCCACTGGCCACGTCCACGCGCGATACACAGAAGCGTGTTCTGCGAACAAACCTGTGGGGGTGCCGGAGGCTGAACTGACAATACGTTAATGGGCTTTGGCGAGGGCGGCAGCACCGGCGCCAGAGCCATCGGCAGCGCCGGGGGCAGCAGCGGCGTGAGCGTCGGACTCGGGCTGTCCGCGTCACGCTGACAACACAACCAGCTTAGTATCCGCACGGGGGCGCCACACAACACAAACATGCGTTCGCAACGCCCCCAATTAAACAACGAACAACTTGCAAACAAACTACAGGGATAACGGTAAGCACAGATGAAATATAATCGCATTCAACAAATCATAACTTAAATAGCAGCAAATAATAACGATAAACCTGAACAAAACAAAATACAGCTGCGGGTGCTTCAGAAATCTATCTCTAATAGTAGAGAGAGCTTCGGTAACGAAGGGACGACTGGCAGTACAGTGATAACGAAATAAAAATAATTAAAAAAGAAACGGCGTTAAAATAAAACATCGAGTCGAGAGCTTGAGGGTTTGACTCATGCGACAATCGAGCCACCATCGAGACCGATAAAGCTGACCAACCTGCAGTGGAGAATGTACCGAAACGGCGCAATATTGACTTTGATATATGGAAGCCGGCACTGCCACCGGCAGGACCGGCGGCAGGAGCGGCGCTAAACAAGGGCTCGAGAACCCTCCCTCATCAGTAAGCTGATGGCATAATGAACGTTAGCTAGCCCCGGCACTGAAATCAACTTAAAAACCCATATACCTGGTAGTGGCAGTTTTATCTGTCACCTCGCATTAATTACACATTTATATTATAAAATAACTTCCAACTTGCCTTGTGAATATTCTGTGTTACATCGTGCTTGGAATGTAAAATGTAATCAAATAACAAGTTATCGATTAATAGAATTCAATATTATTTATCAAATTATTACAAAGTGTTGCATATTAGCTTTAGCATTAAAAAAGTGGCATTTATGGCATATGTACGATAGCGCTTTACTTTGGGCTCCGTGGGCACGGTAATGTTATCTATACAGTATAATATTGTAACTCGGCTGTATCTTTGAAATAAATGCTTACAGCCGCGCGGTACGGAAGCATGCGATAAGGATGCCCGGTTTAAATTTTGCCTTTTTTGTTTTGTGATTGTAAATATACTTTTTTTATACAAATAAAATACTTATAGAAGTAAGTGCTAAGTGTTTAATTAAATAAGTGTTCTTTTGTTCATTGGAAGATTTAACAAAAATATCATGTTTATTTATAAATAACAAATTTGTGACAAATAATTTTCGCATCGACTGAGACGTATGAAATGCTTTCTTAATATTTTTTAAAGCATTAAAAAATCCTAGTGTTATATAAAGCTAAGAATGTGTTATGTCAAAAAATGTATTAGAAATTATTATAAAAAAAATACTATAAAAATAAACACACCGTCCGTTCGTCAGTGCAGCAGTCGCGACTGTCTGCGTACCGAGCGCATACCGAGATCGTGGCGCGTAGCAGAGCTCGCACGTCTATTTGTATGAAGTTGTAATACTGTATATTATATAACATTTCCGTGCCGTGGGTCTAGCCAGAAGGTATATATTATTCGTATATGTGGTGACAATTTAAAGTAAGTACATATTCCAAATTATATCGATTATAAAATTATGCAAACCACTATCAAAACATTTTACTAAAAACCATTCTGTAGTAATTAAGAATGAGCTATTTTCACAACAGGTTGGTTTGATGGTAAAAGTAATATGTATCATATTTTTATGCGTAAAATATAAAAATATTTTTGGCTTCAGCGCTAGCGCACCTGTTGGTGTCTACAGGATAAGTAATGCCTAAAGACTGCGCAGTCGCCAAAATCGAGAAGATTTCACCTCGATCCGATTCTCTCGTAGTGTACTGCACTTATTTAACTACTAAACTAATGGCGGAGGTGTATTTTTTTGTAAATACCAAATACACCGCGGCGGAAGCAAAGCGCTATCGCAATAATCGCAGAAATAACTTATGTACCATATTGGAAGATGTCTCAGAACGAGATAATTGTACAACTAATAAATTATTCAGTCAGCTCTAAATCTGTAGGACTGTCGGCCGAGTCACAAACGCATACAATTTCCGGCCGATGTATTGTCGTCCGTTGTTATGTATGTCCTACTTACAAGAGAAAGAGAATACCTAATATTTGTAATACTTTTTACAGAGTAGATAATTCAATATTCAGTCAAAATAAATATGAAAGCTTTAAAAGATAATATTTAATATTATTTTAAGTATTTTCGTATGCTCATGAGCTTTGATCATTCTTAGGCACCTTCCGTATCTTACCGCTTATACCAAATATTTGCATAAATCCATCTCATCTTTTTTGAAAGCATCTTTTAATGAACAAAGGAGGAGAGGTGCTGTCGAAAAAGATGATGTCCAATCCAAAAGGCTGTAAAAAAATAGTAGTTATTATTAGCCATACAATTATCAAGCACGGCTTCACACTTACCATCTGGATGTTTGACGTGGCGATGACCGGCTGCGTGGGCGCAGGTATCGTCGAGAACGCCACGTGCGGCGCCGGAGGGTTTATACCTTCGATCACTAATTCTTTCGTGACTAACGACTGCCGGAGCAGTGGTAGACTTCTCTGTAAACACACATGTATAAGTGTAGTCTTGTATCTTAGTGATGGCTGATTGTTAATGCTGATTTACGAGAAACCCGCACAGTAGCCTAGAAAACTTATATCATCTTTGGGTATAAATTTCAATAGCATAGTTTTGACAGCCTAGTTGTCGTAGGAATGGACCTGGCACTGTCACTTCGAAGTCAGAGAGAGGTAAAAAATTGAACTGTATTGACACGAAATGGCCGAACGCGGGTGGGTTAGGAAACGGGACGGATGTTACATGTTAATAAGATTATTCTTATAATTACCGGGTAGTAGAAGGCAATATTATGATAGTATGGACTAAGCAATAACGATCCGATCAACTACGGACCTGAATTGCATTAGAACTGTTGCAATTTTGTTGACCCTGATTGCGTTTAATGACAAGTCTAAGAATTCTCCATGGCCGACTAGAGAAAGTATCTTGACTAACTGAGAATACAATAAATATAATGGTTTAGTTAAGTATTAGGCTGATTCACATAACCTTTTGTCGGAAACCTGTTACGCGCACTATTTTTAAAGCGTTTGTGTTTTGATTCTTACCTTTAGGAAGCCAATGAGGCACGGCTGCGGGCTAGCATTGAGCAGTCGTTCAAGTCTGTCACAGAACTTCTCCGGCTCCACCTCAGCGTCAATGAGCTCCTGGATCAGGTTCCGCACGTTCTCTTCAACAGACTTCGGCTCCTTGCTCGACAGGTCCAGCAGGTTCGCCAGGAAGTTTCTGCACTTCTCCTTCGTGTTGTCGTTCGGTTTCTAGAGATAGAAGAATGGGTTTTGATAAGGATATTATTATTGGAACAATATTCTTACACGTCAATTCCCAACTGCATGATAAGATATAGTGAAGGGAAATAGTCTAGATCAGAATTGGTAAACAAAACACTTATTTTACATAATTTATTCTGAATGTATTTTGAGTGCATGAAATGAATGCAACAACTGCATAGGGGGGATCACAATTTGGCTATCATCATATTGGCTTCCAGTAGTATCTTTAAGGTAACTTCCTAATATAATTTATTACTTTATAATACTACTGTACTTCTTGTGAGTATATGCCGTAATTGAGTAGCGCCCAATTTTGTCCTGGTAAAAATCAAGAGTTGTAGTTTAGGCGTCACTCACTTGCGATGAATGCAACAACAACATAGGGGGGATCACAATTTGGTTATCACCATCATGGCTTCCAGTAGTATCTTTAAGGTAACTTTCTAATCTAATTTATTACTTTATAATACTACTGTACTTCTTGTTAGTATATGCCGTAATTGAGTAGTATAATTCCGTTCTGGTAAAAATCAAGAGTGGTAGTTTAGGCGTCACTCACTTGCGTGGTCACCGTCGGTGGTTGCGGCGGGGGCGCGGCCACGACGTTCGACGGCGAAGGCGCCGCCACGGGCGCCGCGACCGGGCCCGCCGCCATCTGCGCCATCTGCCCCGGCGCCGCCACGCTCGTCGAGACCGTCGCAACACCCGGGTGCTGCCACAACAAACACACCTCTTCACACGACCCACCAAATACTCCGCGACACGAAACAAGCGCACATTCTCAAGCTAACATCGGAACATATACTTGCGGAAACTCATTAGGCGATCACTTTATGTTAGACATTTATCAGTTCACTTAATCAAAAGGCGATCAGGATACATTAAGGAGCCATCTTGATGCATTTCTCATTAACATTGATTCAAACATAATCAATCGGGGTTAATAGATACACAATGACACTGAAGGTCCAGATTAGTTTCTTACCTCGTTAATTACCTTAGGACATGCACCATCACCACAATTGTACATGCATGATTGATTATTTGAAATTGAACAATGTCGGTAGGGGTGAAAAGTTGTCCAATTTCAGTGTTGCGTGTGAGTAGTGGTTGTGCCTACTTACTGCCGGCACGGTCGAGAGCCGGATGGTCTGAGCCTGCGGCGCCGTGAGCGTGCTGGCCGTGGGCGCGGGACCCACCCTCAGCAGCTGGTACTGACCCGTCTCAGTCTTTAACAACAAATGACCCTGCTGCCCCGGTTGAAGACTTTGCAGAGTTTGCAGCGTTATCTAAAAATGAACGCCTTGTTTCAATTTCACTTGACTCGCAGACAGTTCCAATAGATTGGTGTGAATTCCATCTTATGAGATACAATGATTTTGATAAATAAAACCGAGATTATGATTCTGAAGCAGGTCATTTGTTAGATATAATTTGGTGGGGATAACTAAACATGTGAGTGCAACATCGAAGTGTAATTGTGCAGGCAGGACAACTTATGCACTGTTCATTAGCAAGGACAAGCTCAAGGGTACGTAGTACAAGACGGTAAATGCTAACAGCATGACAATTTTATTAACTTTGCATCACTATTTCTTGACAGTCAAATTATTAACTAACTGTCCCAAATCACTTGCCTGGATAATAAATATCACAAAATATTAGAAATCAACAAAGAAAATACTGTTAATTTTGAAATTATGTACTAATTTCTTTGATGAGTATAACTATTTTAAAATATTAATATACTGGATAAATTCACAACATGATTTTACTGTTTATTAACCATGCATTTTAATAAGGCTCGTGGATGATAATGTTTCCTAATGATTATTATTTTTTAGTACAAGATGAGCAATTATAATTGTCACTTAGCCACAATAGGCTTTCTTTAGATTGTAATTAGCCTAGAAAAACTAACAAAACTTGTTAAATCCCAGTTTGTGTAGCTGTTAACATGAGATACAAAGTGTTGGATGACATTAATACCACTCATGCAACATGGATTGTACATTCTAGCACTCTTGGTCCCAATTTATAGGTAATAATAAATTACCAGACAAAGGACAAAGGAGAAAGATACTGTTTAATGCAGTATGTACAAGCTATAATATTAGACATTTATGTCTTTTCGCTGTAATCTTGCATTTATACAAAAGCGTGTAACAGTGATGAAATTAAGCAGGGTGCTAAACTTGAGACTTTGATGGATTGTCATTTTTACTCTTTTTGATATCCTCAAGTACAGATAAATCTCAAGTGAAGACCCTGAACAATGATGAATGTAGTTAAATGATGGTTTAGTGACTTATTCTAACAACAAGTTGAAGGGACATCTGACCGCATGAATCTCAAACTATTGAACTTACACCAGGAGCAGCAGCTCGTGCACCCACTACTTGTGGTGCTCCAATCACCACCCGCGGTGATACTGTGGCCACAGACTTTTGAGCAGCCACTGCAGGAGCACCTGGCCTCATGTTAAGTATCTGCACACTAGGGATTATAGTTGGCTGTGCTGATCCAAGATTCTGACTAGTCACAACCACATTTTGCCCTCCTGGCTTATTTATAGTCATCACACTTCCAGGCATACTAGAGTTGACAGACATAGGTACTGTTACCATTCCAGGCTGCATGCCAACTTGTCCACTCGTGCCTTGCTTGATCACCAGAGGCGGCTGCATCGCGACCTTGTTTACTGACTGCACTATTTGGCCCTGGTTAGAAGGCAAGATACAACCGTTTGCGATCGACTGAGAAGGAAATGTGACACGATTGTTGGCGTTACCAAAGCCCTGAGTATGCGAATATATCACTTTCAACGATTCTCCGGAATTCGAAGTCAGCGTCTGAGATACGTATGAGGTCGGAACACACGCTTGCACATTGTTGAATGTCCCACTACTATTTACTATTGCAGGTTGGATTCCAGTCACTACACCAGTGCCACTTATTTGGTCCGTGTTGTATTTTTGTAAACCGATAATAGGATTTCCACTTGATACAATATTAGAAATCTGACTCTGAACACCGTTCAAAATATTACTATGTGAAGACGGCGTTGAAACAGACGTAACTAACTGGTTTTCGAGGGATCCCACTATTGCGTTCACTGCGTTCTCATCAACGTCTGTAGACAAAGCTTGCTCTAAAAACTCGGCTGACGCCATTTTATACAAATCGACGGATATTGCCCAGGATGACATAAACCGGTGACAATCACAAAAACCGACACCCATGTTTTTTTTTTAAAGAAAAAGCTATTCAAAAACGACGACAATATAATAAAATTATTATGTATATGAACTTAGAAGGCTCTGTGTAAAAACACATTTTCTGCAAAATCTTAATTGGATTTACTTTAACATCTAAATCACAGAATAGAATATATTTTCTTGTAAGTCTGCTTGTCCCTGCTTTTAGATACTAAAAGGTACTTTGACTGTTTCATAGATAGCGCTACGCGTATGTTTTTAATTCTGATATTATTCTATAGACCGCGCCAAATTATGTAATTATGATTCTATAACTTATTAAAACCTAGTATTATATTATCTGGGTTAAAACGTATTGGTCGTATCCTCTTTGCTATTAATAACCAAATGTTTATTCCAGACAGTGATTTTTAGGGTTCCGTAATCGAATGACGAAAAAGGAACCCTTTGGCTGCGTTCCGTTTTGCGCTAACAGCGAAAATGACACTGATATGGCGCTTACAAACCGTTCCGATTTGGCGTTAGTGAGTCAACGACAGCCGTAGGCACGTCACGGCTGACGTCACTATCACCGCCATCTTGCGTTCACAGTGCAATCGTTTTGCCGCGTTAGCACCGTGAGCGGACTGTCAAATTGACGCATTTGACGTTTTCTTTTTGCTTCTAAGAACAGTAAAATATGTAATATAATGTTTCAGAGTTGTACTTGGTGGCAACCACGGGTGGCAACTTTAAAATAATTTTATTCTAGGTATTGGCTCTCTAGATTTCTTACTGTTAAATTGTACTGCAAAATCCTCATCATCTTCTTCCGAAGACGATGATGATGACCGACTGTCACAATCATCATCGCTGTCTAATAATACAGTAATTATTTCATGAATATCCATAATAACTTATTATTACTTTATTAGGTACTCTTTCTTTGTTTATAGCAAGGTCTTAGGTTATCATTTATAACAAGACAAATCGCTCGCCTACGATGCGCTAAATAACCGTTCCGAAATGAAATCGCGTCAACAGCGCTGTCAGCACGCTAATCAAAACGGAACGGCTCTTGTCGCTCACAGTGCTAACAGTACTATTGGCGCAAAACGGAACGCATCCTTAATCGCCAAGTCTGTCTGTCTGTTTGGTCTAATTGTCCGTCAAAACTTTTTTTTTTGGTTTTTGGCTTCCGCGGATTGCGTTTCGCCACGACAGGAGTGATAAAAGGTAAGGAATCGGAAAGAGAAAATCGATAGGGAGCGGAAAAAGGATGGAAATAAGGATCAGTCTAATAAGAATTACTATTGCTATATAATGTATAAATGTGTAAATATATTTAGATTTTTATGTTATTGTCAATGATAAACAAAGATAAAATTTTATAAATATTCATATCATTGGAATACAAGAGACATGGAATAGAGGTCGGAAAAGGCACATGAGCAGAAACAAGCGAATCAACAAAAGAGGAACGATCATAAAGACTACAAGAAAAGAATATGTGGTTCAGATCTCCCACATCCGAGCCACATGCACACGTGTCGTCATTAATGATGTGTAATATGGCCAAATGGTAGGTAGGTGTCAAACGATTTACGATTCCTGTCCAATAAAAAAGTCATTTGAAAGGGGCATACATGGAACAAACAAAAAAAAACCGGCCAAGTGCGAGTCGGACTCGCGTACTGAGAATTCCGAGCCAACTTTAACTGAATTTGGAAATCCACTTACTTCCACTTAGTAAAATCCACAATATTTTGCTGTCTGAAATATAACTTTGTTTTTCATAGTGTTTGTATGAAGTACAAAGTTACGATTGCGGTTGTTGAAAATGTGTTATATCTCAAACCGTTTTTTGCCATTCGGCAACGGAACCCTTATAGTTTCTTACTTCATCTTTATGAATATAAAATATGACACTGTGAGAGTTAAAAACATTCTAAAAGCATTAGATAGCGAAGCGACATCAATTTCCAAGTTGAATTTATTCTGTAAAGAATAACTGCTTGGGCCATCTTTTTCATAAAACAAACGGCTAGATGGCGCTAAGCGTCACGTAATTGACGTTTTCATAAGAAACCACAAATTTCGCCGAGTCGGACTGACAGCACGGTAGCTCAATTGGTAAGAGCGTTTGGCCCGGTCTGCCAAAAGGTTGCTGGTTCAAGTCCCACCCGTGCGGAAATTTTGGTTTCTACTTTCATCTTTTCGAATTTCATAGCTTTTTAGGGTTCCTTATGGTAAAAAACAGAACCTCTATAGTTTCGTGAATTCTAGCCGGCTGTCCGCCCGTATGTCACAGTCACTTTATTCTGTTACTTTAACCATAAATAACACTGTTGAAATTAAGTAGGAAGATGTAATCTGTTAACCGCTTTACGATTCCAATACAAAAAAAATAAAATAATGATATTTAAGGGGGAATTCCTATACATGAAACTAAAACCGTTTTTTTTTTAGTTAAACCTACGCGTCTGGGGTGTCTATAGATAGGTCTTTTCAAATGACATCGAGGTTTCTATAACCATTTTCTCTAAAAGTCTAACGTTTGCAAGATAGACGCTTCCAGAGTGGTAAAATATATGATGTTGATCTTAACAAATATTTATGGTTATGGTATATCTTAACAAAAACTTATACTTACTATATGGTTTGGACGGGTTAGAACAAGTAGTTTTTGATATATCGCACATTTTCAACAACCGCAAACATAACTTTGTTGTTCATATAAACACTATGAAAAACAAAGTTATATTAGCTGCCAATAAAAATGTTGTGGTATTTTAGCTTGTGGAAGTAAGTGGATCCCTAATTCAGTTAAAGTTAGCACGAAACATTATAGTACGTTTCATCTCTGTAGGAAGTGCGGCATTTCTGGACCTCCCTCTTTCATCCAATTCTTACGATTAGCACATGCATACAGGTTTAATTGATAACCTCTTTTTTTGAAGTCGGTAGGAATATAAACATGCAGCGAAACGGAAGAGAAAAATCGTTTATTTGTTATATCACAAATACACACTACAACAATATCACACAGAAACACCAACCACATAATAATAATTAAACTAATAAATATATCGTTTGTCCAATGCAATACGGGCACAACTCCAAAAACGTGGTTTTCAGATATAACGGTTCAAATTTTTCAGAATGGGGTGCACGTACACATAATATTTTTTCCGTACTCTGTAGAAGGCGTACAATATTAATAATTATATGTCCTGAATCTGCATCAGTTAAGCTTTACGTAAGTATTTTTAAAATGTAAATTTTCAATGTTGTGGTACCACCGTTGTGTCAGATTTCCATAACACGTAAGTAGCCAATGCACTTGCATTGGCTACTTACTTTGGGATCAGAGCAATGTATGTGATTGGTGTCCAACATTAAAAAAAAGTTATTGTGGACGATATTAGGCACTAAAGTGGGAGATTTTGCTTTGGGCCAGTATTTTATAAACCGATTGCACATTTTTTTACTGATGTGGCATATCTTGGACAAAGGTACAAACAGCGCTAAGAGGTGTTAAGTTGGTGAAGGATAAATTGTATAAACTCTATGGAAAGTGTCGGGTATTTAAGTAATAGTAACATATTGTTCTACCGTCAAATGTCAGAAATAAACAGTTGCGTTTTCACCATCGCTCGTGTTTCTATGCCAAATCCTACTGGCGACGAATTCAATCGAATTTATAAGAATTTTCGCGATGCCGTACGGTAAAATCGATAGTTTTGATTTATCTTCGCGGAAGTGGTCTTCGTACGTCGATCGAGTTAAGCAATTTATCATGCTAAACGAAATTAAAGAACCGTTGCACGTGGCAACGCTCATTACGGTCGTCGGCGAACCAACCTACGATTTGATGTGCGATTTGTGTGCACCTTGTAAACCGCAAGAAAAAACGTTCGAGGAGTTGGTCACCATCGTCAAACAGCATCTAGAACCCAGGCGATCCGATATTGCCGAACGGCATATTTTTCGACTGCGTAGACAAGGTCAGGGCGAGGAACTCAGTGTGTACCTACAACATCTCAAACATCTCGCTAGTACGTGTAACTTCGGGGACAAACTGGAAGAAAACTTGAGAGACCAGTTCGTGTCGGGTCTCGCGAGTGACGAGATGCGCAGTCGACTTTTTGCAGAGGCTAATTTGGATTACAAGCGAGCGGTAGAATTGGCATTAGCACTGGAAGCAGCAGAACGGCATGCTGAGGCGAGTGGGTCTGTGAGGGCGCAGGGCTCGGGCGCCGCCGACGCCGACCCGCCGGCCGCGGCGCCGCCGGTGCACAGGATCAGCGCCGCGGGGCCTCGGCGCGGCCCCGGCCCGCAGTGCTGGCGGTGCGGCAGGCAACATTCACCGGATAAGTGTCGCTTTAGGCGTTATAACTGTGATGAGTGCGGGGCTAGGGGTCATCTAAAGGCAATGTGTAAAAGTGCGCGATCAAATAATAGTGATAATAATAAAGGTGCGCGGTTCGACGCGTCACATAGGCGTAATCAGTTTTATATGGAGTCGGAAGCGGAGAGCGAGGACAGTGATTTTTTCAACATTGTGGTCGACGGGAAGGACGATAAGCCGTATGTAGTAAACATTTTAGTAAATAACATTTCATTGTCGTTTGAAATTGATACTGGCAGCAAAATTTCTGCAATTAATGAACAGTGCTATAATCAATTCTTTAAAAACTGTCAACTGCACAAATGTAATTGTACGGGCAAGCACGTACAACACTTTTCGTCAGCATAAATTCGCCCTACTTTTGTACTTACATTTTATTATTTTTTGTACAAACACTTCAGTTCGTTCGCATCCATCAAACCAATCAGTCGCGCGTTCTCACTTACCATCAAAATCCATCTCTAGCATTTAAAGTTCAATATACAAGTTTTTTACATTTAACAAATCTCTCCATCATTTCAAATCAACCCCATCAAACTGTTACGGCATCCCCGTACATGGTCCTTCGAGCTACCGTAGCGGGACCTCTTACACGCGTGTGTGACCTTATTTCGTGTGAAGTGTTTCCGCAAGCGGCCTATCGTGACATCGTGCACTAAGTGACGTGTTCGCGGTTCAAAACTCAATCACTGTGCTATCAAGTGTACAGACTCTCAATCAAACAACACCATCTCAACATTGCGTGATCAAGAAGCGCAGCCAGCCACGGAATCCCATAATCAAGTTTGGGTGTTTCGAGGCTACCAACGAGCGTGACCACTCAGTCGTGTCCGTCTTACCAACAACTTCAGTGGGAGCATCAGCATCTCCTCTGGAGCACCAGCTGCGTCAGCATCGGCATATCAGCAGCTTCAGCAGAGGCTAACAGGCAGTATCTTCAGCTCAAGTAAGATCAGTCCTTTTTACTAACACCAATCATGGCAAATTTCAATGACATTCTTGCTACTCAGAACCAATTAACTTCAGCAATTGAATCACTTTTAACCAACTTCAAAAAAGACGGCCCCGAAAGGAAGTCGTCGCCTGATTACATCAAACGTAGATTGGATACTCTAGACAACTACTGGTTCGAGTATAACAATAACTACAACATATTATCACAGCTAGATTTGGATGAAGCAAGTAGAAAGCAGATCGATCAAGAGTATATTCAAGTAAAAGAGAGATTTAACGATATTAGAGCTCAGATTCAGAACTATCAGCTAGCAAATGTAGAGAGACCAAGAACACCTACATTAAAACCTCCAACATTTGTCGCTCCGAATCCGAGTGAGATAAAGGTTACATCAAAACCAACAACATCCACGTCTTCATTAAGTAAAACCGACGAGATGTTGAACAGACAGCAGAGCAATTTTAGAGCACTGCAACGCACCATTAACAAGATAAATATAGCATCAGTATCAGAAAAATGGGAGTTCGAAGATCTGCTTCGCACCCTCCACAACCGTTGGGCAGTTATCGATGCTTTACATTGGGAGTTAGATTGTGACCTCAATGGCTCAAACAAGAAATATGAAGAAGCCTATTCGTATTATGAACAAGAATACGATACCATCAAAAAGGCCATAAACAAGAAAATGTGGTCAGTAGCTCATCAAGAAAAGTCTACCCCTCAAATAGAGGTACCAACCTTCGGTGGCAGCTACATCAATTGGATTTCGTTCAAGGACCTCTTTAACGAAACAATCCATAACAACCCATCAATGTCAGACGCTCAAAAGATGCAGTACCTAAAAACAAAGGTGAAGGGAGAAGCAGAAAAACTAATTCAGCACTTGCACGTAAGCTCTGACAACTATTCGATCTGTTGGGACATTCTCAATCAGCGATATAATAACAAAAAACTTATATTTACATCTCATATCAACATCTTGATGAACATACCCACAGCCCAACAACAAACAGCAGCCCATCTCAAACGTATTCATGACAGTACATTGGAGTGTCTGAATGCTATTAAAAACTTAGGGGTCGATATCAGCACATGGGACCCCCTTCTTGTTCATATTTTGACCCAAAAGTTGGATACAATATCATTCACAGAGTATGTAGAGTCCGTTAAGGACCCTAGGGAATTACCAGTACTCAATGAACTGTTGCATTTCTTAGAAACCAAATTCACCATCTTAGAATCAGCACGCAGAAAGCAAGATAGTTTGCCTCAAAAACCACACTCTATAAATCAGGGGTCAAAGTATCAAAGTAATAATCAAATAAAACATTCATTTTCAACGAGCAGCAAGGTAACGTCGCAACCTACTTATAACAAGAAAGCAGCGTCATCAAAAAGTAGTAGGTGTTTGTTGTGCAATAATGAGCACCGCATTTTCTTCTGTCCAAAGTTTTTAGAAATGTCACCATATAATAGACTCAAGACCATCAAAAACAACGGATTCTGCATCAACTGTCTTCATTATCATCCCCAAAAACCTTGTTCGTCAGAAAACGGGTGCCGCGAGTGCAATAATGATCATAATAGCTTGTTGCACGAAGCGTTTACGCAATCAGCGCGTTCGGTACCGGACACCGGTAATGCGAGCGTGAGCGCGCGCGGCGGAAGCGTAAGCAAAATCGCAAACGCCGGGGTCCAAGTCGGCAAAAGTTCGCACGTGGCGAATTCATCAGTCAATGAACCCGTCGAGGTACTCCTTCCAACTGCTTTGGTAAAGGTACAAGCAATCGACGGTACATATCATATAATGAGGGCCTTGTTAGACCAAGGATCACAGACAACCCTTATAACAGAACATGCAGCGCAACTCCTAAAATTACCTCGAATGAGATGCAAGGGAACGGTTTCAGGTATAGGAGATAAATCAAGTAACTGCAAAGGCGTCATCAGTGTGAAATGCTCATCAATAGTAAGTGATTTTACATTCGAAACGGACGCTTTTATTATGAATCAACTTGTCAAGAACTTACCTAATCAAACATTCAATAAACCAGATTGGTCATACCTAAATCACATCACATTGGCCGATCCGGAATTTTATCAAAGTCGTCACATAGACATCTTGTTAGGTGCCGACGTTTATTCAATCATATTAATGGATGGCATATGTAGAGCCAGCTCAAGCACAGTCCTTCCGACCGCACAACAGACGCAGCTCGGCTGGATTTTGAGTGGCAATGCACAAACATCATACCAGTGTAACGTTGTTATTCAAAACATAGATGAAATACAGAAGTTCTGGGAGATGGAAGAAATAGCTGAACAATCAGAGCTATCATCGGAAGACCAGCAATGTATCGATTTCTACCAGTCAACTACAAAAAGAAAAGAAGACGGACGCTACGAAGTTCGCTTACCACTCAAACCTAATTATCAGGAAAAATTAGGTCAATCAAAAACAAAGGCCATTGCACAGTTTTACAGGTTGGAACAAAAGTTATCCAAAAACATAAATATCGATAAAGAATATAAATTATTTATAAACGAGTACATTGCACTCGGTCACATGAAACTTGCTGACAACAACTGCAGGCGTCGCCTTACGTGTCATTTACCTCACCATTGCGTCATTAGGGAGGACTCGACGACAACAAAATTACGAGTTGTATTTAATGCTTCCGATAAAACATCATCAGGGGAGAGCCTCAATGATGTAATGTGTAGGGGTCCAAATCTCCAACAAGACATTCAGAGTCTTATCATCAAATGGAGACAACATCGTTTCGCGTTCACAGCCGATCTAGAAAAGATGTTTCGACAAATATGGCTCAATGAGGAAGACCAAGACTTACAGAGAATCATGTGGCGAGATGACAAATCTGAAAGGCTCAGAGAATACAAGCTGGCGACTGTTACCTACGGGACAAAAGCGGCCCCCTTTTTAGCCATGATGACCCTCAAACGTTTAGCTCAGGACGAAAGAATAAACTATCATAACAGTTCAGCACCTAACGTCCTTGAGGAGTCGTTTTACATGGATGACCTTATTCATGGGTCACATTCAATTGAAACGGCCAAAAAACTTCAATCAGAGATGATTAGCCTTTTAAATTCAGGAGGGTTTAATCTCAGAAAGTGGAAGTCCAATGCGCCTGAGCTTTTAGTTGGAGTACACGTGGATCAAAAGCCTCAAGATTTTGATTTTAAACAAGCAGACTCGGCTAAAGCTTTAGGACTTGGATGGAATCCACAGCAAGATCTATTCATCTTTCAGTCACAGATTTATTTGTCAACTTCAGAAATAACAAAAAGATCATTGTTGTCTGATATTTCAAAAATATTTGATCCCTTGGGCTGGCTGTCACCCCTCACCATCAAGCTGAAAATACTATTTCAAGATGTATGGAAAGCATCTGTGGAGTGGGATGAACCTGTACCACAAAACATCAGTGAGCAATGGCAACAATTACATTCAGAAATGCAGCTTATCAGTCAATATCAAATTCCGAGGTGGCTGCAAACAGAACATAGAGACCGCATCGAACTGCATGGCTTTTGTGACGCAAGCACTAAAGCCTATGCATGCGTCATCTATTGCAAGATAATCAAAGAGCAAACTGCATCGATTGTCTTAGTAGCAGGAAAAACAAAAGTAGTACCTCTCAAGAAAAACATTTCATTGCCCCGACTCGAACTTTGTGGGGCGGTACTCCTATCAAAACTCATGGCTAAAATCAAAACATGTCTAAACACTCATGAGATCACCATCTATGGCTGGGTCGACTCTATGGTGGTACTAGGTTGGCTAAATGGTAACGCAGATCGATGGAAGCCATTCGTAGCCAACCGAGTAAAAGAAGTTATAACGTCCATGGAATCAAGCTGTTGGCGTTATGTCAAATCAGAAGAGAACCCAGCTGACTGCGCTAGCAGAGGGTTGACTCCGTCACAGCTTACAGAGCACTCTCTGTGGTGGCAGGGCCCTACGTGGCTTAAATCAATAGACAATTACAAAACAACAGATGACGAAAAACAAGCTTATATAACTAATCAAGATATCAAACAAGTTAAACAAATAAAACAAGTCAACGTTACGCAAATGACAAGCGGAAGCGAGATCATAGAAAACTTATTAGAAAAACAAAGCTCATTATCAAAGGCAACCAGAATACTAGCATGGATACTTCGATTAAAAAGTAAAAATATAAAACAGCAATACTTATCAGCAGACGAATTAAACAAAGCAAGATTAATAATAGTCAGAAATATTCAACACAATGAGTTTACCGAGGAAATAAGCGATCTATTAGAGAGCAAAAGCGTAAACAAGAAAAGCAAAATATACAACTTAAATCCTATGCTAGATGAAAACAATATCTTACGGGTCGGGGGACGACTCAGAAATGCAAACATGGACCCCGAAATGAAACACCCGGCAATCATTCCAAGCAAAACAAGACTCGCAAACCTAATCATCGATCAAGCACATGATCTCACATTTCATGGTGGGGCTCGCCTAACCACAGTCCATATTCGCCGCAAGTATTGGCTACTTGGAGGAAACAATGCCACCAAAAAGCGCTTGCGATCATGCGTCAAATGTAGCAAACACAACCCTAGGCTACTAAATCAACTGATGGGCGACCTACCTGCGGCACGAACGAATCCATCTCGACCATTTTATCACTGTGGGGTAGATTATACTGGTCATGTAGCCGTCAAAGCAAGCAAAGGTCGTGGAGTAAAGTCCAATAAAGGTTATGTAGCCGTATTTGTGTGCTTATCAACCAAGGCAGTACACCTGGAACTGGTGTCTGACCTGACAGCATCAGCGTTTCTCGCAGCACTACGCAGAATGTCAGCGAGGCGAGGAGTTCCCGGTCATATCTACAGCGACCAAGGTACCAATTTCATAGGAGCCAACAAGGTATTGCAGCAGGAATTAACTCACCTACAAAATGATCAAGAATTCATGGCAGAGGTATCAAGTATGGGCACGGAATGGCACTTCAACGCTCCTTCTTGGCCATCAGCAGGAGGCCTATGGGAGGCGGCGGTGAAAAGCCTGAAGCACCACCTGAAGAGAGTGATCGGCGAACAAAAGCTGACATTCGAAGAATTCACTACCATTCTAACTCAATTGGAAGCGTGCCTCAATTCCCGCCCACTCTGTCCGCTAACTGAAGATCCGGATGACCTGGACTATCTGACACCTTCACATTTCTTATCAAGTGGGCCGTCTCTTACTCTGTATGACACTGAAACAGATCTTAGGACAAGGTGGCATCTCACTCAAAAAATATTTAATGACATCTGGACTCGTTGGCGAAGTGAATATCTTACTCAACTCTCAGCAAGGAGTAAATGGCAACAGTCAAAACCAAACATCAAAATAAATGACGTAGTCATCATCAAGGATGACAATCTTCCAGCTGGGAAGTGGGCTTTAGGTCGTGTTGTCCAATTACACCCAGGAGCCGACGGCTACACAAGAGTCGTCACACTGAAAACTAAAAATGGTTTGCTCACGCGCCCTGTGGTGAAACTTTCCATTTTACCAGTCAATTCATGTGAGGAAGAAGAACACCGTCCAAACACAGAAAAAGAACAATCATCATCAGAGAAATCACCTTCAAAAACATGCAAAAAGAAGTCAATAGCTTTATCTTTGTTTCTATTCTTATTATTCATTATTACGCCTATCAATGGCATGTATAATCTGACCTCATTACCTAGTAATAACAGTTTATACTTCGATCGCATAACAAACATGAACATAATACGAGACGATTGGCGCCTCATTGTCTACTATGACACACAACCTTATCAAGAAGGGAATGCGGCGTTAGCAAAATACATCGAATACCTCGAGGGCCTATGCTCGAGAGTGTTTATCAAATCATATTGCAACGGTATCGTATTACAGTTCCATCAGGAGGTAAATGAACTGAAACACTACAACACCATATTAATGAGTCATAATAAAAACATGAACGAACCCACAGGACACCGAAGGCGGCGTGGTTTAATCAACGGTGTCGGTTACATTGCGAACAATTTGTTCGGCGTCTTAGATCAAAACTTCGCAGACAAATACGAACGAGACATCAACCTCATTCGAACAAATCAAAATCATTTAGCGGCACTCTGGAAAAATCAAACTTCGGTGGTTGAGGCAGAATTCAATCTACTGAAACGGACAGAAAACATCATTGACAATCACCATAAAATGATAAACAAAAAACTCAATGTTCTAGAAAATTCCGTAATTCGAGTTCAGAATGATATGCAGAACATGTCTCTTGTTAGTGAATTTATCACCACTTCTATTATGGCGAATAACATTCTACTACGCTTAAGGGACCTTCAACAAACATTACTGAGCAGTATCACGAATATCTACAACGGAAAATTTAATTTCCATCTGCTTACGCCAGATCAACTCAGACACGAACTTGGCGTCATAAGCGGAAAACTGCCCAAAGATTTATTCATACCAATTGACAATTTTGGAGACTTGTCAGAGATTTACAACCTTTTACAAGTTCGCGCAAGAATAACAAGCAACTTCATCATATTTGAAATAACAATACCACTTGTCGGTGGCGATTTATATGAAGTCCTAAAAATCGTGCCTATCCCTCACCTAACAACAAATAATCAAGAGATAGTAGTGCAACCCATATCAGATTACGTCGCAATTAATCTAAACAAAGACGTATTCATGACCATTACAGATCAAGATTTAAAGACATGCTTGCAACGTAACTCTCAAACTATACTATGTCACATAAAGAAGCCAATTTTCAACATCAAGGACGATCAAAATTTCTGCGAGCGTTTGCCCTATTCAAGACAGTGCAAAATATTCACAAGTCCATGTAACACTAGATGGGTAGAACTAAACAATATCAATACCTATTTTTATGTTTGTTGTGGACAGTGCCAATTGAAACTTATATGCGATGATCAAGTTTCAGCTATACAAATTACTCACTCCGGATTATTCAATGTTGACCGAGGTTGTACCATAAAATCAGCTGACTTTTTTGTATACTCTCACCGAAAAGAGGTCAGTAGAATCAGTGTAAGCTCTAACGTTCAATCACCAGAGATTTCACCTATCAACCATTTAATCAACATATCAATACCCCACATCATTTTATCGAGCAATCAGTCAGACTTCGATTGGAACAATCACAATAAACAGCTGCAAGAAATCGAGGATAAACTCAAAGCCATGAAAGAAAGCCAAGCTTTATCAGACGGAGTATCCTTCCATGACGTGCATCACTATTCGGCCATATATGTGTTGGGTGCCGTGGTGAGCATCATCATCGTCGTGTGGGCGTGGCGGCGCTGCGCGCGCAGGCCCGCCGCGCCCGCCTGCGCTGCGCCGGCGGCGGCGCCAGCGCCGCTGCCAGCACCGCGGGAAAGTGCAGTGCAAAGTGTTCAGTGCAGTGCGTCCAATGGTCAATATAGTGAAGTGTGTGAAATCCCTAAAAATGACCCCAATTCAAGTGCGCGAGTGTTAAAACAAAATAAGTGCTCGTCCCCTGTAGTGTTGCGTTCCGTATTTAGTATTTCGGAAAACGTAGCCAATTAGGTTAATCAAAATGTCAATCACCTTGTAAATACATCAAAACTAACACCGGGAAACATTTTAATTTTAAGAAACAATTGTTTCACCCTTGTAATCATTTCAGCATAACATCACTCCTACTAACCCCATCTTTCTCGCCCGGGAATATGTACGGGCAAGCACGTACAACACTTTTCGTCAGCATAAATTCGCCCTACTTTTGTACTTACATTTTATTATTTTTTGTACAAACACTTCAGTTCGTTCGCATCCATCAAACCAATCAGTCGCGCGTTCTCACTTACCATCAAAATCCATCTCTAGCATTTAAAGTTCAATATACAAGTTTTTTACATTTAACAAATCTCTCCATCATTTCAAATCAACCCCATCAAACTGTTACGGCATCCCCGTACAGTAATACTAAATTTAAAGCGTATACAGGTAGTAAAATTTTGCCAATTGGTTTCCTTAATGTTTCTGTTTGTTATTCAAGTGCGAACGAGACGCAAGAGGCGCAAGGATTGCGACTATATGTTATTCCGGATGGCGGGCCACCGCTGCTCGGCCGCACTTGGTTACGTCATTTAAACCTTAAAAGTATTGAAATACAAATAAATAATATTGAGCACTGTAAAACTAACGTCACAGACCAGATAATTTCAAATCTTAAAAAGGAATTTAGTGATGTTTTTTCCGAAGGGTTAGGCACTTGTACAAAGACGTTTTCCCTTAAATTAAATGATTCAGAACCAATTTTCTTTAAGGCGCGTAATTTACCGCTAGCGTTACGGGCTCCCGTCGAACAAGAACTGGACCGCCTAGTTAAGGAAGGCACTATAGTTAAAGTTGAGCATTCCGAATATGGCACTCCTATTGTACCAGTGGTTAAAAAGTGTGGTAGCATTAGAATTTGCGGAGACTATAAAGTGACTATTAATTCAAAATTAAAACGCGACCCCTACCCGTTACCTCGCATAGAGGAACTTTATGATGCTTTGAGAGGGGCTCAAGTATTCACAAAAATCGATTTGGCGCACGCATATGAACAGATTTTACTAAGTCCAGAGTCTAGATCTTGTACCACCATCAATACACACATAGGGTGTTTTGAATATGTGCGCACTCCATACGGTTTAAGTTGCATTCCAGAAAAATTCCAAAAACTGATGGAGGAGGTTCTGCGGGGCATCCCAATGACTGCAGTGTATTTTGATGACGTGTGTTGTGGAGGATTGTCCCGGGAAGACAATATTAAAAACGTCCGCGAAGTTTTAACTCGTTTACAGTCTGCCGGATTAAGAGTCAAACTCGAAAAGTGCGAATTTTTTAAGCCTTCTGTCTGTTACGTGGGGCATATGATTGATAAGGATGGACTACATCCTGACAAAAAGAAAATTAAGGCTATTACAGATGCTCCGTGTCCCAGGGATAGTCATCAATTAAAATCATTATTAGGTCTCGTAAATTATTACGGTAAATTCGTTCCTATGCTGAGCTCCAAATTAAGCCCCTTATATGAATTATTAAAGGGTGAAGCAACGTGGCAGTGGACGCCCGAATGCTCCCAGGCATTTAACAATATCAAAGAAATTTTAAGCAGCGAGCAGTGTTTAGCACACTACGACCCGACGCTGCCGCTGGTGCTGAGCGTGGACAGCAGTGCGTACGGGCTGGGCGCCGTGCTGGCGCACCGGTACCCGGACGGCTCGGAACGCCCAATTTGTTGTGCCTCACGCACTTTAAACAAGGCAGAGAGATCGTACAGCCAATTAGATAAGGAGGCCTTAGCTATATTTTTTGGAGTTGTACGAAACCATCAATATTTGTTCGGTCGGAAATTTATTATTCGCACGGACCACAAACCGCTTTCTTATATATTCGGTAATAACGTAGGTATCCCTCAGACAGCGGCTAGTCGCTTGCAGCGCTATGCAGCAAGACTTGCCGCTTATGACTACACAGTGGAGAGGGTTACCTCGGCACGGAATGCACCTGCTGATTGTTTATCGCGTTTGCCGTTATCGCCAACCCGACCGGACTCGAACTCGCCCGATCGTACCGCCGAAGACAATACGGTTTCATACATCATGTTTATAGATAACTCGTTCCCTATTAGTTACAAAGAAATCGCAAATGCGACTAAGATTGATCCAATACTTAATTCTATTTATAGATACATATTATTCGGCTGGCCTTATGGTACAGATGTTGAACAAGAAAAGCCGTATTTCAATAGAAAAGAAAGTTTGTTAATCGAGCAGGGGTGTATTGTTTTTAATTATCGTATTGTTGTATCTCCTAAATTTAGACCATACATATTGCGTGAGTTGCACGAAGGCCACCTGGGCATCGTAAAAATGAAAAACATCGCCCGCAGCTATGTATACTGGCCCGGGATCGATGCCGAGATCGAGCAGCTGTGCCGCGCCTGCGAGACCTGCCGCCAGCAGCGTGACGCGCCGCCGCACGCGCCACTTACGCCCTGGGAGTACCCCTCCCGACCTTGGCAGCGTCTCCACGCGGATTTCGCAGAATATATGGGTAAACACTATCTTATAGTCATCGATGACTTAACTTGACTTATGGTCCTATGTCCCCTAGATGGGGCAGAGGGCGTCCACAACAGTCCTCCATCGCGTTCGATTTTGAGCTTCGCGCTTCATTTCACTCCACGTCTTGCCTATTCTTTTCGCCTCGTCTGCTACAGTGCGCCGCCAAGTTTGTTTGGGGCGACCACGTTTGCGCCTCCCTTGGGGGTTCCAGTCCAGAGCCTGCCTGGGGATGTGATCCGGGTCCCTTCGGAGAGTGTGGCCAATCCAATTCCACTTGCGGCGCTTGATCTGCTGGTCGATCGGGATTTCGTGGCAGCGTTCCAACAGTTCGACGTTGGAAATTTTTTCGGGCCAGTATATACCAAGGATTCGGCGAAGACAACGGTTGACAAAGACCTGGAGCTGCTGCGAGATGACTTTGGTGACCTTCCACGTTTCGCATCCATAAAGCAGTACGGATTTGACATTTGACGCGAAGATCTTGGTTTTAACCCTTCGAGTCAATTTCCGGGACTGCCACACGGGCCGAAGTTGTGCGAAGGTAGCTCTGGCCTTGGAAATGCGTGAAGTGATGTCCTCTTCAGTACCTCCAGTTTCTGACACGACGCTCCCGAGGTAAGTAAAGTTGTGGACTCGTTCCACATCCTCTGCACCAATCCGTAGCGGTGTGCAATTCTTCACTCCAGATCGCATTTCTTGAGTCTTCCGGCAGTTGATTCGGAGCCCCGTGATTCCCGCCTCTCGATGTAGGTCGTCAATTTTTGACTGCATATCGCGATGTGTATGGCTCAGCAAGCAGAGGTCATCGGCATAATCTAAGTCTTCCAAGACTTCGGTTATCCCCCACTCTATTCCACGCCGTTGGTCTTGATATACGCGATGCATAATTCCATCAAGGACAACCAGAAAAAGGAGAGGCGAGAGCAGGCAACCTTGCCGTACGCCCGCATGCACCTCGATATCTTCGGAGATGAGGCCTTCGTGAGTAACTCTACAAGAATATTTCTTGTAGACGGCCTTTAGCAGGTCAATGATTTTCGGCGGGACACCAATGTCAGAAAGTCGCGACCATATGCTTTCCCACTTTAGCGTATCGAAGGCTTTTTCGAAATCAACAAAGGTAAGATAAACTTCCCTCTGCCATTCTGATGCCTGTTCCAAGATGATGCGCAAAGTGTTGACCTGATCGGTGCACGAGCGGTTCGGGCGAAAGCCAGCCTGTTCCCTGCGAAGAAGAGGCTCAACGGCCCCCGACAACCGATCCAGGATAATCTTGCAGAAAATCTTCGACGGTATCGAGAGCAAAGTGATACCTCTCCAATTGCTACACAGGCTAAGGTCCCCTTTCTTTGGCACAGTAATGAGAAGCCCCTTATTCCAGTCGTCTGGCAGTTCCTCTTCAATCCAGATTTTTTCGATGAGAGGTGTCATCACTTCGACGGCGGAGTTTAAATCGGCTTGAAGCATTTCAGCAGTAATAAGGTCGAGTCCTGGGGCCCTGCCAGTTTTGAGGGACAAGATAGCTTTTGCCACTTCGTCACGAGATGGTGGATCGACGTTGATGTCAAGTAGCCTAGGTGGCGTGGAGGTGTGTCGCGGTGCTTCAGGCGTGGTGGAATATATGGGAAACACTATCTTATAGTCATCGATGCCCATAGTAAATGGATAGAAGTGTGTTACATGCATAGTACTACAGCAAAATTTGTCATTGAAAAGTTCAGAGAACTGTTCGCGCGTTTCGGTTTACCTTTACAACTCGTCACCGACAACGGGCCCCCCTTTTCTTCAGTGGAATTTAAACAATATTTGAGCAAAAACAGCATTATCTATTCTCCGACTAGCCCTTATCGACCAAAAGGTAACGGTGCAGCAGAGAATGCCGTCAGAACGGTAAAAAACTGCATTAAAAAAGCTTATAGTGAGGGTGTTGACGTTATGGAGGCTATTTCGAAATTGTTATTCCAGTATAGGAATTGTGAACACGCCACTACGGGAGTGGCGCCAGCGGAGGCCTTGCTCGGTCGCAGGCTGCGCGGGCGGCTGGATGCGCTGCGCCTGCGCACTGAAACCGCGCGCCGCGTCTGCCGCCGCCAGCTCCAGCAGGTTGAGCGGGCTGGGGGCACGTCGCGACATGTACAGATAGGCGATCATGTTTACGTTCGTAATTATGGCAAAAATAAAGACAAGTGGGAGGAAGGGCAAGTTGGAGTGCAAGTCGGACCCGCTTCTTACTCAATCGATTTGCCTAGCGGTCCAATTAAACGCCATATAGATCAAATTATTCCTAAGCCTCGAGGAAAAAGTTTTTCCTTAACTTGTACAAGTGCCACTGATGACTTTTCAAATAATTCTACTCGTAATTTTAGTCCAATCACGCCGGGCAGAAGGAAGTCTTGCCTAATGGACGAGCTAGGTGCAGGGTCATCTCCTAGCCGTAACGATATGGAATCCCAAAATAGCCCTGAACTTGATTCTCCACTCTCTAGTCCTCAGCAGCCGCCGTTGCAACCAATCGTTCAATCAGGGCACCAGATGACCTTGCGCCCCCGTCGTGATCGGAAGGCTTTGTTTTAGCATAGGTACACTATTCTATGTATATGTCATTTATTAATGTCTAAAATCATTATCCTTTCAGTGTTGGTACTTTGATTAATATAGCAGTTTAAGTTATATCTATTTCTTATTCCGGTAATAAGATTAATTACCTGTTTATTACCTTATTAACTGTAATTAACATAAAGATGTTTAACTCAATTCATTTCACACTCACAATTTATGTAAGGAGGTGTCGGGTATTTAAGTAATAGTAACATATTGTTCTACCGTCAAATGTCAGAAATAAACAGTTGCGTTTTCACCATCGCTCGTGTTTCTATGCCAAATCCTACTGAAAGAAGAAGAGAAATATAGATACGCTTAGAAACTTAACGTCAAGATGTTTTGACGTACTCTAGGCCAAGATATAATTGACAGAATAAGAAAAATTTTACCCAGTTCTTTGTTCTCAGTTAGTATCAGTGTTAAACATATTTAAGCAGATGAAATTTAGATCTGCCACAACCAAATCGAATAGATTGTACCTCTCAGTCTTCAAAGTATGCAAAGGCAAGTGGTTACAAAAACTTTCCAAAGGTAAAGCACGGTCCAAAGGGAGAATGAAAAGACAAAAGCGGTAAATAAGCTTTCTTTGCTCTTGAATGAAAGGATCTGAATCTGATCCAGATTCAGACGTACCATTAGCACGTCTGAAACTGGATAAGACATTGTGGATGACCAGAACCAATTTTTTTTAAGTCTACCTAGACAAAGGTTGAAAGATTTAGCTAACTACGATACTTATTTATTTATTACCCACGAATCAATGACCCAGTGGAAGTTGACTTCTGCAGTGTGGGAAAATGGTAAAACTTTGCAGAATTTGAGCATGATTCAGGCAAAATGTGACGTTGTGAATGCTCTAGCACGGTAAAAGTCATTAACGTGCAAGAGTGGACTAAACTACTCTAAAAATAAGTTAGATTATAGGAAACAAACTTATAGTGCTAGTATAGCTTGATGGCAATATGCGATTTTGGGTTGTCTGCAATCGGCACCAATTATGCAAACTTGTTAAAGCATTGTTGCAATTAAATTTTGGAACAATATAGCAAAAAATAGAGCCATAAGTTTAAATTCCGAAACCTTTTTCCGAAATTTCGTAAATTACTAAAATTACTCGAAACCGCCAAAATCAGACTTGTGCTGGTATTGAATTCAGTGAACGATATTTAATCTGTGTGCTGTAAAACTAGTAGTTCGTGCTCGCGCTCCTTGTTCGCGCGAGTACATGAGTCGCGAGGCAAGGCGAGTAACGAGCTTATTTTTGTTCACATCTAATAAACATGCATGCTCGTCACTCGCTTAACTTTTGTATCTTGCATTTGATTATAAGTATTTTTTCATTTTGTAAATTATATGAATCTGATTAAACATGTTTTCTTTCTTTCTTTGTTTCTTACCTTGCGATCACAGATTAGTAAGTCTCGCGAATTGCGAGATAGGTAGGCTGTCCTGCATAGATTAATGTTGGATGTGCTGTCATGTCAGCTGTCACTTCTGTCGACTTGACAGGTTTTTTTTGCGCGGGAAACGAAAAGGGAAGGATGGACCATATTTCTTCATTTTAGAAAATGTCTTTTTCGGGTCAATTATTGTGTTTGTGTGGTGGTATTCTCATGATAATTAGTGCTTTCGAAGAAAACAATGAAGTTAAAGTGAGAATTATGGTGAAGCGAGCTCTAATCGCGCCGTCTTTCCCGGATCGTTGTTCCTGCGCTTAGTCTCCTGGTTGAGCATTGGAATGCGGACCACCTCGCATTTCAATGAGTTAGGTTAAGTTAGGTAAGTTTGGTGTAAGTTTTAGTTTTAAGTGTTTAAAAAATGAAAATGATAATGAAGATCAGGCTGTATGGCTCTGTTCCCTTGCCTTTCCCATATTAATGGGATAAATTCAACTACTACTACTGTCACTCCTGTCAACGCCTGAGACCCATTTTTGACTTCATCGTCTCCACTGTTGGAGATCTATGAAAACTACGCAAGACAAGAGAACAGAAACTATACTCAAGAATACTTAAGAAAGAAGATTTCGCTTTTAGCCTTCATAAAACCTGTTTAAAGAAATTGAAATGAAGATCAGGCTGTATGGCACTGTTCCATTGCCTTTCCCGTATGAATGGGATAATTGTACCTACTACTACTACTGTCCTGTCACTCCTGTCAGTCACTCACTTTCATGAAATCAAAAACTTGTTTGATTTCCTTTGATTCAACAAAAAACGATTTTAATTACTTTGATACCGTTACTTATTCAAGTGATAATTTTTGTGATTCGTATACCCGTCCACCAAGCTAAAATGTTCAAGCATTGTTAGGTTAGTACATTTTGATTATTGTTTTTGAAGTTCATTCACTTCACATTCGTGTAAATTGCGATTTTATTATTTCACTGCCAGTTTCTAAATCTAATTTTAAGCGTGTCTAAAAATATCTCGTGTCCCAAAGGGTACTTCTAGTTGTGTGTCTTTTAACCGACTTATGTTTACGATGTGAATGTCGCACGGCGAGGGGGCGTCGGTACTAAAAGTTCCTACGTCTACTCAACGAAACGGTTCAATGAGCAATTATTATTTCTTGTTACTCGTGCTACAATACCGTCTGCGTCATACAGCATTATGCATAGTCAGTTAATGATTATTTACTTTATTCAAATTTTGTTTATTGTGAGTTGGACTGAATGTTTTGTTTACAAGGTACCTATTCCAGGGCTGATTAGGTACTGGTCATCATCAGTCATCCATGTGATTGCTAATTTAGATTTGAAATTGTTTGATAGTTAATTTTGATTGTTTTGCATGAAGGAGGTAGATCTGAATTAATGCATGAATGTTTTTATTTTGATATCACTATGTTAGGCTTGTCCTATTAATGAAATCAATTACACAAACTGTGTACTCATCATTTAATGACAAATAATTTACATTATTTATTAAGGTTGAATTTAAAAATATTAGTAGTAGAACCAATATGCAGGTAGGCATACCTACCCACATATTGGTATTTGCTCATAATATGTTGACATATTCCATTCAAATTATTTAAGAATACTTAGAACTAAAATACATAAAGTGGCATCATAGGCAGTATCACCAGGTTTTTAGTTCTGTATTACTTTATGGATTTTACAATACTCATTGCATAAACACATTTATTTTAAAAGACAGTGCTAGCTGGAAAATACTTTATTTGAAATAAATTCTACCCTTTTAAAATAAAAAAATATATATTATTTGAAGAAAATAGTTTCAAAATAAATAAAAAATTACAGGTATGTAAAGCAGTTCTTTTTCCTGAACTAGGTTTAATCCCTCAAGTTGTTGTTTATCTTTTGTTTATGCCGCTGGAATCTGCTCACAGGTAGACAGACTTATTTATATTTATTAACCTGCACTTCAGGCTTGAAAAGACCTTTACTTAAGGATAAATAAATATCCTTTGGACATTCCCACACATCGCCTCTAGTCCCAAAGTAAGCTACTCAAAGCTTGTGTTATGGGTGCTAGACAACGGATATAATACTTAAATACTTTTTGTTTGTAAATACATACATGATATACATAGAAAACACCCAGACCAATACAAACAGACATGATCATGCACACAAATGTTTGTATTATGCGGGGATCAAACCCGCAACCCGCTGCGTAGTAGGCGATTTTTCGACCACTACACCAGACGGGTTGTCATATTGGGACCTTAAAAACATACACAAACAGTTAAACTTATTACTTTATAAGCTGATAAATCAAATACTACAGCTTGTTTATTTTCAAGATAATAAGAAAATTGAACTGTGAGTAAAAAGGTCTGTCACTATTTTCAACTGATATCAGAAATGTTCTTATAATAGAAGACCGGTTAGATAACTGTGCAATAATTTGCATTTCTGCCTGTTATTGTAAGCTATTTTTTTATATTAAAGACAACCTGTCTTTGTATTATTGTAACAATATGATAGATGGAAAGAAAATATTTATTCAGCACCAAAGATAGAGGAAGCAGGGTGTTTATTTTCAACCACAACAAAATTTACGTTCCATAGAATTTTAAATCCAAAGGTAAGAAAAGAAAATTGATAACTAGCACAAAAAAGAGGCCTGACCTGATAAAAGCCATCTGATACCACAATAATATTGATGACAGCAGTTTTTTCTTCAAATAGGAAAGAGATCATTGAAATCTTTGTTTGATTTATATGGTAGGGCACATATAAAACTGCTCCAGGGCAAATGTTGTGTGTGCTAGGTACATGACGTGTGATGCAACTTGCAAAATGACAAGATTGGCTTACTTATTTGTGAAAGGGTGTTACAGTGATGCATTAATCAAATTAATGTACATAATATTTATAGTGCATATTAATTCAGACCATACATTCTAAAGCTGAATGGTCTTTGGTATAACATAAATCACATTTCATTAAAATGAAATATTGTAAAGAAAGTATTTTTAGTGCAATTTTCCGAATTGTTTTCTTGAATTCATTCATATATTTGTACCAAACAGTCTAGAGCACTGCCGCGTATCTGTATGTCCTACGATAATGGAGGTAGGCATTTATGATAATCAGCAAATAAGCATTATCTTTATTACTCATTCACGACATTTCATTAGTGAGATTTTAGCAAAACATATGTCTACTATATTACTTACGAAATTATGTTTTTCTATTATGGTATACCATTCCACCAAAGATACGTGTTCAATATTTCCACGTCAATAAACAAAAAAGAAAAAATAATTGTTAAATAATTAAATACCATTAGTGTTGAAAATGACTATACAGACTGAATTTGATTGAATGTCATTTACGGCCAAATTGGTCAAACACAGTCAAAAACGGTCATTTACTGTCATAAATAGTCATATTCAGTAATTTTGATTTCAGTATTATTTTATTACGCACGGTTACGGTACGGTATGGTTATGCACGAGATTGGTCGATTTTGGACGGTCACGTGACTTTCGCGCAGTCCGTGAAACTCGATGTCTACATCTTATTCCTACCTTATTTACAATTAAAGTCTAGTTTAGTGTTATTTATATTATGATTTCTTTGATATTATGTCTGTTGTCTGAATCCGGCAAAAATTGTATTATCTAAAGATCGAATATTTTGTGTACAATACTTGACTGTCAATGACTGGATGAAAGTATTATAATAATATCATAATTACAGAGAAATCAAGTCGGAAAAAAATGCCATTTAGACGTCGAAATACACGTTCTGTTCAGAACTTATGCATGGCAAGCAAGGGACTTGTTGCATATCTGATATTATGTTAGCCTTATTGCGATTTGTTCTGACTAACTGACTAGGTATTATCAGTACCTCCCTACCTAGTAGCCGTGCGGGTTTTGTCCGTGGTATGAATAGTACCCGGCGTACGTCATTTACTCAACGTATATTAGACGCAGCTCTAACGTGGGGACCCTTCGCTGTTACGTGGCCATTTGTCGGTTATGGCCGTTTGAGAGACTAGCGAGTAGCTACTGAATAACTGAAAAAACAAAAGTTCTTATTAAGGAAAAGTATGTGCCGCTTAGAATGACTTTGTAATGTGAGGTTTTATTGATGTTTCAATAGATAAAGAACGTAATTAGCGAACGTGTTCCTACAAAATATTGAAAAATTGAGCAATAAGGATTGTTTTTCCATATCCTTTTATGATTTATTTGCCTTTTTTTTATAAAAATAAAAGTAATTTATGTAAGAATTTTAGTATTAATTTTATGATTTTTAATTAGAAATATAATATTTTTTTACTTATGAATTAAGTTTTTTTTATGTTTAATATGATTTATGCCTGCAGGCATGATCTTCTCTTCTTCCTAGCAACTGTCCCGTCTGGTGACGGGTCTGCTTTTCGACTATTCTTCCTCCACTTTGCCCTATCCTGGACGTCGCTTTCGGTTAAGTCACAGCTTTCCAGGTCTTTCTTAATGAGACTCAACCATCGCAGTTTAGGCCTTTCTCTTCGCCAGGCATGATAAATACTCAAAAAGTTGGTATACGGCCAGGTGGTCGCCAAGTAACACCAAACACCGATGTTCAATTTTGTCTTTTCGTATCAGAAGTTCGTTTTGAGTCTCTAGTAGGTATGCATGAGTGTGGCAAACGCCCAACTTTTACATCGATTTGGCGGTTTTTCCTTAAAATTCCTCGTACGCCGTTTACTGAATGGCCGGTAAATAGACATGCCAAATTTGTTGGTGTTGGCATTTTATTTTATTTTAATTGGTAACAAAACAGACATTAATCAAATAAATACAAAAAAATGTGTAGTAATGAAATAGCAGAAAGAACTAGACCTATGTCCTAGCATGTTACACATTTTCGATAATCAACTGCGTAATTAATTATAAATTAAAAACATAGGTATAAGTAAGGTAGGGTTAATGTACAATTATTTAAATTAAATAAGATTGTAAATACAAACAAAATTATAAAACAGAGTCAGGTATGGTGGATACATTTAGCTGAGGGCATCTAAGAGGGCTCGTGTCTCGTTTTTGAAATCGAGTAGATCTAGCATCAAATATTTCGAGCTTATCCTACTGCCGATTGCGTAAACGATACATTGTACCTACAGGGTTGTGCTGCGAATCGTTATTCTTATATGTGGGCAGGACAAAAGTGGGCAGCGGGCGCCTGTATTCAAAAAATATATAAATAAATATGCGCCAGTCAACACACCAATTGTCTGGTTTAGTGGTAAGGATTTTTCTTCCTTATGTTACGAAGCACCAGGCAATGATTATGATTGGGGCGTCTCCCATAAATACTTAAATACGTACGTATACACAAATTTTTGTCCCTTTCGGGATTCGAATTCGCGACGGCCGGTGTAAAAGTTAGGAGCGCTAACACCATTACTCCAAACGCGTCGTCGGCGTATTAACTATAATGTTTAGGCTTAAGGTTGATGTAAGATCAGGAAATATGATGAAATGATGCACGATTTACGTGCAGAATTTACGGCTATTATTCGTTTAGTTTTTAACGGGGTGGCTAGTTTGTCCAATGTTTCGGCAATTTGTATTTTTCGGAAAGTAGTACGAGCTTAAGGTATAAGTTGGGCTCTTTTACTCTCGCCAGACTAGTGGCCGTAATCCAGATAGTTAGTAAGCTGAAATTTTGATCTCAAAACGAAACTTCGCCTTTTATACTTAAACTACTGGATTACATATTTCCCATGTATCGGTTTTCTAAACAATATTATATCGTGGTTCGGTTTGATCACTTCCGATAAATATCAAATGAATAAATTATATTGATTTTATACGTCAAAGTTGAGAACTTCACTAACGTGCCGAATACTGGCGAAGCGACCCTGCGCATACAATTTTCCAATTGGCGTTCGACTCAGCCGGTGCAACAAGCGATGTCGTTCATGCACTATTATATGACATATCTCGTGTGGGAGAGAAGTGGCTATTTTCATTTTATGTCAAATTAACTACCTTGTAAGATTTCAAACGCTATTGGCAAACAGTGATGAAAAAATTGCGATCATCACTGGTTGCTGATAATATAACATATAGAGCATTTATAATGTGAGTAGGCGACATAGAATTACGCATAATCGGTAGTAAGTACGACTTACTATGTTCGATCAAACATCGCAATATTATTATTGATAATTTGTATGTGTGCAATATTTATTAAATTACAAGCTCTTAGGCGCTTTATTCATAGAAGGTAGAAATCTACTCCCTGTAATCCCTAATTTTTGGACAGCAAATAAATAGCGCCAGACAACACACCGATTGATGTGGTTTCGACGTAAGAATTTTCTTCCTTGTGTTACGAATACCAGACAACGATTATGATGAGGGCGTCTACCATAAATACTTAAATACATATTAAACATCAGGTACAAATATTCGTGCTCATCACACAAACATTTGCCCCTTGCGGGATTCGAACCCGCGACGGCCGGCGTAATAGTCAGGAGCTCTAACCAATACACCAAACGAGTCTTAATGGACCCCAAACCTTAGATCATTAACCGAACCTTAAATGGATTAGATTGATATTGAAAGACTCGTGTCTTTCCATGCGTCGTATATCAGCGTGCTTGGTAAAACGTGTGCCAAATGAAAATGGCTTATAGTGAGTTTATCTTTACCCGGCTTTATGAAATAATTGGGCCTTTCAGTTTTTTTTTTATTTCGATTGGTTTTTCATGAAATTAACCGAAATTCGGCATCCCAATCATATTTATTTTTTGAAAACTTTTATAGTATTTCTCCATACTGATATTGTATGTTAATATGCGGTTTTAATAACATCATAATCATGCACACACGCTATTAAGTTTTTTCTTTCAAATTTACTTGCGAAGTTGCAGAATATAATTTTCTTTAACTTGAAACTTTACGTGGTTGTGAAAATAAAACTATAAACTATTGCACTCTTAGAACTTCATGAATTTCTTATTAAGTGACCCAGGTCGCAAAAACAATTGTCCGATGAACCTAATTTTATTTTAAAGACGGGAATTGATAGCAAATGACCCCCAGTACAAGCCATTTTAATTAGGCACACGATGTACCAAGCACTCTGTATAAAAATACAAACTTCTTCATCCTGACACTTTGCTATACCTCATTATTTTGTGATTGTTACAATTGTTTTTTTTTGTTTTAGTTAAGAGGCCATGGAACGATTCCCCCTTAAGTCTTCCGCACCGAAGATGGGCTCTACTTATCAGTCAGTATACAAGAAGGTGAGATTTTTTGATTTAAACGTAATCAATCCACATTCTAACATTATTTTTAAAGACGTTTATTTAAAACGAGATTTGATTCGAATACCACATTGATTTCGATTAGATTTTTGTTTTCTCAGTGAGTGAATTTGTAATTATTATGAGAATATAGATCTTTTCCATATTTTAATAGCCGGCATATAAAAAAAAATCGTCGAATACAATACAAAACGCCTAATTCGAAAACGTCACTTATTTGTCGGCAATCATTTATGTAATTGTCATTTTAAAACCTAACTTTTAAAATTATATTGGTCGGGTAAGTCTTATCTGACATTGGTAAAATCGACTCTGTATAAGAATAAAATAATCGTATTGAAAATGGCATATTATAGATGATTGCTGACATTATAGCAGGGTTAGATGCTTGCCTTGCAAACACCTCTTCACTAATCCACACTGAGCCCGCGTGGTGGACTATGGCTCGAACTACCTCATAATTGAGGTAAGACCTTTGCCCAGCAGTGGGACGTTACAGGCTAACTATACTTTTTACTTTTGATTGAGGACTTATTCGACCGAATAAGTATGAAACGTCCGATTTTAAAACGTCATTTTCATAAATGATTGCATGACAAGTAAGGACGTTTTCAAATTAGGCGTTACTTATTCGGCGCTCATGCCACTAAACTCCAAAAAATATTCCACTTTAACCCCAAAACGTTGTATGGGTTTTTAATTCATAATATTTATTTCCACTTAAACCCCAAGAGTTAAAAGTGGAGTACACAAAATTCAGGCCAATAAAAATACTCAAAAACCGGTCAAGTTTGAGTCGGACTCAGGCTCACCGTAGTCTCAACTTACATCTAGCCAAAACACTACTACTAAAATTTTAGCCACAACAACATTAGCAGAGGAGATACTCCTGTTTCACTAAAGTTAAAACGTTACAAAACTTATAAAATTGTTATTAATCGTGATATCCAACAGATTTACAATAAAACTCCTTTAATAGAATGATAATAGCTTATTCCTCCCAAAAGATATAAATATTTTCATTAATTCCGCGGTGCGGAATCGCTGGTTGCCGCGAAACCGGGACGTCGAAGGAAACCATGCTGACGCAATTATATAATTTCTGGGTGCGTGAAGGTACCCCGAGTGTTTAATCCATTAAGTTGAATATTTTAAAATTAATTTGCTTTTAAATTTCCGGTAAGCGACACCGGCGCAGGCACCCAAACACACGAACCGTAATGGCTTCGAGTATAAGTTCAGGCAAATGCAGGATGCACCACCCGCCCTCCCTCAATTGGCATGCGGCACAGCTAAGCCACTACGCGTGGCTTCCTCAGGAGATGTGTCGGCAGAGCGCGGACGACTAAACCGACGAACAGGTTTAGTTGTTCGCACTCTGTCGTGCTTAAATTACTTTCTAATTAATAATAATACTAAATACATGCCTGTGCTATGTGCAATTTATAGGGACTCAAGTGTTTTATTTATTTATTTTTTCTGTCGACTCTACCAAAATTATTTTGGGGTTTAGGTGGAATCAAGTATGGGAATGTTTATTAATGTAATTTCAATACCTAAAATTTGTTTGGGGTTATAGTGGAATAAATATATGGATTGTAAAATTTTGAGAACAATGGACTTTGGGGTGAAGTGGCATAAGCCTTATTCGGTAGGATAAGGCCTATCTGACGTTGGTATAATATGTAATAATGGTTGGTATATATAATAATGGTTTGGTACGACCAAACTAGCATAAATGTTAACCTTAGATAGAATAATCTCTACTTATCTCAGAGTATATCAATTTCCCATTCTACCATCTACTCTTTAAGGAATATCGCGTTTATACGAAAGTAATAACGATACCCACCCTTTTGCGTGAAATAAGTGCTAATCGCAGTTTATTGTAACCTGTGTCTACCTGCCATACATATGATTTATTTCATTATGTCAGAATGTTTTATCAAATTCAAACTTCTGACAACTCTATAGTTTCCCGCAGAATAATACAATATTGTTGAGTTGACAGGATTTTTACTTTCACACTATACTGCTTTGTTGCACGATGCTGCACAACATTGCCAACATTTGCCGGATAACAATACAGTTAAATCAATCGTTCTGTTATGCGAGTGTAGTAATTCCTATTACAATTTTACATCGAAAAACGACTGAGTTATCCAAATATGAAATCGAGGAACAAAATTATCCTTCGTAGTAGTCTCATCTGACGTTGGTCAAATGGATGCTTTGAAGCAGGCGAATTTGTTATCGTTTAAGGCGTCACTACGAATCTCCGCGGTCTTGTAAGTCGCCGTCTCACTGAACCAAGAGATTGACGAAACATGGAGTTGAAGTGTTTTTATGCATTTACGCTCTAAAATATTTCCCGCTGATCTCCGTATCGTACCTACTCTTTTAGATAAAAAAACAAT
The DNA here is from genome assembly GCA_963924145.1 of Pyrausta purpuralis. NCBI lineage: Eukaryota > Metazoa > Arthropoda > Insecta > Lepidoptera > Crambidae > Pyrausta > Pyrausta purpuralis. The sequence goes on from OZ001647.1 coordinate 28,541,469, forward strand.
ATTTTCTGATCTAAAAATACGAGGGTGTAACTGATCTCATTCGATTAGTTTACTCTCTGGTAGTCAAATTGTAAAATTCTATCGCAATAGCGTTAACTGTCTTTAAATAAGACTGAATTTTGTGAGCCATTGTGCAGCGTTTTTAAAGAATGGAGAAAATTGAGCAACGTGCGGACATCAAATATCTGTTTAAAAAAAACGAACTCCAAAAGACATTCACAAAGATATGTCAACAACATTGGGGGAATCTGCTCCGCCGTATACGACTGACAAAAAGTGAGTTGCTGAATTTAAACGCGGACGAGAGAGTATTGAAGATGACCCTCGCTCTGGCCGGCCTATGACGTCTACGACTGAAGAAAACATCGGGAAAATCTGTGATTTGATATTGACAGATCAGAGATTGACCATCAGGGAGATTGCAGACACTATTTGCATCTCGTATGACCGAACACAAAACATCATAGTCAATGAACTTGGAATTTCTAAGGTTTCTGCGCGGTGGGTACCCAGAATGCTTTCAGTCGAACAAAAAAGAAAATGCCTCACGATTTCTCGAGACTGTTTGGAAATGTTTGAGGCTGAACCACAAGATTTTTTGGCCAGATTTGTAACAATGGATGAAAATGGGTACACCACTACACCCCAGAGTCAAAACAGCAATCCAAGCAGTGGAACAAATTTTGCAGGGAGACCAGGGTTGATATGATTTAAATCACTTGATTTAAATCACTGATTTTAATCGTGATTTTAATCAAGTGATTTTTTTAAAAAAATCATCGATTTAAATCAATAAATTTTTACTGCAACTAAATCAGCCAAAAAGTGTCCAGAGACTTGTGAAACACGCGATGTGGTTTGCTTTATGCTCTGTCATTTGTTATTGATTAGTGAAAGAGGGAATATGGCAAAAATGTCTCAAAGAAAAAAAGATGCTGTGTGAGTTTATTTTAAAGAACAAAAGTCCGCTTGCGGAAAGTTTAACAAACCGGTGTGTAAATGCTGTCATAAGGAATTAATGGTTTATTTTTCATTAAACAATATAAACCAAAATACGTTTTTTTCTTTAAATTAATAACTGACTAATAAATTAATAAAAAAGACAAGAAAGTACAAAAAAATCTGATTTAAATCAAATTAATCCAATTTAAATCAAATAAATCCGATTAATTTGATTTCTTTAAAAAAATCATGATTTTTATCAACCCTGAGGGAGACTATTTAGAACTAGATCTTTCTCCTACAAAAATACGGTCGCCGAAATCAACGGTCCACGTACTAAAGTTTATCCGCCTATTCCCCTGATTTGGCACCTTCAGACTTTCATTTATTCCCAAACCTAAAAAACACCTTGGAGGTCAAAAATTTTTATCAAATGAGGTGATCGATGCTGCGGTGGGTGACTTTTTTGATGACCTTGAAGAAACTTTTTTTTTGACCGGCATACAAGCGTTGGAAACCAGATGCAAGAAGTGCATAGAGTTAAGCGGAGATTACGTGGAAAAATAAAATTACTTTTTCTTATATTTTATATGGTTTTCTTGCTGAGGCCGCGAACATTTCAATCCACCCTCGTACTAATTTGATAATTAAGTTCATCGTCAAGGCTTGGCCACTGGACTAGCTAGCAGTCCCAAAGTGTGTCCACAATTTTAAGACATAGCGAGCTATGTGCCTTCTGAATATCAGCATTTGCTTAAACGTTTATTGCAGAGGTAGGACGGTAGGTACTCAGTTTTTAATCGAGTAGCTCGTATTGTTGAACGATTTTAAATTTCTTATTGTTTTTCTACCTATTAACAAGTTGTTTTTCTCGAGGATTTACTTCGTTATCTTAACGAATAATATTTCCCAATTAGCTGTCTATAAATAAATATCGATTTCCATCTCGAGTTTACCTCCACTGTGACTATGAATTACTTATAATTTTTCTGGACAGATAAATAACTTAATCTTCGCCACCTTTTTACATCCCTAGAGTCATTATGATGGAAATAATATTCATTCATTTAAAATGAATTTTGCTTGTTATCTTTAACTAATTTTATATTAATCACATAAAAATATATAAACACTTCCGCATGGACCGTATCATTTTATATGTGACAGCATATTTATCAAATCAGGTAGTTTCGCCAGTACACACCCCGAAAAGTAATAAAGTTAATAAAATTCCTAAATGCCGCGTAACTCATATCCATCGTTCAATCCTGTCTGTCGACATGGTAACGCGTAATGGGTGCGATGCCTACTTAGGGGTGCTCTGGGGTGGGGGTGGAAACACCCCCTGCCCACCGTAAGCTCCTCTCCAAAGCTTATTAGTGCCCAAATAGAATACAAGAATCACTCAAAACACTACCGACGATGATGGGGGCAGACTAGGGGGCCGACTACCTAGTCGCAAAGTTATATTAAATTTGCAGCCTTTAAAGGCTTCGACAAAGAGATGCCCATTTTATTCCAACGAGACTTTTCGGAAGCCAAATAATTGCTTCAAATGGAGTACGGAGTACATTATGTAGACTGACAATTTGTATACTTTATTTTCCATATAAGGGATGGAAAAGCTATTATCCACCCGTCTATCTACACATGAAAGTTCAATTTTCGAAACAGGAGAGATGAATCATGAAAGATAATTGAGTCACTTAGTATCATTATATTAAAAGCTTTCCATACATCTTTTCCAACCTAAACAATAAAAACCGGCCAAGTGCGAGTCCGTATCTACTAAGATTGCCTCATGATAAGGTGTTGATTCCTTTAAATATCCGAAATTATGAGACCAAACCGGTTATATTTTTTAAGGACGCTGACCATTGAACTACTATTACTAGCGTATGGAAGTGACACTACGAACAAATTTCGTGCTCCATGAGTTGATGACACAGACATCAACTCCTAGTACGGATTTATAATTCGAAATTCAAATTTCAAGGAAAACGTCACAATCTTGTCGTCTTATTTGCATAAAATTAATATTCCTATCGGAATAGAAGAACAAGTAAAAGCTGTCAAACGAAACCGATTTAAGATGTCGGTAACTAACATAAGTAAGTAACATTTGTAGCTTTAAATGAGATAACCATTGGATCAGGTGATTTATAACAATGTTCCTAAGTTAAATATAGCAGTTTACTGCATGATAAACAGTCGACACAAAATATTGAACATGCAGCTCTGGTGTAAAACTAAATATTATTTCATTATACAAAATATTCGTCGATATAAATTCCCTGTGTTATTCTGTCTTTATTTTTTACGTAAATTAACGTTTGTAGAATAGAATAATCAAACTGCGTACTTTAAATTTGAAGCGCATTGGTAAATATAAGTCGTATATTAAGAGGCTTCGATTTGGACTAATCTACCTGTTAAATGATTATTTGTTGGGGTTATGCCGCTGTAATGCATAACAATCAATCACCGATCAAGTCACCATGTTTCAGACGCATTATTTCTCCAAAATATAAACAAATTCACGTTTAAATATAAAAAATCAAATGCACGTAATTTTCAGCGAGCTTCTGCGGGGCGGTCTACTGTTTGACATCTGACAAAAATGGTTCTGCTACCCATCTCTTTTTATCACACAGTTTGCTGCTAGTGACATCTCGCTTTTGTCGTTCTATTCCAAAGGGATAATAATTTTATGCTTATTTGTGACCCATTTTTTGCTTGGCATAGCTTCTCTATACGTAGTAGTAACAACTCACTGACGCGGACTCAAAGTTTTGATACATTTTTTGCAGCTAAAAGAGCCAATTAAAATCAATAGGTATTTGAATATGTTTTAGTTTCATACGAGAGCAACACTGAAAATTTCGGGAATTAAGGAAGTGACACAACATTCCTATTTAAAAATGTATTTATTGTGTTTCAAAGTATTCTCCGCGAAATTCGACACATATTTGAATACGACGGAATGGGTATGGCAAGAAAAAAAAACATTCACACGCTTCGTGTCTTGTGAGGTACACCAAAAAACATTTTTTTTCTAAATTTTATGTTACCACTTTGGCGGGGAGATTAGAATACATACCCATGCCAAATTACTGATTTTTAGCACCTCAGGTCTCTGCGCTGAACTGCGGACAGACGGACAAACGGACTTGGCGAAACGATAAGGGTTCCTGGTTGGACTATGGAACCCTAGCAAAAAATTGTACCGTATGTGTGTATATTATCATCGTTAATATAGAAAATGTGCCACTGGTCCAAAAAAACTCATAATAAACCATTAAAAAAAAATGTTTGTTTTGTTCGTAATGGTGCCCCCGACTCTTTTTTTCATTTACTTAGCCACTTTTCAATGTTTATTCTTTAACAATGTTTTTCTCTCAATAGTATTTAACACTTTTATTTAAGCCTTGTCATTTTTATGACTGTGTGAAATATTCCATCGATAGTTTTAATAAGGGTTTTAATTATTGAACATCGTCCGCGTTTAATATACTTTTTCTCTCATGACGTTACTTCTTCTAATGCTGTGTTGTGTGTGTAACAGATGTAAATAACCTGTCGTTTGGATCAAAATCTTGAGTTTTCATCTTGCACTGAACCACGGAATACCTCATTACATCTACAACAACGCATTTAAATTTAATTTCTTTCCTTACAGTCGAAATGAAAAATAGTATGTAACACGCGGGGGAAAGCTTACACTGCACCCTCAAATATATGCGCTCTCACTTTGTGATCGCCAGAACCAGAATGTCTCGAGTGCAATGGGTCGCTAAGTCGCTATCTACCCTTCCTTGGTTAACAATCTTGTATTGTAGTTATGAAGTAAATAATTTCCCCGATTTAAGGGCAAAGTTTTGTTCATTCGATAAATTAATATCATTTGTATACAATGTTGATTTCAGTCTGTTTACCCTGCTTAATAATCGAGATGTTGGTATTATTTGCCTGGAATGGAGATAGCTGTGCAAATGATACTGTAGAGACGGCATATCTGTTTTACTAATGAAGTCGCCACGCTTTTATTGCAGTCATACGCTCTTATATCAAAACTTTGGATGCAACCTAATTAATAATTTAAGCACTGGTTGGGAGTCTTAAGTTTCCTTTTAACCGACGTCAAATAATCAATCGTCACAGCGGAGAATTACCAATAATTTTGCAATAGTATTATTTCTTGCGCGGTATAAATAAGAAATGAATTCTGAAGAGACTATACACTACGCGCTGAAGATCACTATACAGAGCTGAGCTGAGTACACAAATCAATCATGGATTGCGTTTATAAATAAAAATGTAGCAAATTTTCATAGCTGAAAGTAGGAGTAAACAGTACGCCAAAGATGTTTTATTCAACACTAGGGGAGCATAAGATTTGCACATAACTAAATAAATTTTGCACAAGGTTTAGCGTGTCAACATATTTTTCAAGCGTATCAACGCGTGTAACATGTTTTTAACTGGTTTCCAACATACTATTATGTGTCTCATTAGCACCCACTTTCTATAAATATTCACCATAGAAAGATGCCGTAAGTTATGATGATGTTACAGTGCTACTTTCAATTAAAAAAATGTTTTGTTAAACTTGTGTGAGAGACTTTATCTTACAAAAAAATATATCACCAGATTTATTATTTCCTTAAGCGAATTGTATGAAAAGTGTTATATCAGACAGTGTTTAAAATACGAGTATATAACAGGTTTTTGTGTTTCTAAAATGGATCCGAATACACCTACATTTCTTTCAGTACTTTTAAAATAATATAAGGTACCCTTACATATGAAATTGAGGTTTTAAAATTTTTGCAGCTTTGAACTTAGATATCTATTGATTGGTTTGGTTCGGAATATTCTGGTTGGTTTAAAGCTCATTTAATGCCGTTCTCAAATTATTAGCCTTTTATGTTTTTTAAAATCTAAAGAGTACCTATCTAATGTTTGATGTAACTATAAAAATGTAAAAAATACTTGTGTGTTTACAAAAAATAAATAGTTGCGAAGTTTAAACACATATAGAACAAGTTAGAAAATGAATGCATTTTGATCATGTTGTAGGAGTTTTCCTTACGCTGCCAACCCTGCGTATCCCAATTCCCGACCACCTGTTGGTTAAAGCTTAAAGCACAAATCTTTTACAAGTAGGTAAGTTGTAACTTCTTCGCGGTATTTGCCAACATATCAGGTAGTAGCAAGATATAATAGTTGTCAAGATGTGGAGCGTTAATAAACAAATGTATGCAAGTAATTTTGTTAAGTAAATATACTACGTATATTTATTTTTCAGAATAGCATCAATTTAATAACGATGGACCTGAATATCAATAAGTTTGGAATGTAAGGGTGGCGGGGCGGGAGCTAACCAGGATCGCGGGGTGGTTAGGCGATGCACCGCCCCGCCCGCCGTCCGCTGCATACATTGACATTATCGGAGGCCCATGCGTACACCGGTACCCTCACAATTAGCGCACGCCGATCGAAGCAGCCCTAGGTCCCGGATGAAATACCTGGCCACGCTCAGTCTACGCGCAGATTCCTCCACGTTCAGACGTCGCTCGCGCTGCCTTATGTCCAGTACTCCTGTACTGTAGACCTATTGCTTGCTGCCCGCTTCACCCTAGAACTGACGCGTGCGGTTTGCGGTCGTCTAGCGGTCTTTCGGTAGCCAACTATTGGTGGCAAGTGCGTGAGTAACAAGTGTTGTATTTTTTCGGTGCACAAACGCGGTTTTTTAACGCGGGCGTGATCATGTGTCGGGTTTCTTCAACGTCCGATGTATATTCTCCGTCGAATAACCCGATTTTGAATCGCAATCCAGTCGTTAAATGTCCCTTTCTACTTTTTAGTTAGTTTATTTTTTTTTGATCGCCGAGCTTTTTCATCAATACACGTTCGTGTATTGCTAGGCGTTTAAGTTTATACTAATTCAGCTCGACTTCCCGAGGAAAATATGATGTTAGGGTAAGTGTTATTTTAACGGGATACAAAATATCTGTGCGTATTTTAGATTTATTATTGAATTGTAATGCTTTTTAGTGACGCTGCGCTGGTATTTTGAAGCGACGCTTGTGCGGCTGACCTCACGTCACCCACCTGTTACACAGAGCACGTGCTGGAGATAATAGGCACCAGCGACTGCTGCGAGCTAAACACCTGATTACAGGCTAACTTATAACTTGCCAATCTTAGTACAATAAACCATATTTTATATTTGCTTGCATTTTAATTTCCGCCGTAGTCGCGTAAAAAATATGTTGTTGGGAAGTCGCGGCGGGTGGGTGGTGCGTCCGATTCCCGCTGCAAGCGTTTCCTACGCATCCGTTGCACTAGTATTGATTTTTTGTAGTAAGGCACGGATATTAGTTTGCCCTTCACCTTTTACTTTACTAGGTATTTACTATTAATAAGCCAGTGACAGTTTTCCAACAGTGCGTTTATTCTTAAATACTAGCAGATTTTCGTGTCTTAGCCTCGGCGCTACTAACAGAGTAACATTACAAACTTCCTCATGCTCTTATCGTATCACAATCATTGTCCGTAACAAACAACAACAAAAAAAATCATTAAGGCTACCCACTTGGTGCAGTTACGAAGCGTTCAAACATGGAAACGTTGCGAATTTTTTTTGAAGATAATTACATCTGGAGTTCAGCATTTCTTAAATATTTTTAGCATTACTAATACCTAGTCTAGTACCTAAATGAAAACATAGAGGGATTCGCTTGGAACATATTGTTTGACTTCGTTACTTTGGTTGGACTAGTAAGGAGATGACCATATCAAAATCAAAAGGGAGAAGGGGGAGGGTTTGAAGGTTCAATTTTTAGGTATTTCACTTATGCATATACGGAAACTATACGTCCTAGCGACGATATTTTCTACCTTCTATAAAATAAAAGCTGTCAAGATTTGCTAGCTTCAAAGTCAAAGTGGTATTCGAATTTTAATATTCTTTGATAAACCAATATAATTGTATCAGACATCATTTTGCATTATTCTTTAGTTTTCTTCCACATGCACTCATTTATATTACACATGGCAACACTTGTAACACACTAGTTTATTTACCAGGGTGGAAATGCAAGTAACGGACGCAATGTACATTCTACTAGTGAGGATGACATGGTAGATATCACACCCGGCTTGCAGCAAGCAGCTGAAACAACTCCGACGAATCACGGCACCTTCCAGTTATACGAGCACCCGGGTAGAAACTCCTCCGCCAGTGCCAACTGTAAGTATATATTTTTTGTATTACGAGCCACGGCTGCCTGCATCGACTCACCGAATAAGGGTAAGTTTTAAATACGATAAATAACTAGATGTAGCGAATCTACAGATTACTTTTAATAAAACTTTTTGTATCACACGCACAACAATGCAGCAAACTTTAGGTACTAGATTTGCCTCAAAGTTTAGCTTGTAAGGACGGCTTTCATGTTATTTAATAAAAATATTACCATCCAAACTATTTTATCATAGTATTGGTAGTTTTCCATTTTTCCAAATAAAGTGAATGTCGTCCGATAGGCATCAAAATGTGTATTTAATTGTTCTATTTTAGTAAGCAAATATAAATAAATGAATATACATATTGAGAAACAACGTTTTCTTATTCTTACACTTTGCTTTTTTTAGTCAGCATTGTACCTATAAGCGATAATAAGCAAAGAATTCGATTATATCCGAAGTCTTCACTTATGCGATGTAACTATGCGTTAAAGTTTTGACTGATTTGGAAGTAGCCTTAGGAATTGCTTAAGAACTAATCATCTGACCATCGCGCCAGAAAAACCTTCTTTATGCGTGCTTACATTGATTTGTTCCTCGTCAAAGTGATTACACGCCGTAAGGATAGCACTTCGCATAAAATGAAAATAAAAAAAACTCATTTTGCTTTTTTAACTAGCCTAAGGCCTAAGGCTTTTTACGACTAAAATAAATAATAATTCAAGTGATACATAAATATTTTTTTCTATTTCAAGCGTACATCGCTCAGTACTTCAGTTCTTCTGCGGGTAAGCTACTTGTAGTGGTTTGAGTTAGTATTTGAAACATAATTATTTAACCTTCATCTTATGAATTTGTGGCGAAAATTCACGAGCTTTGACAAATTCATGCGTAGAATGTATTCCTAGTTCTCATTGTAGCTTGAAAGCTTTTAAATAATAATTTTTAAAAACTTTAAAAGAAGCATACTTAGTGCATAATCAGTGCAGTGAGTGCTCGCAGCCCATTGAAAGCAGCGCTTTGGTAATGATACCATAGATCCGACCAATAGGTGCCATATATATATCACGAGTATTTCCGTGCTTTCCCGACTAATATCGGTTGATATTAGTAGTTAAACCCAGTCAGAGGCCTAATGGGCGGCTTGATAACAGTAAGGTTTGTTGCTTGTCTAGGAAACACACCCCTCCGTTCATCCGCGCTGAGTCCGCCTGAGTTAAGGCTTTTGCCCAGCAGTAAAGCTTTACAGGCTAATTTCCTTTTTAGGGTTCCGTAGCCGAATGGCAAAGAACGGAACCCTTATAGTTTCGTCAAGTCTGTCTGTCTGTCCGTCCGTATGTCACAGCCACTTTATACTGTAACTATAAGCGTCACACTGTTGAAATTTGATAGGAAGATGTATTCTGTTAACCGTTTTACGATTCTCATACAAAAAATAAAAAATATAATGTTTAAGGGAGCCCCTCCCATACATGAAACTAAAACTGAAAAAAAAAGTCAAACCTATGCGTGTGGGGTCTATGGATAGGTCTCTTAAAAGGAGGTTCCTAAAACCATTTTCTTTTTAATTCTAACGTTTCATAGCTAGACGATTCCAAAGTGGTAAAATGGGCGTCACCCCCCCCACATCTAAATTCTAAACTAAGCGAGTGTAAATTTTGAAAAAAATGTGTAATGTAGATCTTAGCAAATACTTTCAACGAAAATTGGTTTGGACGGGATCGAACGAGAAGTTTTACACACACATAACTTTGTTCTTCATACAAACACTATGAAAAACAAAGTTATGTTTGCTGTCAACAAAATATTGTAGTATTTTACTAAGTGGAAGTAAGTGGATTCTCTAATTTAGTTAAAATTGGCACGGAACTCCAGTGCGCGAGTCCGACTCGCACTTGGCCGATTTTTTTTACTTTTACTCAGTGAATGGTCAGGTCAGTTTATTAATAACGTGATTTAAACATATGTATAAAAATAAATATAAACAAATGTGGTAAATAATGGTGCCTTATATAAACTTAAATATGTTAGAGTTTGTGTAAAAAAAAAACTCATCTCTCTCTCAATGTCAAAAGATTTGCCTGGGTGGTTCCATACTTTCACTTACTCAGTCATTCCATAATAGCATTATACGTCATAAACAACTCTGTTATTCTTCCAACAAAACTAATTGTGTACCCAGACCCATTTTGAAGATAAGAAATAAATGCATTCTTAAAGAGAAAATATTGTCAAAAGTCATTTCCTATAATTAGGTTTAATCTAACAGGGTCCACTTTGCTATTTTTAGTTATGTTAAAGATCCTACCAAATCAATATAATCTAGCTACAAAATTAGCTGAATAGATAAGTTCGGGTATACAAATGGATTAAATACATATCATTATCAGTATTGATTTGATTACCGAACCAAATACAAGTGTACTTACGAACAAGATGATGACGGAAGCCGAAAATAGTGAGAACGAACCATTAATCAGCGATGTAGGTAAAATTTAATTCGTTTTTAATATCTAAATAAAAAAATATTATTTAACATGGATTTTATAGCATATAAGGGTTTATACTTATAAGAGTTACTACTTTACAATAAAAGGGTTACTACTCTTTTTTTCTATATTTTTTTTACTCGCCATTCCTAAGTACTCTTGTATTTCCAATACAATATTATAATATCAATTCAAGACCATTAAATAAATCGGTTCATTTTGTCCGTCCGTCAATGTATTCCGTCATTGATACTAACATTGAGCATAATAATGAGCTAGATAGTAAACACCCGAAGATAAATGTAAGTCGAATATAAAAGCACGTGATCTGTCTGTTTCGTCATCGGGTCGGTGCTCCGCGCACATAAGGACACTAAATCGTGAACAGTTAACCGCTTTATTTAAAAAAAAATAAAAAAATTGCCTTTTAATGACATTTTTTAGTCCTTTTGGCTTTGGAGATCCACATTTTGTATGTTCCAGTTTCTCAGCCTTTTTCAACCTTCATGAACTCTACTATTTTAATCAACACACGGGATTTAATGCAACGATACACTTTATTTATAAGGTAAACATCGTTTTTACCTTCCCGACGTTTGTATTAAATTCCGTGTGTTGATTAATAAATAAAGTACAAAATGCAACAAAGTTTTAATAAACATCGTTTTTACCTTCCCGACGTTTGTATTAAATTCCGTGTGTTGATTATCGTTTTTACCTTCCCGACGTTTGTATTAAATTCCGTGTGTTGATTAATAAATAAAGTACAAAATGCAACAAAGTTTTAAATTCATGAACTCTTATTTTAATTTAATAAACTCCCCTACCTGTCATATGTAACGTCATGGTTACCTTACCAGTTATTTCAATATCATTGCAGCAGCACGGTACCAAATTTAGAATCTTTCGATAGGAAATTGGAAGTTAGTCAGACCCCCTCATCAATTTACTAAGTGTTGATGACCTTTAAACTGCGGATCGGACGGTACCATATACTGCCATTGTCATCGACACCAAATTAAGAAACCATCGTACAACTAAAAAGCCTGGTAAGAGCTGATGATCTTCAAACGTCTGATCAGATTTTCATGAAACATGGCTAAGAACACTCTGGATATAATTATCTTTGACAAAAAAAAAACAAAAAAAAAAACAAAAAAAAAAATTGGTTCATTCATACCTAAGATACCACAAATTGGTTGTGTGGTTTGTGGCACAAACACATACACGAATACACAGGCAAACTAATAAAACCCCGCTCTTTATTCGACGGAGATTAAAAATACGCGCCATCGTTGGGTAAAATTTGTTCCGCGGAGCTGGCAACACCGACTTTGACGTTTCGATTTTTGCGTCATTGATTTTAGATGCCAGTTTTTCCTTTGTTTTTATTAAATTTAATCTAGTTCTCGCACCAATGCACACTGTTTAAAACATTATAATGGTATTTAACATTAGCGAAGCAGCTAGTCGGTAGTGTAGTGCTTTTAGTGAAAAATAACCAAAGACGTCGGTACATTTTTGTTGTTATGAAATTCGCAGTTTCGCGTCGTTTATGTTGATATATAGAAGTGAAATATTGTTGCAGGGGACGCAGTTATATTCTCCGGGATGCAAGGTTAGTAAAAATTTTGTAACATACCTGTTATCTGTCTATACGATACCTACCTATTTGAAATCTTACTGCAGTTCATAAATTATTCATTTATTCCACACCATCATCCTTGTAGTTACAAGATACTTTGTCATAAAGTACACTTAATAAGATAGGTAAATATAAACAAAAAAAAAACTGCTGGGTTGACACCTGAACTAGGCTTCTGCGTACCTGTAACTCAGGTTGTCGAAAATATATTATTGTTGTCTTCTCAACTCAAGAAAAGATCCACAAATTGTGTAGGTCACATTATTGTATGTTATTTAAGAAAGACCAAAGTGTAACAAAAATGAAGAAAAAATATAAATATTAGTATGCACTTGGGTGCAGAGATGTAGTTAACGCAGTGTGTGTATACGTAAGTATATATTTTGTGCATGTAAGTATTTATTTCTTGACATTTATTGCTGTAAAGTTCATTGTTATTTTACATCCACTTTATATAACAATTACCTGCTTGTCATAAGGATAGACCTGGCAAACATTTCACATTCCTCCTGCTTTGCTGCTCAATCACTGAAAGTGGTGATCTATTTTGTGACTATACAGGCCATTTTTGCACACTTTGTTCTCAGCACAAGAACAAGTGACAAAAAACTTATGTTTCCAGGCAACTTCATTAGTTACAACCTAATTATTTGTTAATATAACCTCTTAAAGTTGTCTTTACCTCACTTCAATTTAAATATTCATGTAATGTCTTTTACATACTGATTAATCAACTGTTTTTTCTTCTCCTGATTAATAATGTTGTCTCATTTTATAAAATATTTAAGGCTGTTCCTTGACATTTGCAAAATTTTACTTAGGATTTAAACTTGCCCGCCAGTTTCAGGTAATCGTTGATAATTTATTGATCTACAAAATATTTAAAATTTTGTCTTTCATTCAATGATTGATATCAAAACACTGATAATTTTTCTTTTGTCTGTGTATTATGAGCCAATAATCATACTATTTATTGCCAATGCATTATAAACAATTCCACCTTTTAGGTGTTCAAATAAATATGACTCGTTTCTACAATGACGGCTGAACTAAGCCACTACTCTAAAGTAATTTAGCTCTACATTGCCTTGCTAGATTGGCACTATCATTCAAGTAATTTATTTGAATATAATCAATTATAAACGACACATACATGTTCGGTAAAGGAAACAGACTACTAATTAAGCTCCACATTAAATTGAATTGAAAACAATAATTGAAAGAGATTGAAATTTTCGATTATTAAGAAGCAACACTATTTTTGAATTTTGAAAAAGTGAACACCCACTAAATGTCGTTTTGGTCTATCTAATTAAAATCAGAGTATAAATACGAGGTGTGGTTCAAAAATGTCCAGTTTTAACAAAGGAAACAGGTAGATATATTTACAAAACCTTTTTTTTTTTCTAAATAGTCCCTTCACTTTGCAGATCTAGTGATAGGCATTTCTATGCCCTTAAAAAAATACTCCGTAGTTTTGTCCTCAAAATGGGCGAAAACTGCTTCATCATCCGAGGAAAACCGTCTTAAGTGTGCCTTAAGTCTTGAGAACAAATAATACGAGGGTCAAACTGAAAGTTCTTAGAACTGGCCACTTATAAACAATATAATAAAAAAAATATTCTAAAATTTGAAAATAGAACTCTTTGCCAATATTACTGAGTATATATTTCATTCATTTTTTTTTTAATGGCTCTGCGCGGTTTGTCCCTGGAAAGTGTCAAGTAAAAATTTCATTCATTTGTCATTTGTGTTACGATTTGGCGGCAAATTGAAAATTGTCTGTGTCACGTCAACATGAATTTAACACGAGAAAATTTTCGTGCAATGATTTTTTATGACTTTCGATGTCATTTAAGTCAACAAGAAAGTTATGATAGACTACGATTGGCCTTTCACGATGAAGCCCCATCTCGTGCGACTGTTTACAACTGGTTTAATGAGTTTAAACGTGGTCGCACTAATTTCACTGATGATGTACGTGAGGGACGGCCTTCTACGGCGACGACTGAAAATAACATCTGTGTTGTGCGGCTTATGATAGAGACTGACAAAAGAGTGACCTATCAGCAGATTCGGACAAGCTTAGACATCGGTATGAGTCAAGTGCACAAAATCCTCCACGAACATTTAGCGGTCAGGAAGCTTTGCGCCCGGTGGATACCTCATAATTTGACTAAGGCTCAAAAACTCCATCGTGTGGATTGGTGCCGTAAAATGATTGAAAGATTTAACGGAGGTGACTCAAATGCTGTGTTCGACATACTAACAGGTGACGAAAGCTGGATTTACTGTTATGATCCTGAAACCAAAAGACAATCTGCTCAGTGGGTGTTTCCTTTCGAGGAGTTGCCAACTAAAGTGAAGAGAGATCGAAGTGCGGGAAAAAAATATGGTGGCCTCGTTCTTTGGAAGGATAGGTCATTTCGCAACAATTGTGTTAGAGGATCAAAAAACAGTTTCTGCAGAATGGTACACTACCAATTGTTTGCCACTTGTTTTGGAAAAAGTTCGAGAGAAACGACCTCGCAGTAGGATCCTCCTTCACCACGACAACGCCTCGTCGCACACCGCCAAGCGAACGATCGACTATTTGGCGACATCAAACGTTGAATTACTGGGTCACCCGCCGTATAGCCCCGACCTCGCGCCTTGTGATTTTTATTTATTTCCAAAAATTAAAGAAAAACTTAAAGGAAAGCGGTTTATGAATGCTGAAGAAGCGGTGGCTGCGTATCGCGATGCCATTGAAGAGACCCCTAAGGACGAGTGGGCAAAGTGCTTTTCCCAGTGGTTCCATCGCATGCAGCGGTGTATTGACGTCAATGGACAATATTTTGAAAAGATATAATAAAACTAATAACTGGCTAATGTAATCAGTTTTTGATTTTCTAAGAACTTTCAGTTTGACCCTCGTAGTCGCTTGGAGCCAGGTCAGGGCTGTAAAGTGGGTGGCGAATTTCCTCGAAGCCACATTTTGCTACAGCAGCTTTGGCAATTGCAGCAGTGTGAACGGGAGCATTATAGGCTACGGTAGCGTAGTGGCTACCATTTACTGTGGTATTCCTTTGTTTTATGTCAATCATCAGTCTTCCGTGACAATCCCAGAATACCGTTGCCGTTATCTTTTTGAAGGATTGCGTTACCTTGGCCTTTCTGGGCGGCTTTTCACCAAGACGACGCCACTCCATCAATTCCCTTTTGGACAGGGGATCATAGTACAAAACCATGGTTTCGTCTTCCGTACCAATCGAACCATAATAACTTTTTCCGTAACGCCTATACGCGTCAAAAACTTCTTGAGAACACGCTTTTCCCTCTGTTCGCTTTACGCTCGAAACAAGTTTGGGTACCAACCTAGCACTAACTTTATTCATGTGAAGATGTTCATTAAGAATCCTAAGTACTGAAGTTATCGAAAGCCCGGTTCTTGCCGCTATTTCTTCTCCTCTAGAACTTCCTCTTCCACTAATTTGACACAGTCCTCGGTGAGTACTTCCACAGGCCGGCCGGAGCGAGGTTCTTCGTCAATGGACTTCCGTCCTTAACGAAACTGCTTACTCCTTTCTTTAACGGTGGAAAACGACGGAAAAGAAACACCGTACACGGCATCTAACTTTTTTTTATATCGGTCGGACTGATTCCTTCCTTGGTCAGGAATTTGATCACGAAACTATATTCCGATTTACACATCGAAAATTCCTATCGTTAAAACGCCGTAAAATCAAAACCACAAGCAACAGAAACACCATGATCATACACGAAAAAGCGAAATTAATGACAATCGCGATGACATATTTTTTATTTTATTTTAAGGCGCCAATTTTTTCCAGCCAGTAACTTTTGGACCACATCTCGTATATATAAATGGCACACAAAGTGGTATAGGAAACTTCTGTTAAGCAGGTTATGCTTGTTAGGAGTAACCACTGTCTCTTTGTCCATAGCATACATTCATAATAATTTTAATGACAGGGTAGCAAACAGATAAACAAATAACTTGCAAAAATAAACAAACCAATCTATGGAGTTTGCTGTCAATGCCAGACATAAATCAAGTGTGTGTGTGTGTGTCTGTGAATTCCTCTTGTTGATAGTTCACTAATCTATACTAATATTATAAAGCTGAAGAGTTTGTTTGTTTGTTTGTTTGAACGCGCTAATCTCAAAAACTACTGGCCCGATTTGAAAATTTTTTATTACGTTGGATAGTCCATTTATCGAGGAAGGCTTTAGGCTATATAACATAAAGATACGACTCATAAGACCACAGCAGAAATGAAAAATGTTGCGAAAACGGGAGAAAGATATTCCTTTTGAGAGCTTCCGCTGCATACGCTGCGGAAACCGCTTAAGTTACACAAAAATCATGTATGACAGGATTGTTCAGCATTAAGAGTTCTATAATAAAGTCCGCGACATCATATGTCTATCTTTTATGGTTGTCTTACTACAACCTTTTTTATGTTAATAAATTTGTAAAAAAATAATGCATTATTTTTAGAGGTGTATTATACACACAGGTATTTATTCTTATCAAAATAAATACATTCATCATCACGAGCATTTCATTTAGAACCAAGTTGCCCTTTATATCATTTGATTTCAATAAATATCTTAGGAGCTCTCACAGTTTTAACATAACTCCGCACCAAAATAATGTTCGCAGCTTAAGTACAACGTGCGCTTTCGCTAATCGCTAATATATTATAAAGCTGAAGAGTTTGTTTGTTTGAACGCGCTTATCTCAGGAACTGCTGGACTGATTTGAAAAAATATTTCTGTGTTGGATAGCTTATTTATCGAGAAAGGCTTTAGGGTATAAAACATGACGCTGCGACGGGAGAGGAGGGAGCAAACTCAAAACGCGCGGACGAAGTCGCGGGGGACCGCTATCATTCTATATGTATTGTCTTTATCCCTTGTCATTCATTACTCTTTACTCAACTCATTACGAGATAATAATATGCATTCAATCTACCTATAATGAGGACAGTAAATCGTTCAAATATTGGGTTAGTAACAAATGGTTTTAATTTACAATGTTTTGTAGGAGATGATGATATCCCCGGAATTGGGCAATATGATGACTTCCACACTATCGACTGGCAGCGGGATATCGCTAGAGATCGAATGCGACATCGGTACATTGTAAAAAAGAGACAAGACTCACTATGGGATTTAATCAAAGTAAGTGGCCTTACAAATATTGGACCATGTTTCTTACACATTCATTGCATTTTTAAAATCTTAATAAAATAATGTGATTATTGAATATTTTTAATAAAATTACTTTTTACTATGGTAAAGTATAAACTAGGTTTTGAAATTTGCTCAACTAGCCTACTATATGCTTGTATTTTCCTCACCACAACTGGTTGATAAGGGCAAGCCAGTAGAAGAAAACGCTGGAGTAAAAAAGCTTTGTGGTAAAAAGTTAAATTAATATTATTTAATTCCTAATTCATCTCATTGGTAATATTTAAGAAGTAACAAGCATGGTCATCATATCTAACCTAATCTACTATTGTTATAAGCTTTTTGAATTTAATTATATAGTTAGATTTTTGCAAAGTTGGCCTAATAATTTATAACTTCTTCTTCTTCTTTTTTATAGCTAATCAGTGTTTCCACTTTCGCCAAAATTAGCCGCTCAGAGAATGCTATTTTGACGTTTTCTATTTTGACAGGAAATATAGAAAAATTGTTAAAGCCAGATAGCATTTCCAAAAATCACTTAATCAAGGTTTTAGACACTGTTTAACAAGTTTTTAAGAAAATCCTTACCACAAATTAGCTTTCGACGCTTAAAACACTCTTTTAGACAGAGTTTTAGTCAAACATCCTAAAGCTGTGTTTAACCAAAATGGCAGCCGATCAATGTCAATTTGAGCTGGAATTGTGTAAAGCAATCCGTATTCATTTGACAGTTCATAACGTTCGGTTTGATCTGTCAAACCCTTTGTTCTTTACCGTTTGACAGATCATACCGTACGTTTTGAACTGTCAAATGAATACGATTGCTTTACACAATCGCACCCCAGACTTATCTTTTTTTCATGTTTGGTATAAATTGTTGCAAATGATTGAGAGTTTTTAGGTTTTTTTTTAAATAGATCTCAGCATTTCTGAGGTAGGGGAGGGGATATTGCAGGGTGCAGGGGCGGAGCTAAGTGTTATTGATCTTTCACAATATGCAATATACCAACTTAGATACTTCAGTTGTATAAGGAGCTGCGTTATCTATAAGTAGAAGGGATTACGTATAAAGGGGTGGAGAAATTCAAATACCTAAACTGCCTGATAATTTATTTCAATAGCAGAGAAAAATGTACTGATGCGACGCCGGTACGCTAACCCTGAAAGAGGAAAACAAGCTTCTGGTTGCCGAAAGGACTAGGTGATTTTTCGTGAGATCTTGGGACTAACACAGAGGAAGGATAGTGGTTGGAGGATCCGAAAGTACCAATAACTAGAGGATCTAATGTCTGAGCCGAAAATCATTGGGGAGATAAAGGCAGCAATACTCCTTTGGCTCAAGCATTTATAAAGAATGCCGGCTTACATGGCGGTAAGGAACTACATAACTACATTGGGCAGCCTGTAAGTCATCGACCGGTTGGCCGACCGCGATACCGGTGGAGTGGCCAGAACCAAAAGTGATCTGTATGCTACTGACCGCAACATGGAGAAACCTAACCACCGAACGAATGAACTATGTTGGTCATGACCTTCACGACAAAGGATAAACTACTGAGATAGGGCGATAGTGTTAAATGTTTGGGTTTTTGGATATAAATTAGTAATAAATAATCATTTATTCACATTACAATCATTTAATTTTCGTATCAAGTCACAATGCGTTTCTCTTCAGGTCGTGCCTGAAGCTGGGCTAATAAAGTAGGGATTTAAGTCTTGTTCCCTATTAATTTATCTTTCCTTGACTCTGTATCCTGAAAAAAACCGGCCAGATGCGAGTCGGACTCGCGCACTAAGGGTTCCGTGTGATTTTTGACTGTATTAGGGAATCCACCTACTTTCACTTTGCTAAAATATCACAATATTTTGTTGTCAAAAAATATAACTTAGTTTTTCATAAGTGTTTGAATGAAGAAACAAAGTTATGTTTGCGGTAGTTGAAAATGTGCTATATCTCAGAAACTACTAGTTCGATCCCGTCCAAACCCATTTTCGTTGTTAAGATTGACTGGAATTATTTGTTAAGATCTACAATATATATTCTGTCTGTCTGTCTGTCCGTCCGTCCGTCCGTCCGTCCGTCTGTCCGTCTGTCCGTCTGTCCGTCTGTCCGTCTGTCCGTCTGTCCGTCTGTCCGTCTGTCCGTCTTTCCGTCTGTCCGTCTGTCCGTCTGTCCGTCTGTCCGTCTGTCCGTCTGTCCGTCTGTCCGTCTGTCCGTCTGTCCGTCTGTCCGTCGTCCGTCTGTCCGTCTGTCCGTCTGTCCGTCTGTCCGTCAGTCCGTCAGTCCGTCCGTCCGTCCGTCCGTCCGTACTTTATTCTGAAACTATTAGTACTCGTAATACACAGTTGAAACTTAGAAGGTAGATTTATCTTGATAACCGCTTTACGATTCTTATACAAAAAATAAAAATTAATGATTTTTAAAGAGGGACTCCATTACATGAAACAATAACCTAAAATATTTTTTTTGACAAACCATTGCGTGTAGGGTGTCTATGTATAGGTATTTTTAAATGACATTGAGTTTTTTAAAATCTATCTCTAGATTAGAACGTTATATCTATACTAATATTATAAAGCTGAAAAGTTTGTTTGTTTGTTTGAACGCGCTAATCTCAAAAACTACTGGCCCGATTTGAATTTTTTTTTTTGCGTTTAGGCTATATAACATAAAGATACGACTCATAAGACCACAGCAGAAATGAAAAATGTTGCGAAAACGGGAGAAAGATATTCCTTTTGAGAGCTTCCGCTGCGGAAACCGCTTAAGTTACACAAAAATCATGTATTACAAGATTGTTCAGCATTAAGAGCTCTATAATAAAGTCCGCAACAGCATATGTCTATCTTTTATGGTTGACTTACTACAACCTTTTTTATGTTAATAAATTTGTAAAAAAATAATGCATTATTTTTAGAGGTGTATTATACACACAGGTATTTATTCTTATCAAAATAAATACATTCATCATCACGAGCATTTCATTGAGAACAAAGTTGCCCTTTATATCATTTGATTTCAATAAATATCTTAGGAGCTATCACAGTTTTAACATAACTCCGCACCAAAATAATGTTCGCAGCTTAAGTACAACGTGCGCTTGCGCTAATCTATACTAATATTATAAAGCTGAAGAGTTTGTTTGTTTGAACGCGCTTATCTCAGGAACTGCTGGACCGATTTGAAAAAAATATTTGTGTGTTGGATAGCTTATTTATCGAGAAAGGCTTTAGGATATAAAACATGACGCTGCGACGGGAGGGGAGGGAGCAAACTCAAAACGCGCGGACGATAGTTAGTTAGAGCGACCGCTAGTTTTTAGAGAAAGGTGTTAGATAGACGCTTCCAAAGTGGTAAAATCGGTAAGCCGAACACAAATTTGAAATAAAGATGCTACGGTAGGCTGCTGGATAAAGTACGAAATGAATACATCAGAGGCTCTTTTAAAGTTGCTCCAGTGGCGGAAAAGATGGCCGAGAGCCGATTGAAGTGGTTCGGGCATGTAAGCCGAGACGACGAATACCCTGTAAAAAAGCTCTGGAGATACCTGAAGGGAAAAAAGGCAGAGGAAGACTACCGGCCACGTGGTGGACAACCGTCAATAAGGGTATTGAACGAGCATAGCTGGATGCACAGACCACCCGGATAGTGTCCTGGCGTCATCGAAGGAGGAAGGCCGAACCCAAATTAAGGGAGCAGGCAAAAAGAAGAAGAATATTAGTATAGATTCTATTCATAATTTCAAACAAACATATAAATTCGGTATATTTTCACAAATAAATCAATGGAAGATGATAAGCCATGACATAATATAGACATTTGTGTCAAAAAAAAAACGATTTTGGGGTACATAATTTTTCTTCAATTTTTATAACATATAAAAATTCGTCTATTTCCTTAGAGTGTAGAAAAAAAGCTTCGCTTTGGAGCTAAGAAATGAATGTTTGGAGCTTAGAGTGCAGAAAAAAAGCTTCGCTTTGGGGCTAAAATCGGTACTTAATCATCGTCCCGTTCATTAATTAACAAAAAAAAGCTAAATACTGCTTAGATATGGCGTTATGGTACAAAAACAGCTGTTTAACTATGTCGAAGTTCACTGACAATGTTTAACTAAACATAACTTAAAATCTGTTTTAGCGGATAATTCGTGGTAAGGCTGAGAAAGTTTAAAATTATTTCTATACATATTGTGTCGAAATTGAAGACGTCAAAATGGCATTGTCTGAGCGGCTACATTATATTGAGTTATTTTAGGGAGCACACGACGCGTGGTCGGGGTGGGTGTGCGTGCTGCTAGTCGGTGTGTGCACTGGTGTGGTGGCTGGAGTCATCGACATCGGCGCCTCCTGGATGACGGATCTCAAGTTCGGGATATGTCCACAAGCGTTCTGGTTCAACCGGGAGCAGTGCTGCTGGTCCAGTAACGAGACCACATTCGACTACGGGAACTGCTCACAGGTTTGTTCAGGCGTAGGCTGGAGAGTCTGGAGCACTGGAGCAGGTTGAGTACAGTGATTGATGTTGTTGTCTCAGTGGATGACGTGGGCGCAAGTGTTCGGCGAGTCGCGCGACGGGGCGGGCGCGTACATCATCAGCTACCTGTTCTACATAGTGTGGGCGCTGATCTTCGCAGCGCTGTCCGCGTCGCTCGTGCGCATGTTCGCGCCGTACGCCTGCGGCTCCGGTAAGCGACGTTCACAGTACACATACATTGACATAACACCCCACACACACAATGGCTGTTAGACCACAGATCGGAATATTAGTAACCGCCCTAATAAAAATAGACTGGGCGGAGAAATTTTCGCCTGCCTTATTGTAATATGTATTGTATTTGGTATTTATCGTTGTTGCACCATAATAGTGAACAGGATTGAGTATTAATAATATTTTACTTTAAGTTTTTTCCGTTCTCTTATGTACAGATTTGTATATATGATTTGAAACGCTCATCATATCAGTGGCATATGTCTATTTTACAATGTAGCAAATAATTTGTATTGATTATAGGATATTGTAGATTTTGTCAACACTAGGTTTAAAGCTACTAGGGTTTTATATTATAATGATATAGAAGTATGTATATACGTATAATATTCTAGCTCAGTGTTTGCTTAAACATATTTTTAATGAAAGTGTATTTAGGCATTTACTTATTTGACTAGAACCCACCCCCTAAACCCTTCTACAGCTTTAGTGTAAGTATTTGTTACCGTATTTTACTGCGAACTGCGAGTATTGAACTTAACTTCTTAGAGAATAAGACGGAATATCATTGTGAATCTTTTAGAAGAGTGTACATCAGAGATATCACGATCTCGGTTCCGTTCTGACGATGTGATGCGTTTCAGTGGTCAGGAGCCACATTCTGAGCCAGGTAGCCCAGCTCACGTTCGACGAACCCATGGCTGTGGGCAACGATTCCGATTACTAAGGCACGCTGACGGATCATAACTTCCACTGAAGATACTAAGAATGGCTAAACCTTCAATTACCCGATCGAATTTCATAACAACTTTGATTGGTCTATAGAAAGGAAGCGTGACTACTCATCATATCACTAGTGATTAATTCAGTGCTATATAATGATTACGTCATATTTCTTGAAGTCTGTCAGCTACGTTCAGGTTCAGTCCCGTTATTAAGGAACTATTGTGACTAGTCTTCTTAGCTTAGTATATAAGATCCTTGTTAAAAATCGAGTTGTCGTTTTTGATGTAAGGTACACGTTAAATACGTGTTAAAAATATTATAGTACAATTTTATTTAATATTATTTGATACAGGGTCAATGTGTTATAACAATGGTCAGATAAGTCAATTATTTTCAATTCATTTATTTATTCCGACCAACAAAGGATCAATTTTTTAGTTTCAAAAGAGACTTAGCCTAATGTAAGGCTATGTATGGCTAATTATGGTATAGCTTGTTAAAATCAAGGCTTCGTGATATTTTTCGCTTAGTGTGTCAGTGAGTGTTAAACATCGGATGCAATAATAAATGTTTTTGAGATAAAACATATCTTAATGCACCAAACTCCGTAAAAGAATGATTAACACAAATTTAATATATTTAAATGCGTGCTCACAGTGATAACAAGTGTCAATTATATTTTATTTGGGGTGAGTATGATTTAATTTTTCATTTTATTACTACTAACTTAATTCTTTTAGAAAAGAATGAGTTTTTTCAATCTTTCGATTAATACGATTGTCGCATAATGCAGCCTTAGCGTTATGCCTTCGATTAGCGTGTACTGTATCAGTTAGACCTGGAACTGGATATAACATTATGGTTTCTTGTTTCAGGTGAACCGTCGACGACGTATATATTCTTATTCCAGAAATAATTTTAAAGTACAGTAGCAACTAACTTTAAACATCATATATCAAAGAAGCAGTAACGTACTAACTACGGATTAGAAAGGGACATTACTTCGTTATATTAGTATTTTAATTTTGGTGTTGTATAATTGACGACTGGTTTGTGGTTCTAATTAATAGCGTTCTTCTAGCGTGCTTTTCAAATAAAGCTGCAAAATAAACTAGTAATATAATCTCTCGTTGCTTAAGCTTGCTAAAGTATAAAACATTTTTGAGTATGTGTATTACTCCACTGTGTTTTACCGTGAATATAGGATACGGATAGGTTAAGGTTTTGGTGTGATGAATAAAGGTGTCTAATGTTATCCCTAAATGTCTGACCAATGTCTTTTTACCCCTATCTAAAATGAGTAGATTCGCATAAGGTAATAAAGGTAACCAGGTAAGGTAAAGGTTGTTCTTACAGGTGACCGACGCGCAGTAAGTTTCGCCCGTTGTTGTGATGGATGGTGGACGGCGTTCGTCGAAGCCGCGTGGCCAGGGCGACCGGCGTGGTCGCGGGTCCAACTCTGCCAGTCCAGGGCCGGAGTTGGAAGTGCTGCTGAAGTCTCAGGCGACTTTAAAGGCGGAGAAGAATACCAGGGATCAGGGTACCCAGTGCGACATCGGGCCGCATTTCAGATTCCCCGTGAGCCGCGGCAGGATGGTGTTCTGCCACCCGCAGCGCTACCAGGACATCTCGGAGCAGCCTGATAACGAGGCTAACGGTGCTGGGACGAGTGCAGGCGCAAACCGCGACGCGGGTACTGAGACCCGCCGGGATGAACGCATTGTCCTAAGTAAGTTCATGGCTTCCTTCGGAGAGATTGTGCATTCGATTGAATATGAACCCGTTTTAGAAAGAAGAAATCCCACATCCCATAGAAAATTGCTCTACGTTCTACAGAGATAAAACGTATCTTTAAAAAATCCTTTAGTTTAGAAACAATAATATGGTATACCCAATATCACAATTTTTACGGTCTAACATATAAAATGCTTTAAAAATTTGTCCAGGTGCTCCGACATAAAAAGTCGATCGCTGAATGTGTCAATTTTGAATGTTTTTTATTTAGGTTGAAGAACATACTTCTCAGCAAAAATTTACTGTTCATTTAGAATTTATCCTTAAATAACAAAAATCTCATGAACATCACAGTTTTATTGAGGCGTGCGAAATACTATTAGCGATACGATGCGACTATCGCCACGCGCGGCGGCGGCTGTCGAAAAGCAATAGAATAATGTTTCACTTGGTTCTGATGAATGTTATATTTTATTTATTAAATATTCCTTACAAAGAAATCTTGATTTTGTAGTACTGGAGGTGGGGTACAATTTTTCAAATTGAAGAATGTTTATTAATATTAGATTCTAACTATAAGCGGGTTTTCCTACCAGTCTCTGAACGAATTTGGTAGATTTTTTTTATCAGCTAGACCGTAAAAATTATGGTACTACATAATGTGGTATTTGTCTACTCATTTTTAGTTTTTTTTTGCGATACGTTTCTTCTTTGTAGGACGTGGGGCTTTTTGGAGCTCGCTCTTCAGTTCTTTTTGTACGTGCAGTTTTTTTGGAATACTTCTGTTAAATTTGCTTCGAGAACTTTAAAGGACTGATATGGCTTCTTTTGCGCCAGCATTCTTTATCCATAGATCAGAGCTCCATCATCTTTCTAAGCCCATCTGACCCCTAATTAACATTTCTTTTATTTTGAGGAGCGTCAGATAGATTGTTATTATTATTACTACTAATCGGCCAATTCTGACTGTCATAACCTTGTTTCAGTGCCCCAAGTTCAGCCGTCGCGGAATAGGTACCATCAGTGAGTGTCGCTCAGGTCTAACCTCGTGATACCGAGGTTTAGTCCTCAAGCGCCCGAAAACTTCGTCATGTCACTTAGCTGTCTCGCGTTTCACCAGCTGCACTACTCGATGTTTGTCTTGAGCGGTCTGCCGTTCGTTAACCACATATACTATTTCAAATGCTGCTTCTGCTCCCGCCGTCACCTGGGGTACCTAGATAGCATCGCTGATTTCCCGGCCTTAGTCAATAAGTGCAATTGTAATCAAGGCAGGATACGACGCTCGCAAATTCACGTCATTAGGGTAAAACAAGTGTAATCACGTAGAAAAGTGTTAAAAGCTTTTTAGAAAAGTATTTTTGTGTTACCGTTATTA
Source organism: Pyrausta purpuralis (assembly GCA_963924145.1). Classification (NCBI taxonomy): domain Eukaryota; kingdom Metazoa; phylum Arthropoda; class Insecta; order Lepidoptera; family Crambidae; genus Pyrausta; species Pyrausta purpuralis. The sequence continues at coordinate 28,567,541 of OZ001647.1, forward strand.
ACGACGGGCTATTGATTTTCATTATCGAGATTCACCAACGCATGCCTATTTTACAAGTGTAGTAACAAGCTGAACCATTTGATGGCACGAAGCCTGTAGCCTGTAAGAAGTGTATATTGCAATAGTTTTTCCGCTTTTTTATATCTATACCTACAGCCTTCTAAAATTGGATTTAATATACCATATTCTCTTAATTTTATAATACCTAATTTTAATAAGTTCAGTCATAGTTCCTCGTTAATATTTATGTCGTATTACGCTTTCATCAATGACAATATTATATTAGTGTTCAGATGGTTTTACGTATATTATAGTAATCACTATATTGTTTTTTACACGTAATATAATATATATTTAACTGCCCATCATAACGGGTTATCTTAGTGATGATAAGTGAGTTAACCATTTTAAGTCTGAAATTTAGTTTCCCCGTCGATGACAGGAGGTTGGTCTTTCGAAGGCCGCCCGAAATCCCCTACATCGGGTAAGCCTGCCTCACGGGTGTATCTGTACTCTTGTAGATGTAGATGTAGGCTTAAATTCGTGCATCATACGCACTGCTTTTCGATGGTTAATGGCGCTTAATTTGAAGTTAGTACGTATAGGTCGTAGCGTAAGTTTTTGTAGTGGGCGTTGGGATCCGTACATAGTCCTATTGATTTTAGGATATTCTAAATCAATTGATGATTCATTAAAATCTGTCGATTCGCCCACTTAGGGCAGATGCAGAAGATAAATATGCACCATGCAACCTGTACCATCAATTTTAGAGGTAAGCCTGTGGGATTCTATTTGCGCCCCTCTAGGATATACTCTACTCTCCTAGAAGGTTTGGAGTGATTAGGACAAATCTGCACCCCTCTAGTAATGTTATCATAGATATGACCTAACCAGCTCTCTATACTCTCGTCAACGCTTCACTTTAGCTTACATTTAGACTTAGGGAGTGTAACCAACATAGTGATAAAATATCATATTTTAAAGATCGCTAAGTGACATGTCGATGTGACTTCAAAGAGTTTGAGGACGTTATTGGGTTAACTTGACGACACTTAGTAATTGACTCTAGTGTTGTAAAACATAAGCAGTCCTATAAAACATAAGCTTTCCCAGTAATTAAGTGTAAGTTAAAAAATATTTTACATACCCCATTGTACCAAAATATATTTACTTTAATAAATTCAATTTACAAATGAACATTGATGAAGTTTGTACCAATCGATCAATTGATGGAGCTTTAAATTATTAGGTACCTTCTTGTATGCTTTACTTGAACCTACGAATTTTGTGTGAGGCTGTTTATGGATTGCTCAAGTCAATCATATGTCAATTTCAAAAGTATATTAGGTAAGGTATTTAAAAGTAAATGTTTTCATGTTGATGTGTTATCATTATTTATGATTGTCGGGTCGGGCCTTGTTCCCTGTGAGACTTGATATAACAAGAATGCCACTTGTATATGGCTGTAATCTTCATTATGTCAAGATTCTGAGCGTTCGGGCCCGCTTGTGTCTTAATTAAGGATCTAGATTCTAGGATATTCATGTTTGTTTTTACGATTTACAAACAAGCGCGACTCTTGTTGTAGACGTATAGTATTCGTATGTCGCAGTCAATTGGTTGAATCAATCATTGTACCATGGGAAAGCAACAAACACTATCTATTTTACGTAACAGCTGATTGAAATCGTTAACTGGTCGTCTGTTCAGTCCACACGTAGAAATTTGAAATTGTCTTTGAACGCAAGACTTTATTTAGCACAATAATGTTATGTCTTTTCAAAAGACAGGGTATACATATATGGTTCATAAGGTTATACATATATCTTCATTATTACGAGATTTTTCTTCGTGTAGTTATGTTGATGCTTTTTGATATTCAGAGTAGCATTTCCAGCAAATGAATAATTATAACGTAAACTGCAACAAAGCTATTTGCTTGTTCGTAGATCGAAAAAAAAAACAACATTTATTCAGGTAACTTATAAGAGGTATGCTGGTGAACAAGCATGGGATAACGTAGCCGATGAAGAAATTTCATTCGATATTAATATATTATTATTTTGTTACTGTGGTTTGGGCCCAAATTCTTCACGATAAAATTTTTGCTGTTTACTGTAGGAACCAAAACATACTATTAAAATTTTTGAATCTTTACCGATCAAGAATGATATATCTAGATATTAGCTACGCTACGATACATGTGTGCGTATGTTTTTCCAGCCAACGTACACCTAAAATAACTAATTACTCCGTGCTTCTTCCTAGCATACCTTAATTATTGATTTTAAGTAGTATTAAGTGTATAAGGCTGCTATCGGTCATAATTTTTGATTCACTGATCACTGGTAAAGATAACTTTGATGGCAGTTTAGGTCGCTCCGTAGAGTTACTAGAAAGTTCCGACAACAACCAAAACACCGGTGTGTGCCATGCACGGAGCGTGTCAGCACTGGCAAAATACGCTCTGGCTCGCTCTCGCTCCATATAACGTTGGGATAGAACGCTGTAGACCGTTCAGTAGGCAAAGTACCGTGTTGCTTTTTATGTCTGATACGCCCTAAGCACGGTCATGGTATGATACGGCGTAGTGGGCGCAGACCTTTAGTGTGGTCGAAGCATTTAACATCTGTCTCATCTAGCTCAAAATTATTATCTTAATCTTGGAAACTAAAAATATGGGCGCTAGCAGACCTTATAGTACCACGGACGATTGTGAACCCCAGTTATCGTTCCTTCGGTATAAAATAAGAGATACTCTTTTTAAAACTTTACATCGATGTTGAATTGTACTGTGTGTTATATGTGTTCTATTTACATTGCATGCTATACTTTTAACTTATGATATAATACATAAATGTTACATGTGAAAAATAAACATACAAAAATTACGTATTATTTCTGTTTTCTCCTGTTTTTTTTTTGTTTTCAATATAAATATGTTACTTTTTACTATGCGTGTAATATCCGATAGCCATTTGTATGTTTTGCAGGATCAGTATACTACTTACTTTAATTTTTCATTAGAAATCTGTTGAATAGGCATTTAATACACTTTTTCGTAGTGTAACTGTTTTGTCGCCAGGTCAAATGGATTTGATGAGATACGTTCCACTCAAATACCCAAAACGAATACCAACGGTATTTGATTACACTCGTCGTTCTTATTCCCATCGAGTACCATTCACAAGCGAATCCCAAAAAAAGTACCGTTTATATATTAGAGGTACATTCAGTTTAAACATGTTTTTGTATGTGATTTGGAATATTATTTTTAGTTCTATTTTGCAACGAACATTTAAAAAATCCTATATATTCTGCACACTTAGTAGTCTAGTACTTTGAGAATTTAGTGAGATTTTTTAATAATCCCGCTATAAGTCCCGATTCTTAAAGCTAAATGTTACCTGCTATTTATTGATAAAGCTTTAAAAGTATCCAACTTCTACACTCCTAGTACTTTGAGTGAATTATAAAGCAAAATAAGTTGTTTCTATGACTGACTGTACAAAAAAAGTATGAAATGGGATACCAATGAACTTTTTTCATATATTCCCTACGAAAATATTGGAAAAGATATTTTAAACATTTATTGCAATATTTATCATTTGGTATTCGTTAGGAATACTGACGATTTTTATTAGTGTATTCAAATACCGTTGATATTAGTTCTGGGGATTAGAGTGGAATAGATCTAAAACAATCTCCATCACCCAATAATAGATTGTTATAAGAGTGGAGTAAGCGAACCATTGCGCAAAGGTGCTATGGGTAATTTCACCAGAGTTAAACACTTATTAATTTAAAAAGGAATTTGACGAGCGTTCCAAATCTGTAAGTTATTATGTGCGTAAATGGAGTTCTAAGTTACAGAGGTTTTATTTATTTGTATTGTAAAAAAAAACTATAGGTGTGTTTTTTTAAATATTTATTTATTTGTTTGTCTGATTCGCAAATTGCGAGTTGCAACCTGATAAAATTAGCTCACCCAGGATACTGGTAAGTGAAATAAATTCCAATGTATTTGTATATTTGGGAATTTATATTAATATGCTGGCAGTGCGCAGTAAGGAATTTAATTAAGAAGAAGTATTGTTTTTGCAAGATTAGTTTGTAAATAAAAACCATAAAATACGATTGTGGTCTGACAGCTGCTCAATGTTTTTCATAGCTTTCATAATTTTTATTAAATGATTGCATAATATTCACCAGTTCAATATCATAATTTGATTTTGCTCAGCGAATTGTATTATCTGTTTAGTATCATCCAAAAAGTTTTTAGCATAATTCAAGCTGTCATTTTTATATTATCTTGGTAGGAGAAATCTTGTCTCGGGTATTATATATATATAGGAACATATTTCATTTTTGTTGAATGTAATCGAATGAACTGTAAATAAGTTGGTATAAATCATAATTTTATTGCTCATTAGTAATTAAGTGCCGACGCATTATAGACAAAAGCTTTAATCTGTGATAAAATTATTATCTCCTTATATGAGAAAATTAGGGTGCTCTGCGAATTCTTTTATGTTTTCAAAGCATTTATAACAAGCATCTAAACATTAAAGTAAACACCAAATATTTGAACTTAATATAAACGATTGTAATAAACTGTGTAATAAACCTTTATCATAACAACAAAAAAAAGTTTTAGTACAGTATATATAGCAGTTCAAGTTAGTACATCTAGCAGCGAGTTTTTAATTAAAGCCAAAATTAAGATCGCTTGATATTTATATATTTTTGAATTTGTATGTAAAATGAAATACCTTAGTTTTATAAAACATGCAGCTTGCTACGTATCTCTAATAATATTACCAGTATGTATTTCCAAGTGCCGATACCAGTTAATACGGAATCGTACTCACGTCGGACCTCGCAGGTATTCCTGAGATCAAGACGATACTCAGCGGCTTCATCATCCGAGGGTACCTGGGCAAGTGGACCCTCATCATCAAGGTCGTCGGTCTCATCCTCTCCGTGTCCTCCGGCCTCTCGCTCGGCAAGGAGGGGCCTATGGTCCACATCGCTAGCTGTCTAGGTAAGTAGCACTATTTTCCTTCTTAATACCAAACAGGTGTGACTGCCAGTGATGGAAGAGTACGCCGTGCTATTTTAACGTGAATTTGGGGCAATTCGCATCCACTGCAGTCTAGACTAGTGTTTAAAATGACTATAGTGACTGAATTTGACTGACGGTAATTTACGGTTAAATTGGTCAAAACAGTCAATAACGGTCATTATCTATCATAAAGGGTCATATTCAGTCATATTGATTTTAGTAATATTTTATTACTTTTTTGGCTGTGCTGATTGGTTGAATTTGGTCGGTCACGTGACATTCGCGCAATTCTGTGAAACCTTATTTCAACCTGATTTGCACACTATTAAAGTCCAGTTCAGTTCTTTGATATATTTTCTGTTGACTGAATCTGGAAATTTCTTATTTCTGAATGTTAGATAACAATGTTTGTTAGTTTAAAATACAATAGTCATAATAAGTAACCACAAATAATTCACAAAACGACACAAAATGTGATTAAGTTTTTTTATTTTCAAAGACTGAGTCAGGAAATTGAGATTTATGGTTCATCATAAATGGTCAAATTGACTACATTTGTCAGTGTTTGTCCGGTCGTATATGTTTATGACAAATGTGACTGGTCAGATGTAGTCATTTTAGAACACTAGTCTAGACTGTCACACATAATGCTTTCACTGGAAGCCAGCACTGGCTGGCTTACGAGTTCTGGTTTCTAATTTCCCTTAGTTAAACGTCAATCTTATTTCCTTTACTTATACATATTGTGATTGTGTATTGCCCCTATGATTGTTAACAAACGTTTATTTGTTTGCAAATTCAATGAAGCATATTGTCATTGCTTAACCCTACATGATATCCACAGGGAACATTCTTTCGTACCTGTTCCCCAAGTACGGGCGCAACGAGGCGAAGAAGCGAGAGATCCTGTCGGCAGCCGCAGCTGCCGGCGTGTCCGTGGCCTTTGGCGCGCCTATAGGAGGCGTGCTGTTCAGCTTAGAAGAGGTACGTGAACCATCCACTGATTAGAGGAGCGACGAAGCAAGAAGCGAGATCCTGTCGGCAGCCGCGGCGTGTCCATGGCCTTTGGTGCGCCTATAGGAGGCGTGCTGTTCAGTTAAAAAGAGGTACGTGAACCATCCCCTAAGTAGAGGAGCTACGAGGCAAGAAGCGAGAGATCCTGTCGGCAGCCGCGGCGTGTCCGTGGCCTTTGGCGCGCCTATAGGAGGCGTGCTGTTCAGCTTAGAAGAGGTACCTGAACCATCCACTGAGTAGAGGTGCCACGACGCAAGAAGCGACAGATCCTGTCGGTAGCCGCGGCCGCCGGCGTGTCCGTGGCCTTTAGCGCGCCTATGTTCAGTTTAGAAAGGTAAGTTGTTGTGTGAGAACAAGAGGAGAAACATGTGAACATCGCTCGAGCGATGTTGTATCCCGGTTTTGTTTTAAGGTTGGTCACCAATAGTTTCACAATCTGCGGGGAGGTTAGCGGGGAGATTATATTTGACGTTCATCTCAAGCATCTTTTGTTTTTTGGAAGTCCTAATCAGATATTCTTGGGGTTGAAGCTAGTAGGTTTGGTAAGTGTCACTTTTTGTCTAGTGATTTTTCACATGGTACACAAAGGCATTAATGCAAAAATTCTGCACCTTTACGGCTTTAACCCATTAAAGCAATGATTACAGGCAAATTCTATGCTTTGAAAGACGACCCACTTAATGATATATCTCGTGTGCAGGTGTCCTACTACTTCCCGCTGAAGACGCTATGGCGTTCTTTCTTCTGCGCGCTGATAGCGGCGTTCATCCTGCGCTCGATCAACCCCTTTGGCAACGAGCACTCGGTCCTGTTCTTTGTGGAGTACAACAAACCGTGGATCTTCTTCGAGTTGATCCCATTTGTGGGCCTGGGTATTATTGGGGTGAGTCTGAACACGGTTTGACCGTTTTATTTTTAAATGACAGGATAAATTCGCGATAATTTAGAAGTGCCTTTCAACTTCCCTAGATAAAAGACTACCGTATTATTTCTGCAAAGGGCGCATTTTCCATTTGAGTTTGCTTGTTTAAACATCATTTATCACGGTTGTACATGTATAAAAATCTAAAATGACGGGTAATTATAGACTTATAGTTCGCTCGCGTTAAGAATGCAGTGAGTTAAGGTGTATTCACAGTGAAATTAAAATAAAAAGCAAATTAAATATTACCAAAATTTTCTATGTTGTCCTCGGGTCTGGGTGTTGTGGTACCACCGTTGTGTCTGATTTCCATAACACAAGTGCATTAGCTTCTTACTTTAGGATCAGATAATGTACGTGATTGGTGTCCAATATTATTATTCTATTATATATTTAACTATTATATTTAATACGTATAAGTCCTTTTTAATACAGTCTGTCCAGGCATGTAGTAAAAAACTTTAATGGCGATATCTAAAATCAATTTCATCGAAGAAAATACCCGACATGGGGAGTTAATTCCAAAACTTTACCATACGGCACAGACTTTTGTTTTTATTTTCACAAAAAATACGTAACTCGTGAAATAATCAGTGGTTTGAGTATCGCTCACATCGTGTAGGGGCTCATTTTTGGTGTTATTTTAAAGAAAGAGGTGTGGCGTGACTTTTTTCATATAAATAATTTTGACGATTTTCATAAAAATAATAAATAAAAAAAAAACGCATAATATATTTTTATTTCATATTTTTTAGTTATTATACTCATATCTCAAACCTACTGGGCCGATTTTTATGAAACCTACCCAGTATCCGAAGTTGAAATATACCTGACTAAACTCAGAAATGATTATCTCACTATGACTTCTCGGTTTTAAAAACCTTGAGACAAACACACTAATATACAAACATACATACACTTCCTCAATTTTGCACACGGGTTAGGAAGCCTTAATATAGATCAACATACATACCAAAATTGAATCCAATTTTGACTATATCACATACATATACACACATCAAAAGTGTCTAAGGATCAAGCATTTTAATGCGGATTTCCTGAGATTGAGATGTGGCTTTGTAATAAATTTATGATTTTATAAATTTACATGGATCCTTTTTGGTGCATGTCATAATTTGAAACAGGAACTGTCAATCAAATTCGAGTAAAAGATGAAAATCAGCTGTCAATATTTTCCCTATAAAAACATAAAACGCATTGAAGACATTATTAGTGCTACTGACTGTTTCCCTACTACTCATTAAAACCAACGTTATTATGGAGTGGCGACGTCATTTAAGCAGGGAAGAAATGCTCAGAGCCGTGGGAATGATAGAAGCTGGTTCCCGGTAACGTACTGTGGCTTTAGCTCTGAATACAAGTCAGAGTGTTATCAGTCGACTTTGGACACGTTACCGAAGCACTGGTACCGTGGCTGAGCGCCATGGAGGACGGTATCGCTGCACCACACGGAGACAAGACCGATACATTCAAATCACAGCTCGAAGAGCTCCAACAATAACCGCCATGATGTTAGCCGTGAGGCTTCATCACTCTTCAGGGAACTTAATTAGCGACCAAACAGTCAGAAACCGCTTGCATGAAGTGAACCTTCATTCCCGAAGACCGCTACGGGTACCACCTATAGCAATGCACAATCGTAGGATTCGATATCAATGGGCTCTTGAACACAGAAATTGGGCAGAAGAACAATGGCGTTTCGTGTGCTTTTCTGATGAGTCTCGTTTTGGTATGAGACCGGATACAAGACGTATACGACACTGGAGAACCCCTGGACGCCAACAGCGATTAAAATCCTGCCAGGAAGTCCATCCTTATAGTGGTGGAACCATCATGGTATGGGCGGGTATTTGGATCGGCGGAAGAACTGATTTGATTCGGATCAGAGGCAACCTCAACGCTCAAATTTATGCTGAGACGATTGTATCAGACGTCATCGTTCCTCTACAAGTGCAAATCGGTCCCTTACTTCAGTTAATGCATGATAATGCACGACCGCACACCGCAAGAGTTGTAAGACAGACTCTCGCCGCAGCTAACATCAATGTCCTGCCCTGGCCTGCTCATTTGCCAGACTTGAACCCGATTGAGCATGCATGGGATATGCTACAGAGAAGAGTTCTGCCGAATATGGAGGGTATCCAGTCGCAAGAAGACCTTTTTTTGTTGTTGCAACGAACATGGGCGGCCATTCCACAGCGTGATTTGGATGAACTCATTTTGAGTATGCCAAACCGATGTTCTTGTGTTGTTAGTGTTTTCGCGGTAGAAACACGGATTACTAATTGTTTAAGTTACCCAATAAAATTTTAAAGAAAACTGTTATTTCAGTCTTTTTTTCGAACTTTAATGTTAGTGGTTCAAATGTCAAAAATCCCTTTATTAGGAAAATGGCAAATTTCTTTATTAATGCAAAGGTGACTTGGTTTATCGTTACTGTAGACAAACGAAAACACTTTATTTGATGAATCCTTAAAGAAAATTTTAATTAATATCAATCAGGAGAAAAGTTATTGCAAAAATATATGTTGATCCCTAGACACTTTTGATGTGTGTAGTTCGAATAAATTCACTCCTTTTTTGTGGACTGTAAAAACCTTTCAGTTCAGAATGTCAAATTCCCAAAATGTCAAGCGGTTTCAAAATGTCAAGTTCCCGGAAAGTCAAGTTCCCAGAAAGTCAAGTTACCGAAAAGTCAAGTTCTCGGAAAGTCAAGTTCCCAAAATGTCAAGTTCCCCGAAAGTCAAGTTCCCAATATGTCAAGTTTTCAGATAGTCGTTCTCGTTTAATAATTAAAAAATCCATAAATCAATATTTTTTTCATTATATGTATGTAATCTAAAAATCAACACATTAAAACATACTATGCAAAAAAAAAACATATTTCGTCATTAATTTATAAAACTTCTATGAAAAACATATTTTGAATCTTACAATCAACACATTTATTCTTAGTCTGAAAAAAATACATATTTTTAATGATTATTAATAAAAATACAAATTTTATATGAGTAATCTAAGTCGCGGAAAAATATTTTTTTTTAAATGAAGGTTTTAGAAGGATGGCAAAGGCGACTAAATGGGCAGAAACCAAAGAAACCAAATGTTTATTTGTTTCTGTATAAATAAAATTTTTGAAAAAAACTGCGACTTAGTTTATTCAAATAATATGCATATTTTTTCAATATTCATTAAAAATATGTATTTTTTTATCAAACTAAGAATAAATGTGTTGATTGTAAGAATAAAAATATATTTTTCATAGAAGTTACATATAAATGTCAAAATATGTTTTTTTTGCATAGTAAGTTTAAATGTGTTGATTGTTAAATTATATTATATAATTAAAAAAATCTATGATTTATGTATTTTTTTGTTATTAAATGAGAACTTTCTTATCTTCATAGACTATCTGAAAACTTGACATTTTGAGCACTTGACTTTCGGGGAACTTGTAATTTTGGGAACTTGACTTTCCGAGAACTTGACTTTTCGGGAACTTGACTTTCTGGGAACTTGACTTTCCGGGAACTTGACATTTTGAAACCGCTTGACATTTTGGGAATTTGACATTGTGGACTGAAAGGTGTAAAAAGACGCTATCAAATAAATATCCTTCCTTTGGACAGTCCCACACATCGCCATCTAGTCCCAAAGTAAGCTACTCAAAGCTTGTGTTATGGGTGCCAGACAACGGATATAATACTTAAATACTTTTTTTTTTGTAAATGCATACATGATATACATAGAAAACACCCAGACCAATACAAACAGACATGTTCATGCACACAAATGTTTGTATTGTGCGGGGATCGAACCCGCACCCGCTGCGTAGTAGGCGATTTCTCGACCACTACACCAGACGGGTCGTCAAATGACTCCGTTTTAATTGCCAAAAGGAGAAATATATTTTTTACAGTTTTCGTTTGCGCATTTGGGCAATTAATTGTTAAATAGTATTAAAACGAGACCATTATCATGCCTTCTTTTTTACAAAACTTAAAAGTATTTGAGCTACTTATCAAATTGATGTAGCGGCTTACGGCTTATTACTCGTATTTCAAGAGTTATTAACGAATTAAAAGACCCCTTCACTCAGATTAACGTCAATCATTACCAGCTCCATGGCGTTGTTAGGCATTATAATTTAACTTTTTCAACTGGAGCCTTTTGACGCTCAATTATAGTAAACATTAATGTGAATTTGTGGTATAATTTAACTTCAATTAAATAAAAGTTATAATAAGCACTTATTAGACCACACAATTATTAGATCAAATGTTTTTTTTTTCATGTGAATGTGATGTGATAATAATCGAAGTGAAAATTCGATAAAATAAAATTATATTACCTGAACGTTTATGTCCAGCATCGAAAACTCGTAATAATATCAAATTAATTTAGATATTTTTAAATTCAAAATGTGTGTAAAGTCAAATTATATCAAAGTTTTCCGACAAAATGAGAGATCACTGTTTTTAGTACTATTGGTTCCGTGCGCGACGCGGTGTTGGGCACAGTTAACTTTTGCGTAATCTGCTAACTACGAATACAAGGACAAAGGGCTGGGGGTCATTACAGAAAGTAATTAACAATAAGTCATTTCAATGAAATATTGTATTATCCATTTACTCTATTCAATAATAACGTAAATAAAGTTTTGATTTTGTGCTTATTAATAAAATATAATGCACGTATACGTAAATTTTGTGCTATAGTTGCTAGAAAAATGGTGACAAACGTCCTCCAACTTAGTATACTTAGTTGCTGCGAGCGCTGCCATCGATCCGGGTTTCCACACCACCTTCATTGCTCCACAGTCACATTTAAATCACAAGTCATGTTTAAAATACTTAAAAACATTTTACTTACATTGTAAATTACTACAAATTATCGACCAACTTTCTTTCGAATACATCTCGTATTCATTTAAAAAAATATTACTATAAAAATCACAACTGTTTTCTTCGATAGTTTGCCTTCCACTGCTCACTTTGAACTTGACTTCATAATTTTGGGTGAAATTAAGGGGCGTGGTGAAGTCGGCAGGTACGGTTCTTTCTTTTCTTCCTGTAGTGCTTAGTTTTTATGGCCATTAACAAGTCTTTGAGTCTGAAAAATGCTTGTACTCTAAAACGTAACGGTGCGCAAAACCTGCACATAGTTTGATTAGAATAACGAGCAGAATCAATTAAACCAAATTTTAATACGGGACACATTAAAAAAAAAACTTAGTTAAAATGGTGCCCTGTCTTTTTATTAATAAAACAAGCCATCAAATGCGCAAACCTACTAAAATACGTAAACAATCAATAGTTAGTTCTTTATGAGAGGAGATATTAATAGTAATAATATCAGCATGGCACAGGAACCCGGAGATTACCTACTGACTCCACTTTCGACAGAGCGTCGTCTGCAAAGCAAGAAATGAACAGAAGTGCCAGTAAAACTAAAACCACCTCTTTAAACCTTTTTTTTAAATTAAAGGTTTTTCTTTTAGAATCTATACTAATATTATAAAGCTGAAGAGTTTGTTTGTTTGTTTGTTTGTTTGTTTGTTTGTTTGTTTGAACGCGCTAATCTCAAAAACTACTGGCCCGATTTGAAAAAAAAATTTTGCGTTGGATAGTCCATTTATCGAGGAAGGCTTTAGGCTATATAACATGAAGATATGACTCATAAGACCACAGCAGAAATGAAAAATGTTGCGAAAACGGGAGAAAGATATTCCTTTTGAGAGCTTCCGCTGCATACGCTGCGGAAACCGCTTAAGTTACACAAAAATCATGTATGACAGGATTGTTCAGCGTTAAGAGTTCTATAATAAAGTCCGCGACAGCATATGTCTATCTTTTATGGTTGACTTACTACAACCTTTTTTATGTTAATAAATTTGTAAAAAAATAATGCATTATTTTTAGAAGTGTATTATACACACAGGTATTTATTTTTATCAAAATAAATACATTCATCATCACGAGCATTTCATTTAAAACAAAGTTGCCCTTTATATCATTTGATTTCAATAAATATCTTAGGAGCTATCACAGTTTTAACATAACTCCGCACCAAAATAATGTTCGCAGCTTAAGTACAACGTGCGCTTGCGCTAATCTATACTAATATTATAAAGCTGAAGAGTTTGTTTGTTTGAACGCGTTTATCTCAGGAACTGCTGGACCGATTTGAAAAAATATTTCTGTGTTGGATAGCTTATTTATCGAGAAAGGCTTTAGGATATAAAACATGACGCTGCGACGGGAGGGGAGGGGGGAGCAAACTCAAAACGCGCGGACGAAGTCGCGGGGGACCGCTAGTTAGGTCAATAAAATTAAAAAAAATTGGGGTGTCTGAGGTTTTGCGCATTTAGCATCACACGATGTTTATTCTTTTAATTGTTTGTATTATGTCTGTAACCTCGCGTCGCACCCCCCAGGGCTGTATAGCGACGATATTCATAAAGGCCAACATCTGGTGGTGCCGGTACCGCAAGTACTCGAAGCTGGGCCAGTACCCGGTGACGGAGGTGCTGGTGGTGACGCTGGTGACGGCGGTGGTCGCGTACCCCAACCCGTACACGCGCATGAACACCAGCCAGCTCATCTACCTGCTGTTCAACCAGTGTGGCATCTCCAACTCGGACCCGCTGTGGTGAGTGATCACACTTGTGTTAAAAAAATACAGGCACGCGATATATCTTTGGTTTTGCAAATTGTTTAAAAGTTATAATGCAATTCTGGTTGTGATGATCTAAAATCCTAAAATCGGTGGGTAAATTCCTGAGGATTAGAATGTTAGCTGAATTAAATTAATGTCTTGTTTTTAACAATTTGTCTTGTCTTTGTAAATAGAAATACCTAAAATTTTAAGTTTAACCGAATAAAACATATAAAAGTTGGTTACTATTCAGTACTGGAAAAAAAATTGGATGGCCACCAAAGGTTCCGTTCCAACTTAAAACTGAATTTGGGGTCTACAATTGTACATGCTTTAATTTGCTATAAATATAACAATAGTTTTCACAGCAAAATTATTTTGTTTTTTATAGGGTTTGTATGGAACAAAATACATAGAGAACATTTATTTTACCATGTCATTCATTAGCGAACATTTACATTATAACAAAATTAACTGCATTCCTTCTAGGGGCCAATTCTAACCCTCAAATACAACAACTTTTTGTATGGGACCAACATCGTAATCCGAAAAAAAAACCACTTTCCCATACTAGAGTGCAATTTTAGCAACAGAATCACCACCGAAAAAGAATTCAGTTGATTTTGTTAAACCCTGTAAAGGCCATTTCAAGTATAGGTCTTTTAAGAGTTTGTTTTTCAGCAAATGCGTTAAAAAAACGCATGCAATCTTGCGAACAGGTCCAAAATGTCTTGACCGCTCTGTTTGCGCAGTGACTACGACCGCAACTTCACGGACGTGAGTTCAGCGATCCTCCGAGCGCCGGCCAAGCCGGGAGTGTACAACGCGATCGGGCTGCTGTTCCTGGCGCTGATCCTCAAGCTGGTGATGACTGTGTTCACGTTCGGCATCAAGGTGCCCTGCGGCCTGTTCATCCCCAGCCTCGCGCTCGGCGCCATCGCCGGCAGGATCGTCGGCATCGGTTAGTATCATCATAATATAAATATTCTTTGCAATTTCATATCGTTTACTAGTAGTCTTGTTCTTATTCGGACACTGAACAGAGCGCTCCGAACTAGTACAATTTGTTTAAAGGAACTAGTTCGGTGTTCTAGTACTATTACTTCAATAGTTCACGTCGTCCGGTCGTACACAGAAACTATGGTTGTACAGTCGCTGTCAGATATATTGGAGCAGACAAGGTGACCAAATACTTCTGAACAGTTTAATATGTCAATAAGTTCCATACACTACAAGTTACCATTAATATCAGAACATTCATTACTTCATTAATATCTGAGCAGATGTTAGTCAATAATTTCTATACACACAACCAACCAATAATATCTGAACACTCTCTTGTCTGAATTTATTTATTGCATGACACTTTCATGACAGTGATGACAACACTGAAAACTACAAAGCGTTACAAACTGCCAGCGTCATCTTACTATAATATAAGCTATGAAAAGAGTTCCTCTTTTGAAATAGTATTTATAGTTAAGTTGGAAGCACTTCCTTCTGCAATTTTCCTCGATTGCTCAGATATTTAAGACTAGCTGCGTAGATACATTTGACGTTATGAATGTTCAGATATTATTGGTTAGTTGTGTGCATAGAAGTTATTGACTAGCATCTGCTCAGATATTAATGAAGTAATGAATGTTCTGATATTAATGGTAACTTGTAGTGAATGGAACATATTGACATTTTAAACTGTTCAGAAGTATTTGGTCACTTTGTCTGCTCAAATATATCTGACGGCGACTGTACGTACGTGTCGTTCAATCTAGTACATCTTCTATCGCGTTCAAGATCACTTGTCTGTCTTGTTCTCGCTTAACCAGTACATCGTCCGTCACGCTCAGGCTCACGCGTTTGTCTCGTTTTTGCTGAATCTAGTACATCTTGTATCACGCTCATATACACGCGTTTGTATTCTTTCAACTTGCTCTGCTCTGACACTTGTAACTATTCGTTCCTACTCTGCTCTCGCGAGCCAATCTGAACTATAGACATACAAGATTTGCTTATCTGAACTTTACTAAAGATCGATTTGAACCAGAACAGAATGGTTCGTTCTCGACACATTAATGAACTAGTTCCTAATAGCACATGTACTACACAAGCCTAGGCGTAACTTCTCCAGCATATAAGATGTACATCTTTAGGATGTGGCTCAAAGAAAATAATTAAACAAATTCTAGTAATTTAGCTCTTAGCTAAACCATCATTTTGTATCTTCCGTAATGTTGACAGGGAGATTGCTTGTTGATATTTCGTAGGTTGAAAATTTGTTAGGTAAATTGTTTTACCACTGTTTCATTTTTCTTTAAACTACTTGATGTCATTCACACATTTATAATTCACGACTTTAACTTTAATGAGTGTATGACAAAAGTGTTTGTTGTTCAGGCGTCGAACAGCTCGCGTTCCACCACTCGAAGATCTGGATATTCTCCGGGGAGTGCTCGACGGGCGAGGACTGCATCACGCCGGGGCTGTACGCCATGGTGGGCGCCGCGGCCGTGCTCGGCGGCGTCACTAGGATGACAGGTAAGTTGTGCGCGCGTAAACGATACTCATGCCAATTTTTTTTTTGAAATGGAAAATCCCTCTAAATCATTTGTTTTATTCGGTACAGAAATCGAGTTAAAACTACCAACACCAGGCAGCCTCTTCGTAGCTTACTAGCTTCGGCGTAGTATTTCGTGGATAAGTGCTAGCTACGCGCTAGGGTGCGAGTTTTCCCATTAGTTTTGTAATTTTTTGAATGTTGTGGAGAGGTTTTTTTTGTATAACACTTGCTCAGAATTTAAAGAAAACATTTCTTTAGAATAAGCATAACTCATATTATCATCCCTGAGTTGGATGTCACTGACCAAAACAACATCCTGTAGAGCTTGTCTATACAGAAATGATACGCCACACTGTTAAATTAACGCACACAAGCACATTTAAATATGTGTTTTTCGTAATAACTAATTGATTGGTGTCTAACATTTTTTGTAATTTGATATTTTATATTTATATAACTTACTTCGCTGGCTCAGCGACCCGAAGTGGATCTTGGCCTCCGACAATATTA
Organism: Pyrausta purpuralis; assembly: GCA_963924145.1. NCBI lineage: Eukaryota > Metazoa > Arthropoda > Insecta > Lepidoptera > Crambidae > Pyrausta > Pyrausta purpuralis. The sequence goes on from OZ001647.1 coordinate 28,584,287, forward strand.
AACAAACATTATATAAATGCCTATTTATATAATATAAACTAGTCAAAAGAAAATAAGGGCCACAGTAAATTTTAAGTTTTGTGAAAAATGATTTGAGTTCTGGGGTAATGAAATGATTAAATTGATTGATAACTTTTTAATGTTAAAATCATAAAACAATAACTTAGGATTGAAAAATTATGAATATTCAATATGTTTTCAAAAATATGCAAGTTTACCTAAGGATGCAAACCATTTAAAAAAAAAACGGATTTTTTAAAATTATTATGGACTTTTTTCAGTGTCGCGTGTGTCCTCCCCTTTTCTGAACACATTCTCGAATCCTGGAAGGCATACTTTCTACCAGATGTCGCACAGTCTCTTGTGAAATTTGTTCCCAGCTTGTTTTGAGCACGTTGATGAGCTGTCTCTCATTATGCACGGGTTGATTTGTGTCTTGGACACTTCTTTTTAACAAATCCCACATATGCTCAATAGGATTAAGGTCTGGACTGTTCGCGGGCCACGGCAAGACCTGTATTCCGGCTTCTTTCAGAGCGTCCCTGATGGCTCGAGCTGTATGGGCGGGGGCGTTGTCATGGGGTCTGATATCACCTGCTCAATGTATCGTTGAGCCGTTACCGTGCCTTCATTTAGGATTACGAGCGCAGTTCGGCCCGATAGAGAGATTCCTCCCCACACTAAAACATTGGGACCCCCGATCTATCAATTTCATGGATACAAGCATCCGAAAATCGCTAATCTTCTCGTCTACAAACCTTTATGCGACGATCGTCACTAAAAAAATTACTTTGCTTTCATCTGTGAACAATACTGTGCTCCAATCACTCATGTCCTAATCCTGGTGCTCCCTAGCAAATGATAATCGGTTCGCACGATGCGTTCCTGTCAATGAAATTAGCACTTCACGTCTTCTGGAGAATTGCTGATCTTCATGCAACCGATTTCTAATCGTTTGGTCACTAACACAGGTACCGGTCGCTTGGCGCAAGCGGTTTTGTACAGAGCGGGCGGTAGCAAATCGCTCTCTGTGTTCAGTCAGGCGTATGTAACGATCTTCCTGTGACGTAGATGCTAGAAACTCTGCCTGATCCTGCTCTTCTGTTTACCGTCCCAGTCTCTTGAAAGCGGTTTCAAGCATTCTGGATTGCTTGTCGTGAAAAACCCAGCTGCAAAGCTACAGAACGCTGCGAATGGGCCTCCTGTATTAATGTAATGGCTCTAGTAGCGGTTTGGAGGTCCATATGTCTTCGAATCCTAGGCATTGATCTTTTTAAATGTTTAACTACACTATAACCCAGCAAAGCTTTAACTGTTCACAAAGAAATACACAGTTTAAATGTGTCAAATATTCGTCAAAAAGATAATATTCAACACTATCTTTCGAACCTAGATCCAACGAGAGACACAAACTCCTCGCTGTGGAAGGCTACCAAGAATCTAAAGCGCCCGAAAATCCACATATCTCCTATAAATGATGGAAAAGGAGGATGGGCAAGATCAAATAAAGAAAAGGCAACAATCTTTGCAGAACATTTGAAAACAGTTTTCCAACCATTCCCTGAAAACAATCCCGAACAAACGATGGAAATCAAGAAATACATTGAATCTGCGAACCAAATGTGTCTTCCACTAAAAAGTACCAGCCCGAAAGAAATCATGAAAGAAATAAGGAAACTTAAGGAAGGTAAAGCACCCGGCTATGACCTCTTTGATGCCACATTACTTAAAAACCTGCCTCATAAAGGTGTAATGAAATTAGTTAACATCTTTAATGCCAGCTTAAGTCTAGAACATTTCCCTGGGCAATAGAAAATTGCACATGTAGTCATGGTACCGAAACCCGGTAAATCCCTTCACGAAGCTACTTCATATAGACCTATCAGCTTGCTACCAGTTATTGGCAAACTGTTTGAAAGGATATTGCTTAACAGGATGAAAGAACATCTAAGTGCAGTATTACCGAACCATCAATTCTGATTTCGGGAAAAACACGGGACAATTGAACAGGTACACCGTATAATTGACACCATTAGCAGATGCCTTGAAAATAAATTATATTGCTCGGCAGTCTTCTTGGATATCAGCCAAGCGTTTGATAAGGTATGGCATGACGGCCTCCTGTTCAAGATAAAAAAGCATCTCCCGCATTGTATATTCCGAATACTTAAATCTTACTTAGATAAAAGATGCTACCAAGTGAAGTACAGCGATGATCTCTCAGAAGTACACGAAATAAAATCAGGTGTCCCTCAAGGCAGTATCTTGGGCCCTGTACTATATCTAATTTTTACAGCAGATATCCCAACAACTGACTACACCACGACTGCGACTTACGCTGACGATACGGCATTACTGTCGGCTCATAGCAACCCAGAAACGGCTTCATCACAGTTGCAAAACCACCTAACAGAAGTTGAGACGTGGCTGAAGCGTTGGAGAATAAAAGCCAATGAGAGCAAATCGGTACATGTAACATTTACACTTAGGCGAGAAACATGTCCACCAGTAACGCTAAACTGCAAAGTTATCCCTCAAGATAATAACGCAAAATACTTGGGCATGCACCTAGACAGAAAACTTACATGGCAAAAACATACTTGGACAAAGCGGAAACAACTGTTATTGGGACGCCAATCACAACTAAATCCCAACAGCAAGATGTTAGTGTATAAAACTACCATAAAACCAATCTGGACTTACGGAATACAGTTGTGGGGAACTGCCAGCAATAGCAATATAGATATTCTGGAAAGATTCCAGACCAAAGCTCTGAGAACAATGTTTGGCATCCCTCATTGTATAAGTAATAGATACATATACTTCGACTTCGGCCTAAAAACAGTTCGGCAGGAAATAGCTCAACACAGCCTGAAGTATCAGGAGAAGCTGACCGTCCATGTTAACAAACTGGCACACGCTCTAAGTGGAGAAGATGCTCTTCAGTATACCCGGCTAAAAAGAAGTGACATACTGAGCCTACATAAAAGATTTACCACTTGACGACAAGAGAGTCGTGTGAAAAGAATTTTCACACAAGTGTGGCTCTTGAGGAAAACATAAACTGAGAAATCAAACAAAGAAGTGGCTTAATGTTGGAAAACAGATTGCCATGAAGCAGAAATCATCAAAAAAAAAGTATATAATATAAATAGGGCATTATTAGGAGATCATATTTTAACGTTGTTGACTGACTATAGCGATCATTTTGTCGAGAACCAATAGAAAAACAGTTTTTAAATAAGAACAAGTAGGATACCATTCATTTTTTATAATAAGATAGTCTATTAACTAATATTGATAGTATTTTTCATGCGGTTTTCGTCAATAAATAAGATCACTAGTATTACGATTGGTTATTCGGACGCACACGATTCTAGATTAGGATAGTTTCGTTTTATGCATCATTTTTGATGTTATTTTAACAAAATAAAATTATATTTGTGTATCAAAGTGAATGTGTCTAAAATCTATTTAAAAGTTTGACAGCAATATTGAATATTTATTGTATTAATTTTGTAAAATAATGATTCTGTTCTTGGAACGTAGTATGCGTGAAACGGATAAATGTGTCATATCAAAAAATGTCTCAGTTTGGTTATACAACAGACCATCTAATAAACTGTTTCCATTGTCCCCTAGTGTCCCTGGTGGTGATAATGTTCGAGCTGACGGGCGGCGTGCGCTACATCGTGCCTCTAATGGCGGCCGCGATGGCGTCCAAGTGGGTGGGCGACGCGCTCGGCCGCCAGGGTATATACGACGCGCACATCGCGCTCAACGGCTACCCCTTCCTGGACAGCAAGGACGAGTTCCAGCACACGTCGCTCGCCGCCGATGTCATGCAGCCCAAGTGAGTGCTGTTGCAGTTTTGGAAGACGACTTTATTCTGGTTTTTAATTGGATAGACCGAAATTACTTTTGGTTGTTGATAGTGTTGTTCCTTAATAATCGAAATATTCTTATTATATCATTGCTTTTAAATGAGTATACACCAATCAATCAATCAGTCATTCAATGTCCTATGATTATCGTCATGATATGTATTTATAGAAAGTAGTAAAAAGTCGAAATTGTCAAATTCAGAAACAAGTAAGTCAAAATTGGTTAAAATCTGTCAAGAATATTGCTATTGTAAGTCGAAAGGACTTACATTTTTGACTCATTAGACAATTAAATTTATATATTTCGTTTGCTTATAGCTTTATTCAAAGTTTTACATGTAATATTAATCTAAATATATTAACGTTATTGAAAAATCGTATCACAAATTTAATTAATCGCTCAAAAATTAAAAAGTTCGATTGAAGCTATCATTCTGATCTATCTAATTAAGAGTCTGAGTACAGTGGATGTTATTTCTACAGCGACAGGTCACTTACGAAACCAATAGGGGAGGCCTATGCAGTAGTGGACATTCTGTGGCTGAACAACGCGAGGCTTTACAATCCCCAAGGATACGTGTATTTATTCATGAAATGATTAACGACAGTCCAAAATAGTGTACTTTATAAAATTATTATAGCCTTTTTAGTCCCATCGGGACATTCTCGCAATTGATTAGACCATGGATGCATTATATTGATTTAAACTTACATGGTCATTAACATTACAATTGATTGTAACGGGATTGCTACCATGTACCTTACATACCAAGATTGGTTAGGGAAGCGATCGGAATCACAAAATACAAAAATTTCAATCGTGTGTTTGGGTTTAAATTGTCTAATGTCTGGTATCCAGTGATTCGTTACTACAAAAACCATGTAATTTGGCAAAATGTTGTTTCGCGTGCGGATACTGTGAGTGTTGCGTGTCGTGAACAGGTGCGAGAAAATAGTGAGTTTGTGAACAATGGTACTGCAAGTGATCGCAATAAAAGACTTCGAAAGAGGGTAGACCGATATGTCTGCCAGTAACAGCTTACCCGCAATAACTTCAGTAACGCCGTGACCATGGCACTTGCAACCGTGCCGAAATATCGTAAACTCGAAAATAATAAGATACATGGTAGCAATCCCGTTACAATCTATTCTCATGGATGCATTGTTTGATATTAACAAACAAAAAAAAGGTTTGATAGTTTCTGTCATTTCTATAGAAAATTATAACATTTTAAGCCGACGTACCGGACGAACCTATTTTCTGATATAAAGTTAGTCAGTTTATAACTTAGCAACTGTGCATGTCCGTTAATATTTTTTTGTGTCGCATACTAATAAAAGATTATACAGGGAAATAGTTATCTGTATGAGCTCTTTTTTTCAATGTTGTATTGCTATGTACTTTTGCATAAATGGCTGAGTAGCCGATCTCAAAATATTTATATTAATATTGCTGTGCGATTAAATATGTTGAGCGTCTTTGAAAAAAAAATTGTTTATTTATGGTTACTATGCACTGATTGCATATTCTATCGATCACGTTGCTAAGCCATCGTCTAACTCACCGATGCGGGTAGGACGACAGCAAACCGAGAAACAAATAGTTTATTGTGAATACCATTATAGCAACGTAACTACTACAAAAACGCCTAAAAGACCTGTTGTTATAAAGTTAGCCTTAATGTAAGGTATATGGGATTGTCCACGGGCGTGGTACACATTGCCAATAACCGACGTACTGCTATTTGCTCTGTCGTTACAGAGCCAGCGAACCAGCGCGCGCTAACGACCTAGTCTGTTTGCTTTCTTAAAATGTCTCCTTTTCGTTATTTTTACTTTGAGTTTGTAATTTGCCAAAGCGAATAATGAAATAGTGCTAATACAATTGGATGATGTGTTTATTACGTGTATGGTTTGATATTATGCTACGGGGCTGTTTTACTAACATCAAATAAGCTCTAACCAACAAAAAACTGAAGGAAGTAATGGAACGTCATTACGAATAAAATCACACACATCACGCTAAGGAGTCCTAACTCATAAGGACATTGTAAAGATGGCCGTAAGACTATTAAGTTCCTTACTAATATTTCAATTTCTCTTATCCAGAAAAAAACACAAAGTTGAATATTTTTATATGCATCTCCCTAATCTGAAAAATTTCACGTACTTTTACCTCTTAATCGGATTTACGAACTACTATAATCAGGGATACACTATATTTTAGTAATATTAAAATATGTCTTTGTTAGAGTCATAGCACTCACAAGGCCTTTCCACGAGTACAACACAGGAAAACAGGAACCCGGGCCCACCACTAACCTTTAATAAACGCTACAGCATCAATGGCTTAATTGCAATATTGTAATCTAAATTTTCTGTCACGATGCGAAGTTTAATACCAAATCAGGTTATAGATTTTTATGTAAAATTCATGCACCTACTAAGCGAATGTATTGTGCGATGATTTTATGACTTTGCACTAGCAAGTACACCGTGATAAAGCGATTCGTCACGAATATTAACTGTGTGGAAAATGTGCAGCGTATCTTGAAATGAGTCCATGATATTTTGACTTATGCGTGGGTTCGAATCCCGGTCATCTATGCTTCTCTGATTGTTTTGTTATGCTGTGCTCCTTCAATGTTTGCAGACGAATGTTTATTTGTGCTAGTTAATGCTTTTAATTCTGTGTTTTATAACATTGTGTAATTCAAGAAGGAATTCGAAATTATTGGTTTCACCGTCGCTGTGATTAAAGTAATCGTTATAAATTCCATTTGAAGTAATCATCTACTATTCTGCAAATAAATACCATTATTTAAAACATATGGAAATACTGCAATAGTGGCTGCATGTTGCAAGTCAAACTATAAAAAAAACTACACGTTTTTTATGACAGGTACAGTTGCACTCCTTTATAATAGCAAGTGTAGCTGTAATAGTTTTTTTAGGGATGATGTTGTCTATACGAAGTATGGATGTGTCGTATAAAAACTTCAAATCAGTGTGACAGAAACTATCAAAACCTTCACTTAATTAGGTACTTAGGACTAACTATAGTAGGAACTCGATCACAAATTAATGATAAAACAATTTTAAATATATATTTTTTCTGGTCAGACGTAACGAGACGCTGGCGGTGATAACGCAAGACTCGATGACGGTGGACGACGTGGAGACACTTCTCAAGGAGACGGAACACAACGGCTACCCTGTGGTCGTCTCCAAGGAGTCGCAGTACCTCGTCGGCTTCGTGCTGCGGCGCGACCTCAACCTGGCCATCGGTGAGTGACCAAAGCGCCGTGTTAGATGAAAGGAGACAGAATAGGGACACTTCGAAGAAACGGGACACAATAGGTACCACATCGTGGTCTCCAAGGGGTCGCAATACCTGGTCGGCTTCGTGCCGTGGCGCGACCTCAACCTGGCCATCGGTGAGTGACCTTAGCACCGTGTTAGATGAAAGGAGACAGAATAGGGACACTTCGAAGAAACGGGACACAATAGGTACCACATCGTGGTCTCCAAGGGGTCGCAGTACCTGGTCGGCTTCGTGCCGTGGCTCGACCTCAACCTGGCCATCGGTGAGTGACCTTAGCACCGTGTTAGATGAAAGGAGACAGAATAGGGACACTCCAAAGAAACGGAACACAATAGGCACCCCATCGTGGTCTCGAAGGGTCGCAGTACCTGGTCGGCTTCGTGCCGTGGCGCGACTTCAACCTGGCCATCGGTGAGTGAACTTCGTACCGTGTTATATTAAAAGAGACAAAATAAAGATACTTGTAAAGGAGACGGAACACATCAGTTACGTTTGTTTAAACGCGTTAGTTTTCATCGATTTTAAATATTGAGCGGAGTAAAATCAATACGCCTGGCGAAGTCGCAGGTGACCGCAAGTTATATATAATATCTAAAATGAAATGAACAAATTACAGTATGATATTAAGTAAAAATGTACAATAGTCTATATTTTAATGATGAGTGCTGAAACATTTCTTGACATGACACATTCTTCCAATTTACGCATACTACAGTCCAAGAACAAAAATATTATTTTACTAATTAGTGGTAGTCTGGGACAATTGAAACACTTTGTATATAAAATATCGTAAGTATTTATTCTTAGGGATTATAGAATTGGTTCAAAACTAATGCGATGCCTTACTTTAATAGATGCATTTGTGCTTAATTTAATTCACAGGTTTTTTGGCATTTGCAATTTTATTGGCATTTTTATAAAAAAATAGATATGAGTCAAGTCTCCTCTTCAGCAGGGACACTTTAATGGGGTATGGGGAGAGTTGACCACAATATTATTTTTGAGGATACTAAAAAGCATTATCAGCTTCAATCATAGTTTTCTCATCTCTGGCATTTTGCAACTCAACTTCTGTGTGTATTTTGGTTCGTGTGCATTTTATGGGGAATTGTATTTAAAAGGCATCTTTACAAGTCGGCACTGAAAACGCAATAAATACATTAAGACAGAAAAAAAAACAATAAAACAAAATTGAGTATAATTTTCTTGCAAAAAGAGAACACTGAGCAAGTGTCCCGAAACCACCCTGGTGATCTCCCGCTCACACTACTTGTCCATTAAGGTCATGACAAATAAAAACCCTTAGCACACGTAAAACTACATTTGTTTTATAATATAATAACAGCAAAACACAATACGCACCTTAATAAATACAACAGCAATCATAAAAGTACGTAAAAAAAAAATAAGGGTTATATTTTTTTCGATTTACGTACTTTTATGATCAACAGAACAAAAACACGTTATATTATTGTCATTGACGAACAACCAGTGTTGGCAAAAAGTTAATTTGATTAATGATTAAAAATTAACGATTAAAAAGTTAATCGTGATTAACGATTAAAATTAATTAATCGTAATCAAAATCTAGACGATTACGATTATAAGTCGTAATCATTAATCGTTTATCACGATTTAAAAAATATGACTAATGCGGTTTCGAACAGTTTTTCAGAAATTAAAAAACCGGCTAAGTGCGAGTCGGACTCGCCCACTGAGGGTTCCGTGCTAACTTTAACTGAATTAGGGATCCAATTACTTTCTCTAACCTAAAATATCACAATATTTTGTTGACAACAAATATAACTTTGTTTTTCATAGTGTTTGTATGAAAAACAAAGATATGTTTGCGGTTGTTGAAAATGTGCTATATCTCAAAAACTACTATTTCGATCTCATCCAAACCAATTTTCGTTGAAAGTATGTGTTAAGATCTACATAACATATTTTTTTCAAAATTACCACTCGCTTAGTTCAGAAGTTAAGGAGGGGGGGAGGGGACGCCCATTTTACCACTTAGGAAGCGTATATCTCGCAAACGTAAGACTTTTAGAGAAAATGGTTTTAAGAACCTTCATTTCATTTTAAAAGACCTATCTATAGATATTTTTGTTTTAGTTTAATGTATTCTTAAATATCATTATTTTTATTTTTTGTATAAGAATCGTAATGCGGTTAAACAGGATACATGTTCCTACCAAATTTCAACAGTGTGATGCTTAAAGTTACAGAATGAAATGGCTGTGACATACGGACGGACGGACAGACAGACACAGACAGACGGACAGACTGTACGATACTATAAGTGTTCCGATTTTTCCATTCGGCTACGGAACCCTAAAATCGAGTTCATTTAATTTAAATTTTATTTGAACATTAACAAAAATCACCGTTAAAATAATCATATTTAAAATAAGAAGATCGTTTAAGATTATTTTTTATTGACAAAAAACTTTTCAATTTGAAAAAAATATATTTTATTTTTTAAATGATTTAAATTCTTCTTCATAATACTATTTTCTCAAATAAATCATCCGACGTTTTTGGTAAGTAATCCGTTAAACAACCGATATGATTTTTCGTATGGATATCGCGAGTATGTGGCTTTGCGCATAGAAGTCAGACCCCTTGTGCCGGAATTTAAAATGTATTCCATTGTCACAGCAAAACCCTGAAACCCTAGAAAATGATACTCGTGTGTAATTATGTATGACATATGACTTGAAAAAATTGTAGTCCTATTCATATTATTGTTTCGAAAAACATGAAAAATTACAATTACGCTACATTAGCCCTGTAGCTATAAGTTGCGATATCGTGGCTGAATTTTGTTTGAAAACGTAGTTGATTAAATCTAAATATGTTTTTTTTTCTTTATTGAACATATCTTAATCAGCGTTAATCAAATTAACGATTAACGACTAATGATTGTTTTTTCAATCGCGATTACGATTAAAATATTAATCGTGATTCTTTTAATCACGATTAACTTTAATTCGATTAAAGTTAGTCAAATTAAGTAATCGATTGAAAAAATAATCAATTAATGCCAACACTGCGAACAACACTAACATGATGTAAAATGGCTGCATACTTATGATTGACATCTCGCGTGCGACGAATGAACGCTTTGACGTTACGTTCGCGATAAATTTCAGTAGGTACAATTTTCGAGGTGGCTCAACTCTCCCACCTGGACAAGTCTCCTGGTTTTCAAAAAATATATGCATGGTACGAATCTAAATCGGTCTTAAATCGTGTATGTAACACGCTTTTCGCTCTGTTTGCTACAAGCTCGAAAGAAGTTTGGGTACCCACCTAGCACTAACTCTATTCATGTGCAGATTTTCATGACTAATCCTAAGTACTGAAGTTTTCGAAAGCCCGGTTCTTGCCACTATATCTTTAGTCTCAAGTCTTCGATCACTCAAAACTTCCTCCTAATTTGACACAGTCCTCGGTGAGTACTTCCGCAGGCCAGCCGGAGCGAGGTTCGTCGTCAATGGACTCCCGTCCTAAATGAAACTGCTTACTCCATTCTTTAACGGTGGAAAACGACGGAGATGAATCCCCGTACACGGCATCTAACCTTTTTTTTATATTGGTCGGACTGATTCCTTCTTTGGTCAGGAATTTGTTCACGGAATGATATTTCAATTTGAACATATCGAAAATTTACCTACTTCCTATCGTTAGAACGCCCTAAAAACAAAACCACAAGCAACAGAAACACCAAAATCATACACGAAAAAGCGGAATAAATGACAATCGCGATGACATATTTTTTATTTTATTTTAAGCCGCTAAATTTTATCAGAATCATCTACTAAATCATCATTCACAAATAATAAAATTCACATCATCTAAAAGGCCGACGGGAGCATTGATACAATGCTCCCGTTTTTCTACGGAATATGCAGAAAATACTTCCTCTAACATTTTATATTTAGTCCTAATGAGAATTGATACTAGTCGTATTTTAGGCTAACTGCCCTTATAACCCAATTCGCTTGAGGTCCGTGTGATATGGAGGCAAACGCAGCATTTCATGCCCGATTCTTTATAAAAGCTTGCTTTTTATTATTTTTAATAAATAATATTTTCTGAGTTTAACGTGAAATGGCACGACATGTCGTTGCCACTCTTGCATGACTAGCTTTGTATAGGTAACATCATTATTCATAATTAATACTCACTTTGGTATATTAGGCAAAAGTTTTTCAATAACCCATTTGCTAAAAATCGAGTCGTTTTAATCACTTTGATTTGAATATCACAAGTGGAGCACTTGTGTCTACAAATTCAGCTTGACCTTGACACTGAACAATGATTATCGATTACCGATTGGAGCCAGCACGCCGTGTTCATCGCTCCGATTATGTTAAGAGACGCATTAACATACAGTGGCGTGTTCATTAATTATGCTTTGATTTTAATTACCTCGAACAGAATGACATTGGGGGAGATTCCACTTTTTCGTAATTAAAAAAATAGTGTTGTTTCTTAATAATCGAGAAATTCATTCAATCTGCTTTTCAATAATTCAATAGATATAGTTTGAATTTCGGTTGTGAACAAGTTTATTACCATGAAATAAAACAGTATTTTTACAAAAAAAAACTACAAAAATCAAATTCGATTTAAAATCATTTTTCCTGCAAAATATACAATCATAATAGATTAGAAATTTATTTTGGTGGTGATTTGCTCTGATGTGGGCATCAATTGCTCATCAAATCAAAATAATTGAGATTTTGTTTTTCATTATTTTTTATATACTTTTATCTCACTCACATCTACTGCCGTACCTCTCGCTCAGTTGTAAAATTAAAGACACCAAAAACGTCAAGGCGGTACATAAATTTGTCATGCAGATTTCCGACAAATTGAAAGAAATATACTGTATCAAAATAATATTCTTGTGTAAATTTTTGTTTGTTCATAATGAATAGCTTGAGACAGTGTTTCAACCTTTTTCGTTTTTTTAGGTGATTGAAATCACTCATCGTATTTTAATGATTTTCATTCCTGGATGAAATGATACGAAGGTCTTATATCTTATACAAGTTTAACTTGGATCTACCTTTTCAGGTGTATACACATTGTATATTTTTTTAATGAAATCATGTCAATATAGTAATGTGATGTTAAAATAAAATAAGTTGAAATGTCATTAAATATTAATTAGTAAACGTCATTTATGATTTAAGTTAGATATCAAAATTTTTAAGTCAATAAATTCCTTTGCCATTCTAGCTACAGACTTTTCCGACAATCCAGTCTTTTGCTACTGTTTTGATTAAATATGTATCTAGTTCATATTCAACTCAATTTGGATCGTTTTTTTCTTTTAAATATTCATATAAGTGTAGAGTCATTTGCTTACACTGACTGTTGATTTTGTGTCCGAATATACTTCGGCTCATCTTCAGAATTTAGACAGACATTATTCCCTTGTGTAATTCTGTCAAAGCGTCCGCGTCTCTCAACTAGAGATGTAAAAATACCGTATTATACCAAATGGTACTGAATCATACCGGTATTTTACAATAAAATTCAGTATTTTTCGTATTATTCGTATTTTATTATTTTTTCTTATCACAAAGCAATTGGCTTAAGTTTTTCACGTATCACTGGAGAATGAATTTATATTTTCTGAAATATCTATACATATTATGAACATAAACATTGAAAACAATGCTTTCTTAGTATTTTTTCGACTGAATTCATGCATACAAAATATTGCTCGCACCATCACACACGTTGCACGAAGTGGCAACGTCGGATTTGTTTGCTGACAAATCTTACGTTCGCAAGCTTGTGTGTGTACATGTATTTATCACTGCACTTATGCACATTTTAGACATGGAAGTGGAAGAAAAAGATCCTCCTTATGAACACTAAACAATTCAGCACTATATTATACCTATATGATTATGTTTGCGATTATGTTGAAATTATCTTAAAAAATCATAATATCTGCATAACAATTTTCATTTATAAATTACTAGCTTTGCTCCCCTATTAAATCACCTTACAGACTATTTTTTGCCATAAAAAGCAACCTTTACTGTCGCTAACGCCGACTAGTGTGGGACTAATGAGCAGTTTTATTAGATACATATTAGTATTCTTTGTAAAATAAGAATCGAATTCGTAATCACTTTTCCAAGGAACCTTAAACATGAAACCAATATCGATTTTCTGAAAATTTAATGTCGGCCATCTTGGATTTATAAATGCGTGCCATTTTCGGAATCAGTAACCCTGTAAACCTGATTAACGATACCCATATCGTTTTAACTCCATACATCTATTATCTGTTTATTTATCTAATAATTAATATCTGTTAATTTCCACGTCTTAGTATTATTCTGAACAAAAAGCATAATATACACATAATTTAAAGTGTCTATCTACAAGAGTAACGAATTGCACACGTTCTTTCAACCCATATTTTTCCCCAACAATGCAAAACATAAAATACCAAAAATACCATATGAAATAGTATAATACGGTATTTTTGGTATTTTACCTTCGAGCACGTTTGGTATAATACCGGGCTTACATCTCTACTCTCAACACTTGCTATCGCTGGGTGCGTAGCAAGCGTAATGAAATATCGTGTTGCCTGTCGGCATAATGGGAACGTGCCCTAAGTAGTTACGTTAAAGCATGCAAAAAGCACATACAGGTACAGTCACGGAAAAAAAAATGTACATAAATATAACAACAAAAAATAAATGAAATCATCAAAAGATGCATTAACTTATTCTTTTTATTCAAGTATTCATTTTAAAATCCTTACTGAACACACATATAATTCTAGCCTGATAAGTAAAATTAGTCTAACATTTCAATAAAGGAAAGGGGTTTGAAATTATGTATTGTGTATTTTGAGTCGAGTTGATTAATATCGAATTAATTTTAATCGGCATAAATGTAGTGTTTACATTTGATTTAGTACACTATAATAGAAATGTTGCATTTGTTGCGATTAATAATTGCAACCGGTGTGCAATTTATGTTTTTAATCACTTCGTTCGTATCGACATTCAATAAGTTATTGTTATCGCGGCAGGATGATAGCAGTCTGAAGCAGAACTATTGTATTCGTCAGCTTAAAACCTATTATTAGATACCGGAAAAAAATGTGATATAATCGATCGGATTTAAACCGTAGGATTCTAATGTCGCGGTTTTTACAATGTTACGGCGCCATATGTAAATAGTGACGCAGCTTACGCGTTAAAAAAAGCACTTGCAAAATTCCACAGGCTTGATGTGTTGAAGTATAGTGATAAATTTTGTTTGGCGAGATGAGTCGATGTAGCCTATTTCAAGGAAACGCGTGACTTTGCGCGTCACGTGCAGCGTGGGTCTAAAGAAGCCATTTCTATAGAATACCGTTTATAGTGAAGCGACCTGCGTCGTCCCACGCACTCAAATTATAGAATTACGCGGCCTCGCCCATCGTTCCATCCGCCGCGTAGTTCTGGGCGACACCCTTATTGGCATGCTTCCAGCCAGTCGTGTTTGACTACCTACAAAGAGCAAACAGGTGAATTGTTTGTAATAATGGACGACTTCATTGACGTATTGCTGGAAGATTTCTTCACTTTTGCGCTTCACCATATGGCTCCATTCGGCTCGCTTCGCGCAAAGCCACAAACGAAGCCACGGGTCTCCTTGAAGGAGGCCTCTCAAAAAATATGGTTTGCTATTGTTGACATTCGACGAACGAAAATAATCAAATATTGAACTTAATTTATACTTAAAATATTTTTAATTCTACAATATCCTGCGGAGCACGGTGAAATAGTATTCTCGTGTCAAATGAGTGCGCAACTGATTCATGAAATAAAACATTCGAATTTTCTCGCTTAGACGATAGCATTTTAGGCGGATTAGAACTTCGTAAGCGCCAAATCAGTATTCTCCCAATAACTCCACTATTGTCAATTTTTAAAAATTTAAAATATTGAATTCTGCCCCTTCAGTGTTACATCATATATTTAAAAAAAAATGGTTCCCTGAAACGTTTTATTTAGAAAATAAACGGAAAAATTAATGTTGAAGATGATCCAACTTCGTGATAGTTTTCTATCAAGAAATTCGAAAAATCATTCCAAATCTGAAATATCCTTAACTTTTGTGAACCGTACATTTCTGATCCAGCGAACGCGCGCCGCACCATAGACGGCATCACCGGCCAATCGGTGGTGGTGTTCGCGGGGTCCGGCAACCCGCCCGCGGGCCCGCCGCCGTGCCTGCCGCTCAGCCGCATCCTCGACATGGCGCCCATCACCGTCACCGACCAGACGCCAATGGAGACCGTGGTGGACATGTTCCGGAAGCTGGGCCTCAGGCAGACGCTGGTCACGCATAATGGGTGAGTTTTGAGATATTGAGCTCCTTAGCGTTTTCCGTAGCGTACTCCTTGAGCCAGAAGGCGGTGGAGAGTTTGTAAGTTTTATTGTTTCCGCATACAACTTTGTGTCCTAGTGACATGAGAACTTCTTCAAAATTAAAAATCATAAGATTAACTGCAAGTTCTACTTAGTAAAGTTTTGAACCGACTTTAAAAAGGAGGTTTTCAATTCGCTCTGTATTTTTTTGACATCGTTAGAATTGGATAAAATTTGACTACGATAATGTATCTTATCGTTTATATTGGGACGTGTAAAAGTGCCCCCAGTGGGCCTGTATGCATAAATAACTAATTGGCTAATATTTGAGTTTGAGAAAA
The DNA here is from genome assembly GCA_963924145.1 of Pyrausta purpuralis. Taxonomy (NCBI): domain Eukaryota; kingdom Metazoa; phylum Arthropoda; class Insecta; order Lepidoptera; family Crambidae; genus Pyrausta; species Pyrausta purpuralis. Next base: position 28,600,245 of record OZ001647.1, read on the forward strand.
ATACTAATTTATCATATCGTATAACATAATAAAATGATACAAATATACGAATATCAAACAAAAAAACATACATACATAAACGAAATTTTGCGTGTTTGGGAGCCTTAATAAATCATCGTATTCAGTTAATATCGAATTCCAAAGACGTCACATAAAAACATGACAAATTAATCACCTTCTTTTGAAGTCGAAACTAGTAGAAAATTTTATGAGTTCTCATTTTGTAAAAGCTAAAACGCACAGTTTCCGATATTTAAGCAAAAAATAACTGTAAAGCCCTCCCCCTCGTGGTACAATTGATACGGGCTTGGACTTTTGATACGTTGAACTCCTAGTTTCATTATTCAACAGCATTGTCTAGTATTTCCTACCCTGCGACTGTCTTACCTTACCTACTGCGGACAACAGTTAACGACAAACTTTTTACCCTGTGATTGCGTGATAATTCACCATGTCTGCTCAGCGGACGTCGAGCTAGATTACTAAACGCTCGTTGACTTGCAGCCGTCTCCTCGGCGTGATCACCAAGAAGGACGTCCTGAGGCACGTGAAGCAGATGGACAACGAGGACCCCAGCTCGGTGCTGTTCAACTAGTGCCCGCGGAACCCCAAACGCGACTATCGTCACCCCATAAGTATGCCGGGATTATACACATAATCAAACTACGCACTTGCTACTAGGGCAACTAGTGGAGCAAGGGATAGCATTAAGTTGCCTTTTTTATTTTAGAAAATATTGTTATAAATTTAATTCGACCTTCGATCTAGGACCTTAACTAGTGTTTCGCTTTTACAAACGAACATCTTTATGATATGCGTTCCACAGTTGCACAAAGTAGGAATTATTCCACGTCTTGTGTATAAAATCAGGAATTCAGGATTTGCCGAGTCCCCTTCTTTACCTAAATACAATGATGTATAGTATCATCGTAAGTTCCATACTGTATCAAGTCGATGTAAACGCGGGTTTTAAAATATACGTGTAAATACGCGTTCGAATATAGTATAAGTGAATTTGTGTTTATAAATATTTTGTTATTATGTACATTTTGTATCGAGATTATTTATTGAATAGGGCGCGTCGCGTAATGTTCAACACTATCACAAATCGCGCGACCGACACGCCGCGCGCGATCATCACACCTCAGTATTTTCAACTGTAGAACATTCTTAATAAATTTATTGTACAAAGTGTTATATTTGCCGCTATTGTTGCAGCAACAGCGTAGCTACTATTTATTTTAAATGAATTTACTAGGCAAACTTCACGGGGATTTCCGAGACGGACTACTTACTGAGCCTATAGTATTACGGAGGTCGACGTCACGCGTCACTAGGTTAAGTTGAAGAGATTTTTATCGATTCGAACATATTACTATATTTATATTTAAATGTTTATCTTGTGTATGTAATAATAAATAAATTCATATGCATAATATTTGACCAGTATCGCATATTGGGTGTACCTAATTTTTACAAACTATAATATTATTTTATACAATCATATATGATCAATTTTTCTAATATTATACGTATTAGAGTAACAGTTTAATTCGTATTCTATTCATATACGTATACGTTCAAATTGATTTTAAAATATACTTTTTATAATTTTGGACGTGATTGTAATTTTTTTCTTTTTATTCACACAACAGCTCAGTCTAATGTAAAACAATTTTATACAAAGAAAATTAGTGAATTTTAACTCGTTATTTTGTTAGTCTCATTTTAAAGTAATTATTTTCTTATGTAAATTTTATTTTTATAACATTTAGTCTTATGAATCTTCATAAGACAATTCACGTGAATAAAGGCAAACAAAAAAAACTATCATTTCATATGTAATTCTTATTTTCTGCTTCATGTCCAGTAAAGTATGGAAACTTATAGCTAAAAAAAAACATTCTTCTTTCCTTCCCACCTCGAACGGCAGCATATTATTCAAAATATTAAAACAGAGTTTTAGATATGGGGACCCATGAGATTTCATTAATCACGTTTTTATAAAGAAAACAAAAATTCTAAAGTTTACAATTGAATAGTTTATTAATAATTAGTGAAAAAAGTTCTTTTAACGATTAAACAGTAGAATTTCGTGTGCGCTATCAATATTAGTTTAAAAGTAGCTATGTAGGGGTACAACTTAATAGTGCAATATTTTGCGCATTACTAGATGCCTATTGTTTTGTCCTTAAACGATAGAAGTAGCGGCAGTACTGAGCCATACATAATAAAATAAGATTAGTTTTCGGGGCAACTACGGAGTTCTTTCATCTGATTAGATTTTATCATAAAGAATCTGCTTATTTATAGACGTGTCATGTAAATATTGTAAATAAATGAAATATTACGGTAAAATACAAGGCCGGGTATTTTAGGAGGCCCGGCCACATCAACAGGCGACAGACGTGAATGGTATCGCGTTCTCTAACGTCGAAAACTGTGACGCGTTTACGCGTTTCGACCAATTCACACTTAAACCGTTTATTCAGAATTCGTTTCCCCTCATGTATTTCCTTTTATCACAATTTACAAAAATTTAATGCAAGTGTAGTGATCACTCAGTTATGTAATTATCTGAAGGTGAATTTATAACTGTAGGTACAAAACAAAACTGTCAAAAGTGGGCAATAAGAATAGTTATGTTATATTATATTATATTAACAACTAGAATTGACTTTAAGACTTGAAGTGGGTATAATACCGTTTTGACCGTGTTGGGTGAATTATACAGGGTGTTGTTTCGGTCAGCAACGAGCGACTGAGTGGTTGTACAAACGATACTGATGCCAAAAAATAAATATTTATATATATATTTTTAATGGAAAACCCAAAAAAAATAATATTGCAGACTAGCGCGCAGGTCAAAACCACCAGCACCAGCCTCGCCTCTTCGTAGCTTACTAGCTACAGCGTAGTATTTCAAAGATATACGCGAGCTTCGTGTGAAGGTGCGAGTTTTTTAGAATGCTATGAAGAGGTTTTCCTGTATAAAACTTGCATATAATTCAAGGAATATATATATATTAGAATAAGCATAACTCATATTATCATCCCTGAGCTGGATGTCACTGACCAAAACAACACACTATGTTGGGTGATGTATAAGGGGTTGAGTGACCAAATTTATTGTCACCATCACACACAGTCATCACTTTTAGAAATAAATTTTTACTAAGACAAATTTATTTGTATATTGAGAGCCTATGTAAAATTTTACAAAAATAGTTTCTGATTTCAACTGTATAAACTAATGAAATTGAGTACTTTTATTTAATTCTGCTTGTTACATGCATCTTAAAGTCATATTCTGCAAACCCTAAGGCATGGTCTACGATTACTGCAATCGAAGACCACGTTATCACACTATTTGTATCGTTCGTATATTGGATATTAATTAATTACTGTCATTGTATTTTTATATAAATGGACTGAAGTTGTTAAGTGTTTGTAAATATTACACTAGGTGTACCCGATTGAAGAATGGCCTGACTTTTTATATATTGTACCTAATTACAGCCGTATTTTTCGTCAACTATAACAGGCTGTATGAATTAATAAATATCTTCTCGTACCTTATTAAAATTAAGAATGTCCTGGCCCCTTGAATCGTAGAAACAACGGTTAAGCTCTTTGCCCAGTACACCGTAGCATACAACTAGCATGACCGTGCTAGGAACGTGGCCGGAAAAATAATCTTTGTATTGATAGCTATAACACCGACCACTCGCAAAATACGTTCTAGGGCGCTCTTGCTCTCGCTCCATATGACACTGTCAATCCGTGCAGTGGGCAAGATAGAGCGTATCGTGTTGCTTTTAGTGCCTGCCACGTTTCTTGCACGGTCATGGTATGGCACGGTGCAGTGGGAATACACCTTTAATGTGAAGCTCACAAATGTAAGCAAACAGACAGAGTAAATACTAGTGAATGTTTCCTGCCGCGCTGAAGCAGCCCCGGCGCGCGGTGCGCGTCCCCGCGTCCAGCATTCGTGTTTCCTCGCGAGTATGCAAATCAGTATTTAATCAAATAAATGGATGTTTACATGTTTAACTTTCATATCTGAATGTATCAAGTTGAAAAACAATATATTATATGCAATGATTTTAATTTATTTCTATTTGCTGTACATTAATAAAATAAAATGTTTGCAGATGAAATGATATTCATTTGGTTTTACTTTGTAGCATATTTTAAACTGATTGTAGGCTCTTTGTTGGATTGTTTCAATGAAATTCGTTTGTTACGAAGAAATCATTTTTATTTTTAGTTAATACATACATGTACATCTGGTTATACAATAAACATTAGTAATTCTCTAGGAGGGCCTCTCCACGATACAACATCGCTCGCACGAGCGGGTACAATACAGTGCAAGTATCGACTATGTGATTACAGCCAAGCGTATAAAAAAACTAGCCAAATTGTTGTACAAAAATATTGTAATTGTAATTCATGATATTATTTAAATTCATACGTATAACAGCAAGGCCAACAGATTGGTATCGCGCGTTAATTTGTTACCCCGAACAGCTGGTAGTCACAAAACATCAAAATAAAATAAACAAATAAATATTGTCATCAAATATTACAATACAAAAAGGACATAATATCACAAAATACAGATGAGTAACATAAAAAAAAAGTACACGTTTGATTATGCACGGTATTATCAACTACTGTTGCAATAAAGGATATGTTTGTCGCATTGGATAGCAAGCGGAGGACCGGAGTCCTAGTTCAGGAACATATCAGCCTATTCAAATAGTGGTAATACACGAGTCGCTAGATCTGACGAATTTCATATTCTCCAGAGTTTTACTCTAACTGGTATAATTACATCAAGTATTTGGTTCTCACAATCAATATCCTACCTGAGATCAGATAATTGAAAACTAAAGTCAGTACATTTGTTAATTATTATTATTACTGTCAGTATACTTGGTTCACTAACTAATGAATTAGGTCGCACTGGCCGCGCGCCTGCGCCGTTGTTCGGTGCTCTTATTAATATTATTAGGAATATTACCGTAATCTACTTAAGATGCGTTTCTAAAAATATTTCCTGGGTTTTACTATTTTGTTCTTAACAAATCGACTAAAAAACTTATCCAGTAACTTCCGCGTATTGTTAAATCAACATAATCCAAAATCGAAATCGCGAAACTGAGACGTTTTTATATACTTCATATTATTATTATATCAAATATTCTCCTTTAAGTGTAAGAAAGATCGTTAAATATATAAGAATGATACGGAGTACATTAATTGGCAGGGAAAAGAAAACGAAGGCGACAAAACTGACGATAGAGATGTCTCAATTTTGCGGTCGACTAGTCTTTGTTAGAAACCCTTTTGGGAAGATGTACAAAAGAAGCGCATATGTTCGTATGAGGAGGTTCGCGATGCGTAGTATAGTATTAAGCATTTTCATTGTGATAATTTGTGATATAAAAAAAATTGAACTAGATCAATGCACGGGGCTAAAGCGGTAAACAAACTGATACAGCGTATGGCCTGTAGTAGGAGCAAACGGTTATATAAATAATTCTACACAGTATACGTACTCAATTACATTGACCTGGTCATAGTGCTCTAAAATGCTTTAACTCGGAGTCATTTAAATCCGGTTCGATTTGTTTTACTAGAATACGAGTATAACAAAACATTTATTTTAAATTATTTTAAATTAAAACCATTTACAATTGTCAACATTTCGAAATTTTCATATGCACTTTTTTATTTTTTTCCTGAAAGACCTTCAAAAATGAAGGCACCCATATTTTTTCATTTTCATTTCTTTTCAATATTTTCTCTAATAATAATTGTTTAAAAACTCCATTCTAAAAGAGCGTAAGTACAGGAAGTTGGATGTTACGAGGTTACGTCTCTGCTATATTCGATAAAAATATATCTGACGTTTATAGTGTTGTGGTCTGTATCAATTGTAGAATTAAGATGTCGATATCAATGGTATATCCATTGAGTCCATTGAATTATTATTTATTACATTATTATTTAATCCTACGTAATTTAAGTTATGTTAAAAGTAACCAAATAAAACAACGCAACAACCTTTCTTATTTAATATTATTATGATGTCTGAAAATTACTCCAATATTTTCTCATAACTACTAATATCAATCATATTTCGAATGAGGAATCATCATTATTATTTTGTATCTGAACTAAAAATTTGTTTGCATGTTTGTTTAAAAAAAATCTTCAATTTACCACATCGTAATTTATCGATAATGTCTAATACAATACCGGAAACAACAACAACACTAAACGTCAAAGTGACGACTGACAGCAAGCTCAAAGTTCAAAAGCATTTTTTTTCTGCATGAAATGTCATTGCAAAGGCGTAACCTGTGAAATGCCAACTTCCATGTTCTTTTCAGACTTTTTCATTTAACTTTAAAAATAAAGCGGAAACAAATCTGAAGAAATGTTCAACGTGTTTAGAAATGCAAAATCTTGAAATGGTTTTCGAATTTTTATACCTTTACATAAATGAAATGTTGTCAATTGATTACTGGTTACTTAAAGGATCCATATTTAAAAATTTTTGTTCCTATTACAGGCCACACTCTGTATTTGTCATATTCGGTATATTAGCGATCCATAACAGTTTTTGTACCGAGTTTAGTAAACTGTTATACTTCAAAATTTAGATAAGCATAAGTGTTTTATGCGTTGCTTGTCGAATATAGTAAACGATCATTTTATAACCTTAAAAGGTATCAATAATAAAATTAAAATTTCATTTTTAAAGATTTCAGTGGCCAATCACTAACAACTCTACGTAGGCTGTGAGTAATGTGTTCATCTTATTATTTAATGAATTATTACGTTAAGACGGTATGTTAAGATTGTTTACAAAATTCACCAAGTAGAGAAAAATGGATCTTCGGTTTTTTTATTGTATCAAAGTACCAATCATTAAGCTCTGGTCAATAAAAAAATTCTTCGCCCCTCATAATTTTTTAAACACATGCTTACTTTTGTAAAGTAAGTATTCCAGAGCGGGCTATAGCAGGTAACAACATTTATGGATCGCTTTTACAGTATGCAGGTCGGTTTTAAAACATGTAACAAAGGCTTAATTATAATGCTATTTTCTTTGCTTGTATGTCAAATGTGTGATTTCCTTTGATTTGACATTTATAACCCACAGATTACAACCGCAAGTAAATCTAATACTAGACTACTTACACATTATAATTGCAACATCGTTAAATAAACGTAAAAGTGTGTTTAGTTCGATCTGCTATTATATGTACTTGGCGTTGTAACAAACGTCAAATCCATGGAAATTCACGATCAATGGTTAGGTGAGAGAGTGCTATTAACAGACGCGAGGCCGATAGGGCGCAGTGACGAACAGAGATGCGCTCTACGCAACTAAGGATACTCATGAACTTACCGAGACGAGAGAGCCGACCGTTAGGACTCCTTGTAAACATTTTATTGAATGCCCATTCGTTAACATAACGTATTACATGTCAATAAAATCGTGTATGAGATATAGATAATGCCACCATTACAGACTCGTGTTAGCTAGCACTGGATTAAGAGATGATTTGTCTGTTCATCTTGATCGATAAATGCTGAACTTCGTTTAGGATGTTGTTTGCGGCTGGATTTGGATAATGGGTACTTGAAGTATATACTAATATAGGGAGTTACTCGCAGTCAAGTTTAATAATAAAATCAGCCCTGTATCACTATTTTTTGCTGCCAGCAATTGTGGATGTTAACCCTGGTCTGTGCAAGTAGGCTTAAATGTCAAATAACCGTTTCAACAGTTTAAAGCAATTATTTCACAAGTTATTTTACAAAATTGAAGCACGTTACACGCGAGCAAAACAAAACTACCATTTGCCTCGCGCTCGAAGTTCTAAATTACATTGGCGTCAGTTGTTATTATTGCATTAGGGTAAGCCCGCGCTAAGCGCCTCCCACTGGGTGGGCGGGATATTGTCTCGCCCGGACTAGCCCACGCGGCTAACACGTACTTACACGGTTGCATAACGTGTTTACGAGCTAGCTCGACTTGTCGTTCGACAAAATTATTTATTTTCCAAGTAGTAATGATAACTGAGTAAAAAATGTATGCTGAATTTCATATAACTAAAAATACGTGCCAAAAGTTAGATGAACGGAAAAAAAGTGATGGGCATTCAATATTTTGGCCATAACATAAACACCAGAATACTGTTAATTTATTATGAGAGACAATTTCCCAAAAAAAGTTAACAAATTAGTAACAAATCGTTATCACAAATACGTTAGGCGAACATTTTGTACCAACCGAACCCAAATACCTTACAAATAAACCATAGTTTATACCTACCTATAATAATACCTAGTCTCACATAATAAATTAACACAAGAAAAGATTGCGCTTTGGAGCCAAGCAGGTTTCATGAAAGTATTTTTTCTTTTTCTATAATTCATCAGAAAACAATTAAGAGTACCTAAATCTTTTATGATATACTACTTCATTGCTGTGATTGAATTATTCAACCATAGCCTATAAAATACTCAATATAATATGGGTGACATTTTCATCTAGAAAAACCCCACGTAAATTAAAAGGTAACGAAACAAATTAATAAATGTGAGGAGTATGTAATCAGTAACATTCTTTAATACCTACTACTATAAAGATTCAAGTGAAGAGGTATATTTTTCGTTATGCTGTTTTTTTCAAATAAACTCCAAAGCGATTTAAACTGACCACTTCCAGTTTACAACCTGTCTGACCAGAGTATAAAATAACGGTCATTCCCCATATGCAAACTAAACTCAAAGGTAGGTAGCTAACTTCGACCGGAGAGATAGGATTTCCTATTGCCAGAAGTTTTATAAGGATCAAAATGTAAAGGTACATAACCATTTCTATCTCTAGTAGGGCAAAACCAGGAATAGATTGGATATAGGGAATGGGCGTAAACCGGGTTCACAAGTTGTCCTTGAGCGCGTGTCTCGCGATCCTCGCACGCAACGCGCGCACGGCGCGGCGCGGGCGTCGCTAGCGGTGCGCGCGCGCCGCAGCGCATCAGCCCAGCTCCTGCCGCTGCAGCGCCACCGACACCTTGTACAGGCTCTCCATCATGAACGACAGGTTCTGGGATAGCTCGTTCACGGGACGCGTTATTGCTACCATGTCTGGGGAGGGAAAGTTCTTGTTTGATAACACTTTCCCTTCATGACAAGTTATTTAAATTTTACAACTTTTGATATTGGTGATTTAATATTGACAACAAAGAAAGAGTTGGTGTTTGGATACTAGAGTCAAACAATAATGGTTGCTGAAAAGCTATATCTTTCCTTACTTATGATTTGATTCTGGTATCCGAACGGCCTGACTGGGTAAAGCTCGCCACCTCATATTTACCTGAATAGATACAACTATTGGCACCACTTGCGCATGTTATTTTTACTTAGATTCTAGTCAGTGAAATATCCCAAAGCTAAACTAGTCGTAACATGCTCAAGTCGGGCTAGTGGTTTCATAAGTGAAAATCAATAGAGTAAAAAGGAACGACCTCTTCTCGTAGCCAATTGTGCTGTAACAGCACAATTTCCCAGAGAGTTTTGGGCCAATTTTGTAGAGTGTATTTACCTGGATGTGCCTGCGCCAGCCCCTTGCAGTAGACGTGCAGCAGGCTGGTGACGTCGTCCTCGGGCAGCTCGCCGCGCTCCAGGATGCGCTCCGCGTTGCGCTCGCGCACCAGCGCCAGCGCCGCGCCCCACCTGCGCACACGCACCTACTGTAGCCGCTTGTTGCTATGCAAACGACAACTCGTTCGCTTTTTGTATGCAAAATGAGTGAATTTGTTTCACTTTACGGCCGTTAAATAGGCACTGAGGACACTTACACGGTCCAATATAACTCAATATAAACCCTACCACAGCTTCGGGATAATTGTAGGCTAATGCTGAGAAGAAGCTGCGCAACAAACTCAGTAACTATTGTCAATGCCTCTTTTCAAAAGGTTAACAATGTTTGTAGTGATCATGTAAGTCAATACATTATTAACTATTCAATCATCATCAAATTTGAAATACTCTTTCGTCATAAGGGTTTCTTTGATTTAAACGTATTGAGCGGTAAGTTTACAATGTGTTCTGGTAGTTAATTAAAAATTTGATCCCTTTCCCCATGAAAGACTACCAACTTTTCGAAGCCTAAATTGTGGAATAGCAAGCTTATCCTCATTCCTAGTAATATATATATGTTACTTTTATTCGTGAATAAATGTATTTTTTTCCGTACATACCTCCATTAAACTTTCATAAATATACTGAGAGGCTATAGTTCATATTCTAATTTCTTTAAACACCTCTCGTTAAAAATCTTGAGGTTTAAGATTATAAATAGCTCGCACGGCTCTTTTTTATAATACAAAAATTGATTCTATACCAGCAGCCGCGCCCCACAGTAAAATGCAAACATTAGTCAAAGGTCAACCGGAGATAGCATTTCCTCGACCAGAGATAGGATTTCCTACTGCCAGAAGTTATATGGGGACAAAAAGTCTAAAGGTAGAAACCATTTCTGTCTCTAGTAGGGCGAAACCTTAGATGTAATTGATATAGGAAACATCAGTTACTGTATTTACCCGGTTACCGTAATAAGGACCTGTCAAATATGTCACGTTCCTCTCGCTTCGCCGCTCACCCACCCGTGTTATTCTAATTTGCGTATTTACATTTCAATTTGGAACACTTATCACCGCGCAGTGACGGCGACAGGTCCCTTCTTACGATAACCAGGTTATAAGTGTCAATTTACTGTCTCGTCATATTACTCGCCAAGTGTAATCAGCAGATTAAGTTTACTATGTCAGAAACGAGTTTTAAGTAGTTTGCCAAGAGAATCATGCCCCTAGAAAAGCAGGCCGTATCACTAACAAAATCTTTGAAGAGTCAACGCCTAATGTACGCTGAATACCTGGTTTCCCATGATTTTCCACGTCCTTTCCATTCTCGTCCATTTTCATCCTCGTGAATTGAATCCGTTAAAATATATGACAGATATTAATATTTTTGCCATAATAAGAAATCAGGACACGATTGATTCACTTGACTGAGTCTGCTCACTCAATCGGAAAGAGGTCCGAAACGTTTAAAGGTAAACAATATCCCATTTTACTGTTCATGAAACTGAAATTAATTTAGTCTTTGATGTTTTAAGCTTATGCTATGTTCAAGCCCCTTTTTAGGGGTTCCGTAGCCGAATGGCAAAAAACGGAACCCTTATAGTTTCGTCAAGTCTACCTGTCTGTCCGTATGTCACAGTAACTTTATTCTGAAACTATTAAGTACACAGTTAAAACTTGGTAGATAGGTGTATCCTTTGCCCGCTTTACGATTCTTGTACAAAAAATGAAAGATAATATTATTATAGCGAAGCTTCGATAGATGGAACTAAAACTTCTAACTTAACTAAACTAAATGACATGGAGTTTTTTTTTAATTTCTCCAAATATCTAAAGTTTGGGAGATAGACGCTTCCAAATTGGTAAAATGGTCGTGTCCTCTCTCTAACTTTTGAACTAAGCAAGTAAAAACGTTTAGAGAAAAAAGGAATGAAGATTTTAATGAAAATTCTCAACGAAAATTGGTTAAACGAAATCGAACAAGTAGTTTTTGAGAAATAGCACATTTCAACATCCGCAAATATAACTAATTTCCTTTCATACAAACACTGAAAAACAAAGTTATGTTAACAAAATATTGTAAGTAGTATTTCGGCTAATTGGAAGTAAGTGGACCCATTATTTAGTTAAATTAACCCGGAACAAGAGGCACGAAACCCTCAGTAAGCGAGTCCGATTCGCACTTGGCCGGGTTTTAATCCTCGTCAATCACTTAGGTCTTATATTGTTGACGTTTTCAATAAAGCAACGAGTTCCAAATGTATGGGATAGTATTATTGTTAGCAATAAGTAACAACTCGACTAGCCGCCTGCCGCTACGTGCCTGCATTAAATGCACTCGAGGCACTAAGTGAAGCTCGAATGACCTACCATTATGGACTAATCCGGCTTTTCAAGAGCCCTCCATTACGGCCCCTGGCTTAAAGGGCCAGTTAAAATGATTCGTTAGCTGCTGTTTAAATCAAATAAATGCAGATTCGTAAACATGGGATTTGAATACTGTTTAAGAGTATCTATTGCAGATTTGTGCGTAGTGATGTTGGATACTCTCTGTTTGAGAAGTTTGTGTGAGAAGTGTAGGAATAAGGAATCTGGTTTTTTGGAGCTCCGTTTATTTATAGATTACTTTCCAGTAGAACACTTCTTTCCTTTCCTAGAATTAAAATTAATACGAATCTCTACATTCTGCGTTTAAACCTTACGTTGTTACTTACTCTCGTCGTCACTTAACGCAATGGCTTTGTAATATCTCTACATTCTACACATTACATATGGTTTTGTGCTTGAAGGCGTCTGCGAGATAGGGGAAGGGTCCGGATCCTTTTTACCGATCAAATAAAGGAGGTAATCAGTTCGACTTGTATGTGTCTAATATCGTTAGAATTGGATAACACTTTAGTATGTCGATCTAGTAAGGATTGCACTTTTTTTTTTAAATGTAAGTATGTTTGTTTCAGGATTTCTCGAAAACGAAGTCATAGCGAGATGATTCTATTTTAGTTTAACAGATATAGTTCATCAAAAGGTACAGTGATAATTTATCAAATCAAGTACAATAATTTTTGAGATACGAGTAAAATTGCTAAAAATCATGAATTTCTAAACTAACGCCTTTAAAAACTGACTAAAAAGCTTTAACTTAACGCATTCGTCTTCTATTCAGGAGAAACAAATTATTTTGGATTCGGTGCATGATATGTGTAGAGTATTGGTGTACGGCTTGACTACAATAACCAGGTGGGTAATGTGTGGTGTGCGTACCTCTGCAGCTGCATCAGATGCAGCAGGCGCGCGTCGTCGGCGGGCGCGGGCGAGTGGTCCCACGCGTCCCCGCCGCCCGCCGCCTGCAGCGCCGCGCGCACAGACATCACCGCCATGCTCATCTCCACACCCTGGACAACCGATAACAAAAATTGTACCCAAAGGACACACACATGTCAATGCATTGCTTGGACTTGGGCACGGAATACTTGCAGTCTAAGTGTCTAAACACACTATGCCGAAGTAACGCGACCGATGTTCCGCAGCTGATTTTACGTTCCGACGTATTTGGCTAATATGACTCATTATAAGCGCCGAACTTACTGACAATATGTGCTCTACAGTCTACAGAATAAGTGTCTAAAAACACTACGCTGAGGTAACGCGACCAGAGTTCCGCGGCTGATTTTACGTTCCGACGTATTTGGCTGATATGACTCATTATAAGCGCCGAACTTACTGACAATATGTGCTCTACAGTCTACAGAATAAGTGTCTAAAAACACTACGCTGAGGTAACGCGACCAGAGTTCCGCGGCTGATTTTACGTTCCGACGTATTTGGCTGATATGACTCATTATAAGCGCCGAACTTACTGACAATATGTGCTCTACAGTCTACAGAATAAGTGTCTAAAAACACTACGCTGAGGTAACGCGACCAGAGTTCCGCGGCTGATTTTACGTTCCGACGTATTTGGCTGATATGACTCATTATAAGCGCCGAACTTACTGACAATATGTGCTCTACAGTCTACAGAATAAGTGTCTAAAAACACTACGCTGAGGTAACGCGACCAGAGTTCCGCGGCTGATTTTACGTTCCGACGTATTTGGCTGATATGAGTCATTATAAGCGCCGAACTTACTGACAATATGTGCTCTACAGTCTACAGAATAAGTGTCTAAAAACACCGCTGAGGTAACGCGACCAGAGTTCCGCGGCTGATTTTACGTTCCGACGTATTTGGCTGATATGAGTCATTATAAGCGCCGAACTTACTGACAATATGTGCTCAACAGTCTACAGAATAAGTGTCTAAAAACACTACGCTGAGGTAACGCGACCAGAGTTCCGCGGCTGATTTTACGTTCCGACGTATTTGGCTGATATGAGTCATTATAAGCGCCGAACTTACTGACAATATGTGCTCTACAGTCTACAGAATAAGTGTCTAAAAACACTACGCTGAGGTAACGCGACCAGAGTTCCGCGGCTGATTTTACGTTCCGACGTATTTGGCTGATATGAGTCATTATAAGCGCCGAACTTACTGACAATATGTGCTCTACAGTCTACAGAATAAGTGTCTAAAAACACTACGCTGAGGTAACGCGACCAGAGTTCCGCGGCTGATTTTACGTTCCGACGTATTTGGCTGATATGAGTCATTATAAGCGCCGAACTTACTGACAATATGTGCTCTACAGTCTACAAAATAAGTGTCTAAAAACACTACGCTGAGGTAACGCGACCAGAGTTCCGCGGCTGATTTTACGTTCCGACGTATTTGGCTGATATGACTCATTATAAGCGCCAAACTTACTGACAATATGTGCTCTACAGTCTACAGAATAAGTGTCTAAAAACACTACGCTGAGGTAACGCGACCAGAGTTCCGCGGCTGATTTTACGTTCCGACGTATTTGGCTGATATGAGTCATTATAAGCGCCGAACTTACTGACAATATGTGCTCTACAGTCTACAGAATAAGTGTCTAAAAACACCGCTGAGGTAACGCGACCAGAGTTCCGCGGCTGATTTTACGTTCCGACGTATTTGGCTGATATGAGTCATTATAAGCGCCGAACTTACTGACAATATGTGCTCAACAGTCTACAGAATAAGTGTCTAAAAACACTACGCTGAGGTAACGCGACCAGAGTTCCGCGGCTGATTTTACGTTCCGACGTATTTGGCTGATATGAGTCATTATAAGCGCCGAACTTACTGACAATATGTGCTCTACAGTCTACAGAATAAGTGTCTAAAAACACTACGCTGAGGTAACGCGACCAGAGTTCCGCGGCTGATTTTACGTTCCGACGTATTTGGCTGATATGAGTCATTATAAGCGCCGAACTTACTGACAATATGTGCTCTACAGTCTACAGAATAAGTGTCTAAAAACACTACGCTGAGGTAACGCGACCAGAGTTCCGCGGCTGATTTTACGTTCCGACGTATTTGGCTGATATGAGTCATTATAAGCGCCGAACTTACTGATAATATGTGCTCTACAGTCTACAAAATAAGTGTCTAAAAACACTACGCTGAGGTAACGCGACCAGAGTTCCGCGGCTGATTTTACGTTCCGACGTATTTGGCTGATATGACTCATTATAAGCGCCAAACTTACTGACAATATGTGCTCTACAGTCTACAGAATAAGTGTCTAAAAACACTACGCTGAGGTAACGCGACCAGAGTTTCGCGGCTGATTTTACGTTCCGACGTATTTGGCTGATATGAGTCATTATAAGCGCCGAACTTACTGACAATATATGCTCTACAGTCTACAGAATAAGTGTCTAAAAACACTACGCTGAGGTAACGCGACCAGAGTTCCGCGGCTGATTTTACGTTCCGACGTATTTGGCTGATATGACTCATTATAAGCGCCGAACTTACTGACAATATGTGCTCTACAGTCTACAGAATAAGTGTCTAAAAACACTACGCTGAGGTAACGCGACCAGAGTTCCGCGGCTGATTTTACGTTCCGACGTATTTGGCTGATATGAGTCATTATAAGCGCCGAACTTACTGACAATATGTGCTCTACAGTCTACAGAATAAGTGTCTAAAAACACTACGCTGAGGTAACGCGACCAGAGTTCCGCGGCTGATTTTACGTTCCGACGTATTTGGCTGATATGAGTCATTATAAGCGCCGAACTTACTGACAATATGTGCTCTACAGTCTACAGAATAAGTGTCTAAAAACACTACGCTGAGGTAACGCGACCAGAGTTCCGCGGCTGATTTTACGTTCCGACGTATTTGGCTGATATGAGTCATTATAAGCGCCGAACTTACTGACAATATGTGCTCTACAGTCTACAGAATAAGTGTCTAAAAACACTACGCTGAGGTAACGCGACCAGAGTTCCGCGGCTGATTTTACGTTCCGACGTATTTGGCTGATATGAGTCATTATAAGCGCCGAACTTACTGACAATATGTGCTCTACAGTCTACAGAATAAGTGTCTAAAAACACTACGCTGAGGTAACGCGACCAGAGTTCCGCGGCTGATTTTACGTTCCGACGTATTTGGCTGATATGAGTCATTATAAGCGCCGAACTTACTGACAATATGTGCTCTACAGTCTACAGAATAAGTGTCTAAAAACACTACGCTGAGGTAACGCGACCAGAGTTCCGCGGCTGATTTTACGTTCCGACGTATTTGGCTGATATGAGTCATTATAAGCGCCGAACTTACTGACAATATGTGCTCAACAGTCTACAGAATAAGTGTCTAAAAACACTACGCTGAGGTAACGCGACCAGAGTTCCGCGGCTGATTTTACGTTCCGACGTATTTGGCTGATATGAGTCATTATAAGCGCCGAACTTACTGACAATATGTGCTCTACAGTCTACAGAATAAGTGTCTAAAAACACTACGCTGAGGTAACGCGACCAGAGTTCCGCGGCTGATTTTACGTTCCGACGTATTTGGCTGATATGAGTCATTATAAGCGCCGAACTTACTGACAATATGTGCTCTACAGTCTACAGAATAAGTGTCTAAAAACACTACGCTGAGGTAACGCGACCAGAGTTCCGCGGCTGATTTTACGTTCCGACGTATTTGGCTGATATGAGTCATTATAAGCGCCGAACTTACTGACAATATGTGCTCTACAGTCTACAAAATAAGTGTCTAAAAACACTACGCTGAGGTAACGCGACCAGAGTTCCGCGGCTGATTTTACGTTCCGACGTATTTGGCTGATATGACTCATTATAAGCGCCAAACTTACTGACAATATGTGCTCTACAGTCTACAGAATAAGTGTCTAAAAACACTACGCTGAGGTAACGCGACCAGAGTTCCGCGGCTGATTTTACGTTCCGACGTATTTGGCTGATATGAGTCATTATAAGCGCCGAACTTACTGACAATATGTGCTCTACAGTCTACAGAATAAGTGTCTAAAAACACCGCTGAGGTAACGCGACCAGAGTTCCGCGGCTGATTTTACGTTCCGACGTATTTGGCTGATATGAGTCATTATAAGCGCCGAACTTACTGACAATATGTGCTCAACAGTCTACAGAATAAGTGTCTAAAAACACTACGCTGAGGTAACGCGACCAGAGTTCCGCGGCTGATTTTACGTTCCGACGTATTTGGCTGATATGAGTCATTATAAGCGCCGAACTTACTGACAATATGTGCTCTACAGTCTACAGAATAAGTGTCTAAAAACACTACGCTGAGGTAACGCGACCAGAGTTCCGCGGCTGATTTTACGTTCCGACGTATTTGGCTGATATGAGTCATTATAAGCGCCGAACTTACTGACAATATGTGCTCTACAGTCTACAGAATAAGTGTCTAAAAACACTACGCTGAGGTAACGCGACCAGAGTTCCGCGGCTGATTTTACGTTCCGACGTATTTGGCTGATATGAGTCATTATAAGCGCCGAACTTACTGACAATATGTGCTCTACAGTCTACAAAATAAGTGTCTAAAAACACTACGCTGAGGTAACGCGACCAGAGTTCCGCGGCTGATTTTACGTTCCGACGTATTTGGCTGATATGACTCATTATAAGCGCCAAACTTACTGACAATATGTGCTCTACAGTCTACAGAATAAGTGTCTAAAAACACTACGCTGAAGTAACGCGACCAGAGTTCCGCGGCTGATTTTACGTTCCGACGTATTTGGCTGATATGAGTCATTATAAGCGCCGAACTTACTGACAATATGTGCTCTACAGTCTACAGAATAAGTGTCTAAAAACACTACGCTGAGGTAACGCGACCAGAGTTCCGCGGCTGATTTTACGTTCCGACGTATTTGGCTGATATGAGTCATTATAAGCGTCGAACTTACTGACAATATGTGCTCTACAGTCTACAGAATAAGTGTCTAAAAACACTACGCTGAGGTAACGCGACCAGAGTTCCGCGGCTGATTTTACGTTCCGACGTATTTGGCTGATATGAGTCATTATAAGCGCCGAACTTACTGACAATATGTGCTCTACAGTCTACAGAATAAGTGTCTAAAACACTACGCTGAGGTAACGCGACCAGAGTTCCGCGGCTGATTTTACGTTCCGACGTATTTGGCTGATATGACTCATTATAAGCGCCGAACTTACTGACAATATGTGCTCTACAGTCTACAGAATAAGTGTCTAAAAACACTACGCTGAGGTAACGCGACCAGAGTTCCGCGGCTGATTTTACGTTCCGACGTATTTGGCTGATATGAGTCATTATAAGCGCCGAACTTACTTACAATATGTGCTCTACAGTCTACAGAATAAGTGTCTAAAAACACTACGCTGAGGTAACGCGACCAGAGTTCCGCGGCTGATTTTACGTTCCGACGTATTTGGCTGATATGACTCATTATAAGCGCCGAACTTACTGACAATATGTGCTCTACAGTCTACAGAATAAGTGTCTAAAAACACTACGCTGAGGTAACGCGACCAGAGTTCCGCGGCTGATTTTACGTTCCGACGTATTTGGCTGATATGACTCATTATAAGCGCCGAACTTACTGACAATATGTGCTCTACAGTCTACAGAATAAGTGTCTAAAAACACTACGCTGAGGTAACGCGACCAGAGTTCCGCGGCTGATTTTACGTTCCGACGTATTTGGCTGATATGAGTCATTATAAGCGCCGAACTTACTGACAATATGTGCTCTACAGTCTACAGAATAAGTGTCTAAAAACACTACGCTGAGGTAACGCGACCAGAGTTCCGCGGCTGATTTTACGTTCCGACGTATTTGGCTGATATGACTCATTATAAGCGCCGAACTTACTGACAATATGTGCTCTACAGTCTACAGAATAAGTGTCTAAAAACACTACGCTGAGGTAACGCGACCAGAGTTCCGCGGCTGATTTTACGTTCCGACGTATTTGGCTGATATGAGTCATTATAAGCGCCGAACTTACTGACAATATGTGCTCTACAGTCTACAGAATAAGTGTCTAAAAACACTACGCTGAGGTAACGCGACCAGAGTTCCGCGGCTGATTTTACGTTCCGACGTATTTGGCTGATATGAGTCATTATAAGCGTCGAACTTACTGACAATATGTGCTCTACAGTCTACAGAATAAGTGTCTAAAAACACTACGCTGAGGTAACGCGACCAGAGTTCCGCGGCTGATTTTACGTTCCGACGTATTTGGCTGATATGACTCATTATAAGCGCCGAACTTACTGACAATATGTGCTCTACAGTCTACAGAATAAGTGTCTAAAAACACTACGCTGAGGTAACGCGACCAGAGTTCCGCGGCTGATTTTACGTTCCGACGTATTTGGCTGATATGAGTCATTATAAGCGCCGAACTTACTTACAATATGTGCTCTACAGTCTACAGAATAAGTGTCTAAAAACACTACGCTGAGGTAACGCGACCAGAGTTCCGCGGCTGATTTTACGTTCCGACGTATTTGGCTGATATGAGTCATTATAAGCGCCGAACTTACTGACAATATGTGCTCTACAGTCTACAGAATAAGTGTCTAAAAACACTACGCTGAGGTAACGCGACCAGAGTTCCGCGGCTGATTTTACGTTCCGACGTATTTGGCTGATATGAGTCATTATAAGCGCCGAACTTACTGACAATATGTGCTCTACAGTCTACAGAATAAGTGTCTAAAAACACTACGCTGAGGTAACGCGACCAGAGTTCCGCGGCTGATTTTACGTTCCGACGTATTTGGCTGATATGAGTCATTATAAGCGCCGAACTTACTTACAATATGTGCTCTACAGTCTACAGAATAAGTGTCTAAAAACACTACGCTGAGGTAACGCGACCAGAGTTCCGCGGCTGATTTTACGTTCCGACGTATTTGGCTGATATGACTCATTATAAGCGCCGAACTTACTGACAATATGTGCTCTACAGTCTACAGAATAAGTGTCTAAAAACACTACGCTGAGGTAACGCGACCAGAGTTCCGCGGCTGATTTTACGTTCCGACGTATTTGGCTGATATGACTCATTATAAGCGCCGAACTTACTGACAATATGTGCTCTACAGTCTACAGAATAAGTGTCTAAAAACACTACGCTGAGGTAACGCGACCAGAGTTCCGCGGCTGATTTTACGTTCCGACGTATTTGGCTGATATGAGTCATTATAAGCGCCGAACTTACTGACAATATGTGCTCTACAGTCTACAGAATAAGTGTCTAAAAACACTACGCTGAGGTAACGCGACCAGAGTTCCGCGGCTGATTTTACGTTCCGACGTATTTGGCTGATATGAGTCATTATAAGCGCCGAACTTACTTACAATATGTGCTCTACAGTCTACAGAATAAGTGTCTAAAAACACTACGCTGAGGTAACGCGACCAGAGTTCCGCGGCTGATTTTACGTTCCGACGTATTTGGCTGATATGAGTCATTATAAGCGCCGAACTTACTGACAATATGTGCTCTACAGTCTACAGAATAAGTGTCTAAAAACACTACGCTGAGGTAACGCGACCAGAGTTCCGCGGCTGATTTTACGCTTTGAGGTATTCAGCATAATGTGTCGTCAGTAAGACAGAATGCATTGCAGGAGTAATCATGCCGAACTTCGGTCGAGTAACTTCGGCATTGTGACAGCAGCGTTGTATGGTCGAGTATCAGCACCCAACTTACTACAAATATGTGCTCTTCGTGTCTAATTAAACACACTTTGCCAGAGTTACGCGGAGTAGTTTTTACGTTCCGACGTTTGGGCATAATGTGTCGTCGGTAATCCAATAGCATTGCAGGTGTAATCATGCCGAACTTCAGTCGCGTAACTTCGGCATTGTGTGTTAGGATCATAAAATTAATATTCCTATCGGAAGAGAAGGACAAGTAGAGGCTGTCAAATTAAACTGATTTAAGATGACGGTAACTAACGTAAATAAGTAACATTTGTAGCCTAAAATGGATGGATGAATGAATTACCTTTAGTTCAGGTGATTTATACCAATATACCTCAGTTAAACATATAAGTTTATCGCATGATAATTAGTTGACACAAAATATCGAACATGCAGCTTTAGTGTAAAAAAAATATATTTCTTTATACAAAATAATCGTAGATATGCATTACCTGAGTTATTCTGTCTTTACTTTTTATATAAAGTTTGATTCTTCTATTCTATATCTAATCAAACTGGGTACTTTAAATTTGAAGTGCATTGGTAACTATAAATCATATATTAAGAGGCTCCGATTTGGACTAATTTACCTGTTCAATGTTTAATTCTTGGGGTCATTTCGCTGTAATGAACAACAATCAAGCACCGATCAAGTCACCATGTTTCAGGAGACATATTCCTACAAAATACACACAATTTCACATAATTTTAAAAAAAAACAATGAAATAAATTTTTCGCTAGCCTTCATGGGCTTCCAAACTGACTGACAGCCGCTAAAAACGGTTCTGCTACATCGCATCTCACATCTCTTTTTTATCACACAGTTTGCTGCTAGTGACATCTTTGTCTTGTCGTTTTATTCCAAAGGGATAATACTTTTATGGTTTGGACACTTAGAGGCCGTTCAAGTGAAGATAAGAGCGACTTTACACGTGATGACATTCTTGTAAACAGTAAATAGCTATTCGTGTTCAAAACGGATATAATTCGGAGACTAGGTATGTATTAACGGGCTTTTACACATAAAAGATTTACTTTCCACGCTACTTCAATGTCGCCTCGCTCGGGGATAGATAGACGCCAGAGTAAACGACAATATCCGGCTGAAAATATTCCTGAATGAATGTTGCCAACACTTCCGTCCAAATTCTATTCATAAAGGTATTGAGAATGAACCTATCTTCGTATCTTATTGTATTGTGACCTGCCTCCATATTGAAGTGCTGTAGATAAAAAACAAACCAACTTACTGCATACCCATTTACTGCATAATTATGTGTCGACTCGTTAGATTGTATAGGTTATGTGAAATAAATGCATCAGCATCACGCGTTCTCGCCGGCTACAGCTGAGAGGGGAACGTACCCTGTTGTCGAGCGCGGCGTGGTACACGGCGACCACCATCTTGTTGTTGGTCTCCAGCAGCAGAAGCAGTTGGAAGATCAGCTTGTAGAGGCATCGCGCGGTCTCCTCGCCGCCCGCCGCGCCGCCCGAGCTCCGGGACATCTCCAGGGTCTGCGGAAGAGATATTAGTTAGTAGGGTTGTCCGAATAATGCAACTCCAGTTTGGGAACTGTGCACCTCGTTACTAAAGGGGCGGGCAAAACCGCGAGTAATTTCTAGTTGTTTTTTTTTATAGAATAGTTAGTTTGTTAATTCAAATCCGACGTTGACGGCGTGTCGTTAAAACGATATTCGTATTTCTATTAACTAACTGATCTAATATGATCTGAGAACCTGATTATGATATTGCGCTAGCCAAATTTTGGAAAAAACTCCCATCAAAATACGATGTGTGATTCAGGCCTTATATTGATTGTTCGCGAGACCGGAAAATCCATGCAGCGCCAATACAAAGCGCAACCACGTTACAGACGAAGCCATGGGCTTAATCGGAAAAGGTACAATACATAGGCCGGGATGCCACAAAATAAGATTTATTTTCGGACGAAGCTATATTTGATTTACCATTATTTTTTGGTGATAGTTCCAGTGGTAAAGATAACGATAATTCCGCAGTATATTTTTAGTCAAGAATTAAAATATGTTAAATAACTGTGTTATAGTGTTTACTAAAACAGCTTTCTGTTGAAATCCAGTCTTTAAAAAAAAAATTTATGCATGGAAGGGATTCGCCTAAATACGGCCTAGACCGCATAAAATAAACGATTTTACCTAAAATAATAAAATTATTTATGATTATGAAAGTAATAATATAACTTCCACATCAAACCATAAGTGTGCAATCTCAGCCGAAGTCCCTTAGGAGCTCGGGCAAGTTCCTTTAAAATTCTGGGCCAGCCTCACCATACAGTGTTATAATTTCAAGGCACATTTTAAAACCCTTTGCGAAAATGTTTGTATGGACACAGAAGTTGGTGCCTGCCTGGCCACGTTTTTATTATGAGCCCGTCATGCTTTGTTTATTCAAGTAAGTTTGGGGCCAGCCCAGTGTTATACAAAAGGTCAGAGTACGCCGTCATACCGTTATATAGACCTATTTTGCGTCTTCATTTCGAAATTTCGCCAACTTTGTCGCCAAGAGTCGGCAAAAGTGACGAAACATTCCCATTGTTAGAAAACTTCTACCTGTTTTGTGTGCCCCGAATCTCTACAAAGCAGTCTGTTGTATAACTGGGGAGAGTAAATGAAATATCTAAACCGTTTTCACATTGAAAGTTTTATAAAAGTCTTACTGCTTGCATACAAGAGAAGCTAACCTACTGTTCTGCCGATGAGATTTTCATTACTCAAATGATAATTGCACTGTAAGGTATCCGCTGATAAGCATTGTGCAATCATCTACCGCGATTCGTCTAGCAACATCGTTGGACATGTACCAAAGGCAAACGCCTTTGGTACACATGGATATTATCTACTACTCGTAGCGCTAGAGCGAATAGTGGCGGAGTGAAAAGAATGATTTACTTCGATGATACTGGCAAGGGCCTGTGAAGCATAATAAAGATTTCCTTATAATAAGGATTCGATTCCATTTACTCAAGAAAATATTCGAAAATTTGAGATAAAACCGGTTGTTTCTGTTGATGACGGTGACATACAACTTAATTTTTTAACAGTTAAAATAGACAATCAATACCTAATATTTAGTTTCATATCTTAAAGAAAATTGACATGTAAAATATTTTTATACTTTAATTTTATAGGCCACAACTCTGTTATTTGTTAACTTATCATAGCAGTGATAGATTTTCTTCTAAAGGCATTGTACATGCTAGTACTGTTTTTTTTTACATATCCACTTACTACTGTTTAGTTGAGAGAGGGTTTTTTGGACTGGAACATTGGAATCTAAAAAACTTGCCTTTTAAACAATAACATCCCCATGTTACTTGTAAGTGACCCACAAAAAAAACGACTTTGGCGGACTTTACCACCACATAAGAATATATATCTATACGAAATTAAAGTTTTCTAGCACCTAGGTCTCTGCGCTGTTCTGGGGACGGACAGACAGACATGGCGAAATATAAGGGATAGACTAGTTGTTAGACTACGGAACCCAAAAAAAATATTTTTAAAATATTTACATGATTTCATTGTTATATAAAAAAAAACTATTTAAATAGACCTCACAAACGTTCGTACTATCATGTCGTTTTTATTAGAAAAAAATAATTATTTAAAATATTTATATCCCTCTTTAAGCTTCAGAAATAAACTAGTTTTTTGATATCTCCATACCATAATTAATCACTAGAAACTATAAAAATTGTAATTTGTTCTATGTGGAAGCTAGCCTATTGACTGACCCGGGTCTCACTACACCGCTGGGCTTTAGATACGAAAACTACGCGTATTTCCATCAAAGAGATCTATTGTTACGCCAAGGTTGTTACTATGCAAAGAGAAATATAATAATTGAACTAACAAAGATCTGATTTAAAAGGCAAGGAAGTAAAGTAATGTGACCGGGTCAGTTTCATGCTACGAGAGGACTGGAGAGTTTTTTTTTTATAATTCTTAGGTGTTGCTTGTCTGTATTTTAAAATAAAATGACAGCCTATTTCTTTTTGTACTTCAGACAAAACACAAAAATAACAATATAGTGTAAATTGATTGTTAATTATGTTTTTGCTAGTGAAGACGCAGCTTGCATTCAATGTATGTCTCTCGCTGTCGCTCGCTTGGATTAACAAAAGCATTGCGAGTTCTTGCTCCGAACACGAGATATTTATCGAATACCTATTTTTTTCGATTTGCTGAAAAAAGCTTCTAACAGCCGTGTCAGTTGCTATTTATTTACTAATAAGCAATATTTTTTAAGTTTTTACCAATGTTGGAAAATCTGTCTACTCTGTGATATATTGTACTGAAAGTCATCAAAAGGTTAATTTAGGAAGACTTAAAGCTCGACATAAAACTTATACGATATCGGAACCAAAAACTTAACGACATGTATGTTTTGTTCCTCAGTTCATATATTACTTAGTCGTAAAGCATATTATTATTTTGTGTTTGTAAAAACTTTTAGTTATCACGTATATATCAGATTACAGTTACATTATGATCGTGCTAGTGCATCCGTTGTCGGGCGTTGCCTAGAGACGAGCGGTGATCGAAGCAGCGCGCCCCGGTCGGGAGTCGGCAGCCGCCCACACTGTCGCGACAGTCGCCCAGTCCGCGCGGGCCGACTGAAACACAACACATTCGCCTAATCATCCTCGGCCGAGTTACCCGGCCGCTCATTAACCGAACGTAAAATTATTGACGGCCGCATCGCTCGTTAGTCGACGGAAGATATTCGCGGAGCAGTGTGTAGTGCGGTAGCTCGCGATGTCGAAGCGCGGCGGAGACGGTGTCGAGAAAGTCGTGCGCAAGCTGCGGCGGCTGTCCCGGCAGCCCAAGCTCGGGGCCCGCGCGCGCCCGCGTCGCCGCGCGGCTGATGCGCGGCCCCGCGCCGCCGGCGAGCGCCCGGCCAGCGACGACTCCCGGACCGGCTCCGTGTACTCACAGAGCCAGCCCCCCTCGCCCGGAGTGGAAACCGCCACCGACGGTCATAACGGTTAGTTAGCTAGTTTACTCTTTGCGACTCTATTCGCGCAACTTAGGTCTGGTAAAATAAATAAATATCCTTTGGATATTCCCACACATCGCCATCTAGTCCCAAAGTAAGCTACTCAAAGCTTGTGATATGGGTGCCAGACAACGGATATAATACTTAAATACTTTTTGTTTGTAAATACATACATGATATACAAAGAAAACACCCAGACCAATGCAAACAGACATGTTCATGCACACAAATGTTTACATTGTGCGGGGATCGAACCCGTACCCGCTGCGTAGTAGGCGATTTCTCGACCACTACACGAGACGGGTCGTCATAATATCGCAAATAAGACAGTTTGGCGGCAAAATATGTATATAAAACCTTTGTTATAGCTACTTGTTTAGCATTAGGAGTCAGGATCTGCTGAATCCTACCAAAACGTTCTTTACCCTCCTACGTTAAGGAATGCACATTTCACAAACTAGGCAAGTGAGGTGTCATTTTAAACCGACTTAAAAAAAGGATGAGGTTATCAATTTAACTGTATATTTAATGTATCTATGTCACCTCATATCTTAGTTATTTGTTGACCGATTCGAAAAACCTAGCTTGAGGTACGGGAGATACCTTCTTGTTGGTCCCATTGTTGCTAAATTGGGATCTGATGATGGGATCTTGGTGCAATCGAGGGAGCACCTCGAATTTAAACGGCAAGTTTAGTGATTTCGTACTAGAATCTTAAAGAACACTTGATGTTGCGTCAGATAGTCAACATTGTGTAGAGCTGAGCTGATGGTGGAACTCCTTAACGCTCAGGAGTTCAGTAATTTATATGATAGAACTTATGATAGGTAGTTTGTAGCTTATTAAAGGATAGAGTTGAAAGGTGCAATCCCTCCTGTAATCATAAAAAAATAGCAAAATTCAAGCATCATCTATCAGGGCACAGGTATCATGGAGTCAGTTTTTTTTAATAGTAAATTTTATCTATGTCTTTTTTGCGCTGATTCGAATGAGACCATACCCATACTTATAGGATCGATATTTTGCAAGATATGAAAAGTTATGATGAATACGTGAAGATTGTATAAAAACATGCGCTTTTTACAAACTAGGCGAACAAGGTATCGTTTTCAATGTATTCTTTTGCCCTGAATGGTATGAGTCAATACTTACACAAATATGATCGATATTTTGCAAAATATGACGGATTTTGTTGAAAAAGGGGAACGTATTAAACATGCACATCTTACAAATAAGGCAAGTGAGATGTTATTTTTTAAGTATTTTCTGGTGCTGATCGAATGATACCACACACTCATAAATAAAACATCGATATTTTGGGTCAAAAGAGGTAAAATTGTAAAAAGAAACATGCACATAGAAATTAAGTGTGTAAATGAACATTTTTAATTAAATGTTTGTATCACAAACACACAGGTTGATTTGAATACCTCCTTTCTTGATGTCGGTAAAACTATACAACATTTTTAAGCTTAAGAAATTGTCTTCTCTTTGTTTTATGGATGTACATATTTTGTCGTCAAAAATACCCTACTTTTCCTGAGTTAAGTGTTTGCCTTGCTGATTCCCATGACACGATAATTTTGTAAAATCGGAGTATTTAGCCTTAAAAGTTTGTTATTTGTTGCAGCCGTATACGAAGGAGACACTTCGTCGTCCGAAGCGGCCCTCTTAGCGGTGATCTGCGAAGCAGTACTAGCGCCCGACCCCGAAACTTCGACGAATAACGAAGTTGGAGCGGCTGCCCAAGAAGAACCGGCTGCCCAGGCCGAACCGGGCACGTCCAAAAATGACCCTATCTCCTCGGAAGACCAGGCTGAGGCAGCGGTGGAGGCCGGGCAGTACTTATCACGTATTGAGCCGGCCACCGAGGATTCTTCGTCGGGTGAAGTCCTTCTGACCATAATTATAGATGATCCAGCAGCGCAGCCTGCAGGAGACGAGGACCCGGCTACTAAAACAGGCTACCCTATCTCCTCGGAAGACCGAGCCGAGGCAGCGGTGGAGGCCGGGCAGTCCTCGTCTCATATCGAGCCGACCACCGAGGATTCTTCGTCGAGTGAGGTCCGCCTAACCATAATCACGGATGATTCAGCAGCTCAGACTACAGAAGATGCGGGCCCGGCTACCATAATAGGCTACCCTATCTCCGCGGAAGACCGAGCCGAGGCCGCGGTGGAGGCCGGGCAGTCCTCGTCTCATATCGAGCCGACCACCGAGGATTCTTCGTCGAGTGAGGTCCGTCTGACCATAATCACAGATGATTCAGCAGCTCAGACTACAGAAGACGCGGGCCCGGCTACAAAAATAGGCTCATCATCGCCTACACCTCAAGCAGCATTACAAGCACAGAACGAGCCGGCTTCGCAGCCCGACCTGTTGCCCGTCGAATTCGACGCAGCCCAGAGAGATTATACTCAGGGCGTCCTGGAAGTCCGGCCGGCCGCGGTCGAGCTATCTGACTCGTTCGCCTCGTCCGTTGATCCGTCCTTCCCGGTAGACGTGTTCCTGCCAGACATATCGTACCCGCCAGACGACGGCACCATGTCCGAGGGAGCGCGGGCGCCGCGCTCGACACCGCCCCGTAGGTCGAACGCCGCCGATCGCTGCCTTGTGGGCTAGATACGATGAATGCATCTCCCTACTATAATATATAAGCGGCATTTTGTTTATATCACCAATACAACGAGATGTCGGCTTGTATCAGCTCAATTTTCTATGTATGTGTGCATGTTTAAAGTCGTGAAATTTGTGTATGAATTTTGGAAAATGTCTGATGAATATTTTACAAAAATCTAGACAAATCATGTATTAATGTTGTTGTAAGTAACTACCGTTGTTACATAACTGTAGTATTTATACCATAACAATTTATATATTAAATAAAACCGTTGAAAAGTACTTATTTTTCTTTTTATTTAATCATGTTAATCGTAATTTAATCTCTATAATGCTGATAGTGAAAGGCGTCTTCGCACAAATACTGCAAATCTATGTACAGTTTAGCCGTTTGACTTACGGATACTAGAGGTCATAAGACAATTTGGTAAGGTATCAAAATATTTTTCCATTGAAAAATCGGCCCTTAATCAAATAAAAATGGCTGAAAGTAAAGATGTGCCTTATTATTGGAAGCGCCTTCAATTCTTCCAAATAATATTAGACACGATAGGTATATGTTTTTTTCCCCTATAAAAATTTGATGAATAGGTACTTTGTGTCAACAATTTTGTTTCGAGTTGCCTGTGCATCGATTTGCGGGTTTTCTTTCCTCCTAAGATTTATTGTACTAGATTTGTTTATAGATAAAAATACCTACTAATCATTTCAAAAAAAGTATTCATAGTGTTCTTATAATACTATTCTATATAGACATCTGTATATATGTATGTCTGTTTGTATATCTTCTTAAATGGCGCAGTATTAAACAAACCAGATTATAATATTACTATAATCTGTTTTTTTTTGTTGTCTTAAATTCATGCTCGCGCTCTTAGTACTCTGTAAGTATTTTTATTTTATGATTCTGCGTCAGATATATCAAATACATAGTAAAATCAATCTTGCTGACCCAAAAGTATTTAAATCGGTTATGAAAGAAACAACGTATGCCCGGGACAATGATTCATACGCTCCACAAATTTCCAAGGACTTTTCGCGTGTTCCTCAACGCCTACCTTTTAGCTACGATATAATAAAGGTAACCCTGCTTTTTACGACGTAAAATTACACTGGTTATTTTAAAGTCCATTTCGTTTTCCTTGTCGAATGTTGTTAACAATCTTGACTCCTTTTTACCGAAAATAATCAATTTAAAATAAGATAATTGATTTTTAAATCAAATACAAAGGGCTGATTTTTCAATAGTCAGATAAGAAATATTCGTCGAACAAAATATAATACGGCTAATTTGAGAACGTCACCTACTTGTCAGCATTCATACCTAACTGTTATTTGTGTAATCTGTCGCTTTATAATTTATCAGTCTGATAAGTATTATCTGACCATTGAAAAATCGGCCCAAAAGTTATAATTGGATTGTTTACATTATTTGACTAGGAAGGAAAAACGGACTTTACGTTAAATCGCTAATTCAATAGTCATAAAGAGCTCATCATCATCATTATCAGCCAAAGGACGTCCACTGTTGAACTTTGGCTTCCCCAATGGTTTTCCACAATGACCGATCACAAGCGGCCTGCATCCAGTCTGATCCTGCGATCTTTACGAAGTCGTCTGTCGGTAGAACAAAGGGTCTCGCTATGTGCCCTGCCTGCCCATAAACACTGGTGCTAACTGATTCGTATATCTTAAGATCTAAACAGCTATATTACACACATACAGTGATTATATTTTAACAGCGTCTCTTACTAAAGTCCGTTGTACTTTGCTAGTCCAATATAGTAAACAATCACTTCATAACTTTTAAACTAATATAAGCGATTGATACGATCAACGATGAATTGCCTATGTAGGTTTTAATGTTTGTGTTTATCTTAATAAATAATATCGGTTAAAGGGAATGTCAAGATATATTTGACAAGCAAAGCAAAACAGACTTTACTTTTCCTATTTAAAAGTTTAAAATAAATCCTTATTTTTCCTTAACTAGCTTAAAAATAAAAGTTTTATGTTAAAAATATATATTCGGTCACATAAGAATAATTTCACTTAAAAATTAACAAATACTGAAATTGAAGCAAAGCAGTGAGAAAGGAGCTCGGCTTAGTATTTTATTTTATTGGGACATAAATCTGTTTAAATGTCAGTTCTGTTTAAATTATAAATAAATTAAAAAAGTATGAAATTCGCAAGTCAAATTTATTTCTATGCAAGTTGAACACTTGAAGGTGTTTTTATGACGCACTTGCGAAAAATACGACTCTAGACAAATCAAAGCCGCTTAAAAGTATTTCGCCCAAGCTTTTTATAAAAATAGCATGAAGGCAAACAAAATTTTCCACCTCTATATTACGCATCAAGTGACTGGTAACAAAGGATATTGTGATGCTTTACTTTCCAGGATTATTTTCCCGGCGAGGGGAGGTCGGGAGGCGTGGGCGAACGGAATGTTCCAGTGGAGTGGGTGGCGGGCAGCGCGGGGCGCGTGTGCGCGAGGGGGCGGTGCTCCGGCAGGGGCCCGCAGCGCTGTGTGAGTGTGGAGCGCTTACAATCCACTCAACTAGCAATTAAGTTACAAAGTTATTGGAAGGGTAAGGGTATTTACACAAGTTTTGAGATGCAAATTCTTTTTTTTTTTTGTCTCGAATATTTTAATTCTGAGATGAATTAGGTCAGTCTATCATTAAACCTTGTAGAGGGAAATTCAAGGAATACGATTTTTGACTTCGTAACTTTGTTTGGTCTAGTAGTTCAACATATCAAAAGTCCCAGCCCGTTGGTACTCCTTGAGCAGGGTTTAAAAATATTTTCTTGTGTATTTCACTTTTTTATAGAAAATTATTCCTTTTAGCGACATGAAACTTTCGACAAAATGAAAGCTGATTAAATTTGCTACAAATTTATCGTATTCAAGTTTTACTGACTTTAACAAAGGAGGTTATTAATTCGACATATATTTCTGGGACGTCTTTTGAATTGTATAATACTTGACTATGATGATCTATAAGGCTTCCAAATACTTGTGCAAAATTTTGGTAGTGTATGAATGTATGTTTGTTTGATAATTGTGTATTTGTATTGTTTTTACGGATTTAACGGATACGATGTGGTGAATTACGATTTTTCTCCTTTAATTCATTGAGGCATATTCCAATACAGGGAACAGTGTCAAATCAAATTCGGTTTAGTAGTTTTTGAAATAAGTGCAAAGTAAAAAATGACATGTTAAAACTTTAATACCGCTTTAAAATAACTTAATAAAATGTCTTAAACGATTCCTCATTAATTGTTTTTCCTAAATAGAAGACAGGGTGAATCGGAAACCTCCTTTTTATTCGGTTCAAAACTGGATTGAGTAAAACTTGAATTCTTATTGGCTTTTATTTTGTAGAAGGTGTCATCGCGATAGGACGCCTTGTTTCCGATGCACTCGTATATGCGAAATACCTAAAAATATAAAATTTTAGCTTAAAATCCTGCCCCTCCTCCCGGCTCAAGAGGTACGGCCTAGGACTTTTTATATGTTAACCTGCTCATTAGTAGTTTAAAAGAATCAGAAAAGCTATTAAGGAACATTGGTAAGATATAATTTAGTTAAGCATAAAAAAATATCGCATGCGTATTTTATCATTCACGAGTTATCCCTTGTGTTATAATGTCAAAAACCCTATAGTTTTTCTTTTTAAGCAATTGGAAGCTATATTTATACGTTCAAAACACCAAATTCGGGTAACCTCGTAACTACCCAAATGCCAGACGAAACATTATATATGACGTCAAAAAACAAAGTTTAACAACATATTGTGCCGCCCACGCCACGTTCAGTCTGCAGGGCTTTGTTTGTAACTGGAGAACCTTTTAGTCAAACAATGGAGTCTTTCGAGATGGCTGGCTTATTTACCGTCTATTTTTGATCACACGCGCGCGCGTTATCCTGTGAGCAAGGTAACGAAACTATAAGGGTTTCGTTTTTTGCCATTCGGCTAAGGAACCCTTAAAAGTGCTATTGAAGCTGTATGGTATTTTAGCAGACAAAACAGGTACCTAGATCTTGTTACCTTAAAAATGTATCTGTTACAGGAAATGTATGTATTCTAGGAATTGTATACATTTAATAGAATTCCAAAGCGTGTTAGGAAATGAACAAAACGAACGCTTTGTGTGAATAAAATAAGTAAAAACGTTATTAATGAATAATATTTATTTAAAAAATGGGTATTTGAGACAATACATTTGAGACAATGAGACATATACAGAGTGAAACATTATAAAACTTACACGTACCTAGAAAAAAAAAAAAAAGATAATTATGAAATCTGACAACGTCTTTGTTGTGGCACCTGCCTCTTCGCTATCATTGTAGATTGAAGTGTGTCAACGCTGATCGCCCGTAATTATTGTACCTATTTTTATAAATAAATTATACATAAATCACATAATAAATGAGCACATTTAATTATTTATTTGAACAAAATATTGGGGTGTCTGAGGATGTGCGCCATTCCTGTTACAAGTTCTATAATACGTGTAAGAAGTAAAGTAAGAAATCAAGATACTCTTATGGATACGTAATTATGCGTGACGTTTAGAGCGATCTACCCGCCTATTTATGCAACAGTCTTATTATGCACGCATTTCGCTAGGTCGGACTGACAGCACGGTAGCTCAATTGGTAGAGCGTTTGGCCCGGTTACCCAGAAAGTTGCTGGTTCGAGTCCCGCCCGTGCGCAAATTTTTGGTTTCTTATTTTACCTTTATAAATACACTCTTCTTGATAAATATGAAGCCCTGCAGTTCTAAACTTTTCTAGCCCAACCAACGGTCATCAGTTTTTCACTCTATGTGAATCAGTAAGCTCTGTCTGCTACCGTAGTTCTTCTACCTATTTCCTTTTTACCGACTTTAAAAAAGAGGTAATCAATTTAATGTGTATGTATGTAATATCGTTGGAATTTGATAATATTTAAGTATATTGATCTTGTAGGGACACAATAGTTGCATGCATTTTGCTGAATAAACATTTTGTACCAGTGTGCGGAACGCGCTCGGCGGCAATCGCCAGTCGTTCCCTGCGCCACCCGAAGTTAGGTCGTACATTCCAAATTGTAGTAGCTTATTATTTAGTGCGTAAATTATTGTGCAATTTGTGGACTTTCAATAGAAACATCAGTGACATTCCGTGACTTTAATTTAACTCACCTAGTAGGCACCCTAGCACCTTCTGTGAGTCTATCGGGCGGAATATAGATAGATAGAGACCTCCAAAGTAGCAGCCCCGACAGGGATAATATAACCCTATTAGCACCGCTCGACAATCTATTAAAGCTACTAAACACGTGTGCAAAATTTCGTAAGTGTATGTATGTTTGTCCACGGATTTCTCGAAAACGAAAAGTTATAGCGAGATGATTGATTTTAAGTTCAATCAGGTATACTTCAAATTAGGATGCAATATAAGTTCTTTTTTCAAGACTTTTTTTTTTTAATAATTTCATCTTGTAAAGAAATACCGAGCCTAGCTGTCCGTTGCTCGTTGTGTTATTTTGAGCTTGTTTGTAATGCCCTTAGTTTAGAGACCATGTATCAGATCCGTACCTTATCGCTATGTTACCAGAGATGAGATACGTCGTTCTCAAATTCATTATTTGTACTTTGATTCATATTACGTAATTTTAATGAAATTTTTAATAGTCAACTTGAATTTGTATTTTGAATATGTGCTCTTACAATTGTTTTTCTTTAATTATTTTAAGCAATCATATTTTAATAGTATTCAATGGTTTATTTTATTTTTCCCTAAAGTGAGTGTTGAAAATCAGTGTCATCAGGTGCTTACCATTTGCTGTCACGACTTTTTGGCACACTTTGTGGTTTCATGTTTTTGCTACAATATCTTTTTATTTATTGTCCTTGCTATTTTTTGTAAAAGTAGTCTTGTTCTTAATCGGACAGTGAATGGAGCGTTTCGAACATGTACAATTGCTCAAAGGAACTAGTTCGGTCTTTTAGTACTATTAGTTCAATAGTTCACCGATTACTCTGACATCAGTCGTCCGTCGTACACAGCGAATATGGGCGTACGTCAATGTCGTTCAATTTAGTACATCTTCTATCACGCTCTGGCACACGCGTCCGTCTCGTTCTCGCTTTACTAAGTCATTTTTCGTCACACTCACGCACACGCATCTGTCTCGTTCTCGCGCAATCTAGTACATCTTCCATAACGTTCACTTACGCGCGTTTGTAATGGTCCAACTCACTCTGACACTTGGAGTTATTCGTTCTTATTCGGCTTTTTCGAGCTAAACTGAACTATAGACATCCAAGGTTTGCTTAATGAAATGAACTTAAGACCGATTGTAACGACCAGAAGTGAATACGAGGGTCAAACTGAAAGTTCTTAGAAAATCAAAAACTGATTAGCCAGTTATTAGTTTTATTATATCTTTTCAAAATATTGTCCATTGACGTCAATACACCGCTGCATGCGATGGAACCACTGGGAAAAGCACTTTGCCCACTCGTCCTTAGGGGTCTCTTCAATGGCATCGCGATACGCAGCCACCGCTTCTTCAGCATTCATAAACCGCTTTCCTTTAAGTTTTTCTTTAATTTTTGGAAATAAATAAAAATCACAAGGCGCGAGGTCGGGGCTATACGGCGGGTGACCCAGTAATTCAACGTTTGATGTCGCCAAATAGTCGATCGTTCGCTTGGCGGTGTGCGACGAGGCGTTGTCGTGGTGAAGGAGGATCCTACTGCGAGGTCGTTTCTCTCGAACTTTTTCCAAGACAAGTGGCAAACAATTGGTAGTGTACCATTCTGCAGAAACTGTTTTTTGATCCTCTAACACAATTGTTGCGAAATGACCTATCCTTCCAAAGAACGAGGCCACCATTTTTTTTCCCGCACTTCGATCTCTCTTCACTTTAGTTGGCAACTCCTCGAAAGGAAACACCCACTGAGCAGATTGTCTTTTGGTTTCAGGATCATAACAGTAAATCCAGCTTTCGTCACCTGTTAGTATGTCGAACACAGCATTTGAGTCACCTCCGTTAAATCTTTCAATCATTTTACGGCACCAATCCACACGATGGAGTTTTTGAGCCTTAGTCAAATTATGAGGTATCCACCGGGCGCAAAGCTTCCTGACCGCTAAATGTTCGTGGAGGATTTTGTGCACTTGACTCATACCGATGCCTAAGCTTGTCCGAATCTGCTGATAGGTCACTCTTTTGTCAGTCTCTATCATACGCCGCACAACACAGATGTTATTTTCAGTCGTCGCCGTAGAAGGCCGTCCCTCACGTACATCATCAGTGAGATTAGTGCGACCACGTTTAAACTCATTAAACCAGTTGTAAACAGTCGCACGAGATGGGGCTTCATCGTGAAAGGCCAATCGTAGTCTATCATAACTTTCTTGTTGACTTAAATGACATCGAAAGTCATAAAAAATAATTGCACGAAAATTTTTTTCGTGTTAAATTCATGTTGACGTGACACAGACAATTTTCAATTTGCCGCCAAATCGTAAATCAAATGACAATTGAATGAAATATATACTCAGTAATATTGGCAAAGAGTTCTATTTTCAAATTTTAGAATATTTTTTTTATTATATTGTTTATAAGTGGCCAGTTCTAAGAACTTTCAGTTTGACCCTCGTAGTGTTTGTACTCGGTCACATGCATGAACTAGTTCCTAATAGTACATCGTTTATGTACTACACAAGCCTATGTAAAAGTAAGTTAATGTAATTTGTTTCTTTGTTTGTCAAACAAACAATCTTTCGTTCATTCATTCATATTATACTTATCGTACTTCTGTATTATTTGCCTAAGTGTATTGATGTGGTTTATGGTACCTTTTCGGAATCGGGCTTGTTAGAGAGGTTGGTTTGGAAGTCATCAAACGTACGTGCGATTTGTGATGACTCTTGAAAACTCAGGAGTGAGATTGTATAGTTTTGTAGGACCATCTGCGTTCAAAAGCTCTGCTGAGATTCCGTCCTCAGCTGGGGTCTTGATGTTATTAAGCTGTTTCAGGGCCATTCTGGTCTCGAAGACGCTGATCACCTCGGTGGATGGATGTCTTCGGTGTATATCGTGTACCGTAATACTAACGAGTTTATAATTTACAACATTTCATTTTTATAAGATATGAAAATTCGTTAAGTGTTTTGAGACTTAGCGATTCAAAACATGTTAAATATTTTTTCGATTTATTTGCGCTGTATTATAAAAGTTAAATAAAGATGAAAACAAACTAAATGAAAATAAACTCCAGAATAGTACAGCAACAGTGAATCCCACCGGTACGGATACGACGCCTTAAGGACTCATACAGAAACGGTCCAGCGCGTTTCTCAACGAACATGGAAGTAGGCATTATATAGTCTACGTCTCAGCAATGACATCTTATATAGAAAAACATAAACGAGCGTAACAAAGACAGCAAATGGAGTTTGATGTCAGCTGTCAATTGAATAATTTCTTGTGCTTCTGAAGCATGTCCATCCATGTCAAATCATTGTGCGAGCTAAATAATAATCATCGGACCAGCACTGACCTCGAGCGCGTGCTCCCGCCGGTCGAAGTACGTCTCCAAGTGCTCGTTGATCTCGAGCGCGGCGTAGCGCAGGGCGTCGCGCACGCGCGCGCAGTCGGCCGCCGCGGCGCCCACCCACAGCAGCGGCGGCAGCTCGCCCGCCAGCCGCTCCAGCACGCCCGCCAGCTCCGCGCCCCCCGCACCCCCCGCGCTAGAGCACCACTCGCCGCACAGCGACACCGTCTTGCACGTCACCTCCTAAACAGTACGGATATTATGTTTAATACTTCTCGCTTCACAAACAAAGAAGTATTAGTACTATATTATTATTATTAATATTCATCATCATCATTATCAGCCAAAGGACGTCCACTGCTAAACATAGGCCTCCCCCACGGTTTTACCACAGCGATTACTAGCGGTCTGCATCCAGTTTGATCCTGCAATCTTTATAAGCTCGTCTGTCCATCTTGTTGGTGGACGTCCCACGCTGCGTCTTTGGTCGAAGGGTCTTCAATCTAGAACTTTCCTGCCCCAACGGCCATCAGTTCTTCGCGCTATGTGCCCTGCCCATGGCCACTTCAACTTACTGGTTCTCAAGGCTATGTTATTCCGTTACCTTAGTTCTTCTACGTATCTCCTCATTTCTGATTCGATCCCGTAGAGAAACACCCTGCATAGCCCTCTCCATCGCTTGTTGTGTGACTTTGAGCTTCTTTATAAGGCCCATAGTTAGAGACCATGTTTCAGATCTGTATGTCATCACTGGTAACACACACTGGTTGAAGACTTTCGTCTTAAGACACTGAGGTACATGAGATGAGAAGACACTCTTGCGTAATTTCCCGAACGCTGCCCAGCCGAGTTGGATTCGTCGATTGACCTCTTTCTCGAAGTTGGACCTACCCAATTGGATCACGTCCCATAATTAATAATATTATAATTTTAAAAACTAATTTTCGTGGCCCAGCGACCCAAAGTGGATCTTGGCCTCCGAAACGAGAGACTTCCACCGGTCTCTATTCTGCGCAATCTCCGACCAGTCCTCAATACCGAGCTCACGCAGATCAGCCTATACCATGTCCCTCCAGCGATATCTGGGACGACCGACTGGGCGCTTTTCACTCTGTTGTCCCAGATATGCTCTCAATACCCCTCGATCTTCCCCCATTTTGACCAAGTGGCCGAGCCTTTGGACGACAGACCATGTTTCTGAGATATTGATTGTCAACAGATTTCACTTAAAACATTCGAATAATATGTTAAGATTCTGTCGGGCCTTTGAAATTAAGTCATCTATATTTGTACCAAAAAAGAACAGGCTTTTATCGTCCGCGGAAAGAGTTACATGACCACGAAGACCCAAATTTCTATGTTGTTTATGTAGATTAGAAAATTAAGTGGTCCCAATATGGATCCTTGAGGGACGCCGCAAGTTCACAGAGGTGACATATTGGCTGTTACTTTGATGGTTTTCTATTTTCACGACGTGTGGTCTATTTGTAAGGTATGACCTAAACATTTTCAGGGCGATCCCTTTGACACCAATGATTTGTAACTTTTTTAAAAGTAGTATGTTACTAACTGTGTCGAAGGCTTTTTTAAGAATGATGTAAACTCTTAGAGCAATATTTTTTTATCTAAATTTTCTTTGATTGTTTTCGAAGTTGATTGAGTTAAACGACGATTAGTTAAAGTTTACAAGTTGTTTTGGAGGCTTTTGCTTAATTGGCTGTAAATAATTTAAATAAAATACATTACTGCGGGAAATGTTGACGTGCAAATATGCGAGAATCGACTTGACCTAAATTATTGTGAAAAAATATACAATTGGGTTTTCGACTCTTATTAATGAATGCCTAAGATTGAGAAGAAAGCGCGAGCGAAGCGAGCATGCTTAAATATCGCTCACGAGCAAAGTAAGAAACAGATACTCGTTTATGATGCTTTTTAACGTAGAAAAAATAAAAATGTTTTTATCATTCACCTGTACATTGTGATTAGGGTTGTGGGCATGCCCACGGTGCCCGCAACGGTGTATCCGCGCAAGGCTAAACCCTACACGTACAGGCGAACCTTTGTAGGACTATGAGATCGTAATGGTGGCGTACCTTGAGCACGGTGTGCAGGCGGTGCAGCAGCGAGTTGTGCGCGTGCGGCGCGTGCGCGGCGGGGCGCAGGTGCGCGGCCACGGACGCGCGCCACGCGTCGCGCCCCGCCCCGCCCCCGGCCCCGCCCCCGCCCCCGCCCGCGACCCCGCACGCGCCCGGCACCGGCGTCACGTCGCCGCGGTCGCCTGCACGCAACAAATACAATATTGAACGGCAACTGATAAACGAACTACTAAATTTTACATCCGCAGCACGTGTTAATATCATTGCAGAATTTTAATTACTTAGAATTTGTAACAGGAATGACGCAAATTCTCAGACATCCAATTAAAAAAAAAATAGATTAAACTGCCTTAAAAAACATACATAAAAAAATAAAATAACGCATTTGCCCTGTGTTTAGGAAGAACGAATTCATTTGACAGCAGTCTATTCTCAAGCTTAATGTGTACCAACGCACATCATGCACCGACTCCATATTATTTCGTTACTCCTAAATAGAAAACAAATGCATTTTTGTAATGGTTTAGAATGTTTTTAACACTCACAGTGTCATATTTTATATTCATAAAGATGAAATAAGAAACCAAAAATTTGCGCACGGGCGGGACTTGAACCAGCAACCTTTTGGCTGACCGGGCCAAACGCTCTTACCAATTGAGCTACCGTGCTGTCAGTCCGACCCTGCGAAATTTTCAATTGCGTGACGCTTAGCGCCATCTAGCCGTCTGTTTATGAAACAGATGGCCCAAGCAGTTATTCTTTACAGAATAAATCTAATGGTATCTAATGGTTATCTTCGCTATCTAATGGTTTAAAAACATTCTAAACCATTAGATAGCGAAGCGTCATCAATTTCCAAGTTGAATTTATTCTGTAAAGAATAACTGCTTGGGCCATCTGTTTCATAAACAGACGGCTAGATGGCGCTAAGCGTCACGCAATTGACGTTTTCATAAGAGACCACAAATTTCGCAGGGTCGGACTGACAGCACGGTAGCTCAATTGGTAAGAGCGTTTGGCCCAGTCAGCCAAAAGGTTGCTGGTTCAAGTCCCGCCCGTGCGCAAATTTTTGGTTTCTTATTTCATCTTTATAAATGCATTTTTTTTTTGCTTTTTAGTAAATTTAAAAACGGTTTTTTCGAAATAGAATTTGTAATAAATCTAATTTAAAATATACCTGATTAAACTAAAAAAAACATTACTCTAATAATTATCAATTTGGAGAAATCCATGGACAAACATACAGGTATATAAACATACATATACAGAAATATTACCATATTTTAACAATATGAAATAGATGTAAAAAATGAAAACAATTATATTAATAACAGGCAAACAGCTTGGAGACACTTCAAATTACCAAGACTACGAGCAATGTCTACGAGGCAGGCGTGACACAAATAATATTTCAGATATCATAATTTGATTATTATTATTTTTATTCTTTTATAAATGAAAAAAAGGGTGCCAGTACATACCGTAATCATGTCAAAACGTCACTAATCTAGTACGCAACTAGCCTACTGCTTTATTAGCATTGAAATAACGATACTTATTGAATATGTATTTACAAAAATACCCTATTTCGCTAACACTAAGGAATATTTTATTCACGTTGATTGATCGACTATACGATACCTACAATCCATGTAATTTTTATTAAATCGAATTATTTTTATTATTTTTATGAAATCGATTCGGAGTCTAATTTTGACCCATGAACTTTGACAAACAGGAACAACGCTCTTATCACTGTGCAGTTATTCGACCAACGTAAATTAGTTATTATACTATCTTAAATCGGGGGAAACAGGAGTTACATAATAAAGTTGTTGACGACCCGTCTGTTGTAGTGGTCGAGAAATCGCCTACTACGCAGCGGGTGCGGGTTCGATCCCCGCACAATACAAACATTTGTGTGCATGAACATGTCTGTTTGTATTGGTCTGGGTGTTTTCTTTGTATATCATGTATGTATTTACAAACAAAAAGTATTTAAGTATTATATCCGTTGTCTGGCACCCATAATACAAGCTTTGAGTAGCTTACTTTGGGACTAGATGACGATGTGTGGGAATGTCCAAAGGATGTTTATAAATATATATAAAAAAGTGTAAGTGTATAAGAGAGAGTACCGTCGGGCTCGCCGCTGGAGGCGCTGCTGAACGAGTGCGTGCGCGGGCGCAGCGCCAGCTCGTGCGCGCCCGCGTCCCCCTCGCCGCGCCCCGCCGCGCCCTCCTCCCAAGCGCCCTCCTCGTCCGACGAGTCCTCGTGGGTGCCCTGCGTCACATACCCATACTGACAGTCACTATGATGCTGATTACAAACTTGAAGTACACTAAATAAATGGTCGAAGAACAAATTAACTAACGGTTATCGGACAAAAAATGTGTAATTAAAGGAGTGGAATGTGGTCTTATTTTTGTAAATGTTGAAAAATAAATAAATATGAAATAAGAAAACAAAAATTTGCGCACGGGCGGGTCTTTTTGCTGGCCTTACCAATTGAGCTACCGTGCTGTCAGTCCGACCCTGCGAAATTTGTGGTCTCTTATCAAAACGTCAATTGCGTGACGCGAAATGTGAGTGTTAAAAACATTCTAAAAGCATTAGATAGCAAAGCGTCATCAATTTCCAAGTTAAATTTATTCTGTAAAGAATAACTGCTTGGGCCATCTGTTCCATAAACAGACGGCTAGATGTCGCTAAGCGTCACGCAATTGATGTTTTCATAAGAGACCACAAATTCGCAGGGTCAGACTAACAGCACGGTAGCTAAATTGGTAAGAGCGTTTGGCCCAGTCAGCCAAAAGGTTGCTGGTTCAAGTCCCGCCCGTGCGGCAAATTCTTGGTTTCTTATTTCATCTTAATTAATATAAATATGACACTGTGAGTGTTAAAAACATTCTAAAGCATTGAAAAATAAATTTTCGTAAGTTTCGAGAAGAACCAAGAGGAAGGCATTGAAATTTTAATATGTGGCGTCTTTCCCTTACATATCAAAAGAAAGATCGAACTAAGAGAATAGTCGGACCTAATGAATGACACTTTTATTTAAATATAATTTAATTTAAATAATAAAATAAGTCCTTTGTTACGAATGAAAATATATGTATGATGATATTCCTAACAATACGTGATGACGCCGCTTTATTACCACAACCTACATTTAGGATACATAAATAAACGTCACTTCCATATTAGGTAACTACTCGGTGTAAAATCGATTACTATGCGCAAACAGACGCAATGCGGCATTTCACATGCGCCTTGAAACCAGGTCAAATGTTCCGCAGTACCCCTTCCACATAGTGGGGGATACGCTCACATTTACATAGAGGAACAAACCCCCCCTCACACCACTACCAGGGAGAAGTTATGACGCAAATCGCACAATACATAGGGCATCTCCCTCTAACTATGACGCAAATGCACGCGATTGGCTGATATTTAATAGGGCACTCACACATTCATATAATTATCTAGCCATGCCCTTTTATTAAAATAGCGAAGGATTAAGCTAGCACGTGTGACTACGTACAGTCAGCGTGAAGACTACACCAACAGAATATTAAATCATCGGTTTCACCAAAATGAAGAACCTTAATATATAAGGTATTAATATCCAAATAACATCTACATTTTTTACATCTTCATTTTTAATACGCAATTGTAGAAAATGACATATCTAGTCAATAAAAGTTTTCCTATCGCGTACAACCACTAACGCCACCTGTACTTTGCGCGGAGCACTACACTGTAAGTTACCGTGTTGCGGACGACTGCACGTATGCTGAAATGAAAAAAAGTTACGCCTGGCAAGAAAAGGTGTGCTTATCTAAATTACAAGAAGATAAAAGTTCCTTAATTTATTTGTTAAATATTATAATTATTATTAAATTCATAAAAATTCGTCTTCTTAAAATATCAGTGGCTTATAAGATTGCACAGCCTTTATTTCATTTTAGTTTAGCACTATTTTGTCCTCAAAACATTGTTGCTTTATAAAACAAAGTCGCTTTCCGCCGTTTCCACCAGTAAACAGAACGAAGGAGCTGCAAGGTTTATGTTTGTATGGTATTGAAGCGGGAGTAGGCCTAAAACAGTGGTGTGTAGAAGTGGCCCTACGGTGACATCCCAAAAACTACCCATTCACAGTCGGGGGAAGTAGTTAGTAAATAATATTACTTTACCACTAATTAAAGCAGCTGTCTGTACAGTTAATGCGACCTAGAATAGAGCGGGATGTCGCATCAAGTGCAATGTGACAACGTCGCAACAAACGGACTCAGAGCACCGTCGACGAACGGCTAGGGCGGGATTCTGCGGAAATAGCTCAGAGCGCGCGACACATACGAGCAGTATCCATTACAAGAGCAATCCGTAAACTAGTGCTAGGGTATTGAAGGGTGCATCAAATGGCTAATGATTAAGTATTACTGGTGAAACTAACAGAATAATATAAACATTTCGAAATAAAATAAGTATTTTCTAAACGATTAAAATTAAATATTGTGGAACGTTTATTGATTTTTCAAGTGATATTTAATTCTGTACCTGCCAGAGAACAGTTCGACTCTTCGTGATGACAAGGTAATTTCAACTTTATTGCTACGTAGTTTAATTATGGTGTGGGTGAAAGTAATGATGTGTTTAATAGTGGTTATAACTCTTAGCACTTACATTTACTTTTACTAATTAAGAGAAAAACTTACTATCTACGCCAGTGCTTAAAAAAACCTTTTGTGCTTTCCGAAAATGGAATTCAAAATGCGGAAAGGATTTTACCAAAAAGAATAATAGAGTTTATGATTATTAATAAACTCCTTTTTTACCATAGATCATGGGAATACGAGTATGTTTCACGTGTATTGAAATTATTTGATGGTGATGAATTTTAGTGTCTGGACGTCAGCGAGCGTTAGCGAACGTCAAAGAGTAGAACGTAGTTCCACTTGAGTCCGGAACAAGCATAACGCCTTTTTCAGCATTCTACTTCATGACTTTTCTCTTTTTTGAAGTCTGTTAAAAGTCCGGGCGTTTCGGTTGTGTTTGACGCAAGTGTATTCGTGGAATACAGTGCGACATGGATCTTTTGGCTATAGGCGAAAATCAGAACTAACACTATACTTTTTAACGGTCGCCTTCGAAAAAGCGAAGCGAACGTTGTCCGATACTGCTTAGGTAGGAGACACGATGCCAGGAAGATACTCTTCGCCGATGAGAAAATTTTTACTTTCGAAGAAAAGTATACCATTTTTCTGCATAGACCTATGGTTGACTGGTAGATAATGCTTTTAGCACTAAGTCCGTCATTTTTCAATAAATGAATAAATAAAATTATAAGTTTATCCGACAAAACAATAAAGTCTACTACAAACGTTGCAAGGGTGTTCCAGCTTCAGGAAGGAATGTGACGCGTACCCATCATCCGGCTAGTGTGATGGTATGCTGGGGAGTATCTTCTAAAGTTTCACTCATTTTTGTCAACAAGGCGTCGATGTGAAGACAATTAACAATGTGTCATTTTAGAGTATTTTTGTGAAACCTCTTTCTATGCTTTATTTCACAAAAATATTGGGTTTTCCAGCAACACATCCCATAAGGCAAAAACCACGCAAGCTTGATTGAGGAAAAATGTTATGCCTTCATGGCGGCGAATGGCCCTCC
Source organism: Pyrausta purpuralis (assembly GCA_963924145.1). Lineage (NCBI taxonomy): Eukaryota > Metazoa > Arthropoda > Insecta > Lepidoptera > Crambidae > Pyrausta > Pyrausta purpuralis. The sequence goes on from OZ001647.1 coordinate 28,645,055, forward strand.
TCCAGCCCCGACCTCAACCTGAGTTAGAGTTTGGAGCCTGCCGAAAGTCCCATCGAAACTTAGAGTCACTGAAGCCAATTCTTGTCCGAAAAGCAAAGAGAATTCCGCCGTAAAGGATTTGTGCCGCCATTGATGACTGGCCAAATTGTCTAAGGGCCAGTATTACAAACAGCGGTGGTCATTTTGATGAAAAAAAATAATGTTTTTATTGTTAATTTTTAACCGCTTAATGATAATTATCTACTTACTAATTGAACTAAAAAGAATCATCTCGCTATGACTTCTCGTTTCCGAGAAATCTTAAGACAAACTAACAAACATATGAAATTTTGCACACGTGTTACGAAGCCTTAATAGATCAACTTACAAAATTTTTGTCCAATTCTGACGAGACCACATACCTACATAATAGTAATAGTCCTCCCAGCCGATTTCGACTACGGTGGCCAGTCGAGACTAACCGGGATATATTATAGTGCACGTCTATTCCTTTCACTCTCATAACCCGATGGGACAGCAATCTGACACGACCGAAGACAGATCAGGCGAAGGACCAACGGCTTTACGTGCTTTTCCGAGGCACGGGGGTGAAACACTGCCATCTTCCAAACCCCGGGAACCCTAAGAATTTCTAAACAGAAAAACTCGGGATCTCTGGTGCAGCCGTCCTTTTAAAGTGCGACCCTCCTACCGCAGCGCCAACGAGGCAGTTACTTACATGGGTGTGATCGGTAAGTAAGCGGGTAGTGGTGTTACCTTCGTCCGTATTTTGGAGTGCCATAGAGCACTCTAATACATAGCAAGCACAAATAAAGTTACTTTGCAATGGATCAAAGGGCATAGCAACTCCTTACCAGCTGGCGAACTAGCCAAGCGAGGCTCAGCAACAACAGTATATAAACCGGAACCCTTACTGCCCATACCGTAGGTCCAAATAAGAATTTGGCTACGTGCAGAAACCAAAGCAGCACATCAAGCAGAGCGGAGAAACGGTGAAGGTTGCAGGCAAACAAAGAACGCAGTCCCGGTAGCTTCGAAAAGTTTCGCCCGCAACCTCATCCGCTTACCTAGAGACAAACTACGCACAGTTATAGGCACTATAACTGGCCACACTCTTTTAAAGAAGCACCTATTCACAATAGGTGTCACAGACAGCCCCCTTTGCAGAGGGTGCATGGAGGCAGAAGAAACACCACACCATGTGCTAATGGAGTGCACAGGAGTGATGCAACAACGGGCAAATATTCTCAAATCCCCAGCCACTTTCCCGGACGCCATTAGCAATTTAGGTAGATTGCTAGTCTTCTGGGGAAGTTTTGGGTGGTTAAAATAAAAAGTAGGGCATACGTACAATGGCCCGATCGTGTAGCTAAGTGCGGATAAAACCCCGGCCAAACTAACTAACTAGTGGTGTTACCTTGGCGGCTCGCGCGTGGTCGGGCGCGCGCGCGCGCGGCGGCGGGCTGCGCGGCGCGGCGCCCTGCTCGCGCTCCTCGCTCAGCAGCCGCCGGCGCACGCCCCAGTTGAAGTTGTCGCTGCTCTCGCCCTGCAACGTACGCGCGACCACATTACACAACGGTTACACACAGATATAATGTTACATCTTATAGCATAGTTATAGTGTAAATAAAATTGATCTTACCAACAAAATATTTCATACTACATTAATTTATTTATGTTATATGCAAATAACGAGTTATATGATCTTATTAATTACGGTTGGTTAAAAAAAGCAAATTAAAATAAATAATACTTTGGTGCAAAATAAATTATAATAATGTACGATTTATTACCTAGATAGGCATTATTCAAATCTGAAAGCGTTGGTTCTATTCTATTGTAATAAATACTCAAAAATAGAAATATCAGTCATATTTTAATATATATATATGTTTTTTTTTATATTTTTATAAATAACTACAAATAATATAAGGCCACGTCGTTTAAAGTAACAATATTTGAAGAGCCGAATCAACACAATAATTCAATATTTTTTTGTTGAATATACTTTGAGTTTTCAAACGCTAGTTTTTGAGTCATCCCTTGTTATTATCCTTGGCTTGTTGAGAGAATTAAATGAATAATATTTTACAAATATTGTTTATTTACGATTAAGATTATATTTAAGAGAAAATGGAGAGAGGCGAATGATGCTTATTTTCTCTATTGGAGATACTAAAAATAAGATCTCGATTATCCATAAAATAACAATAGTGTCCTTTTTCTATGACGAAAACAAAGCCACAGATAAAATATTATCACTCAAAACGATTTGACCTTTTATAAAATGGGTGCGCCATGGGATAAAATGCATAAATGTTTAATTTTAAAATGTTTTACGAACGATCTAAGAAAATTAAAAAAAAACGTTTAATTTAATAACAATAAGGCTAGAAGTTAAAATACTAAAGCAATACTCTTCTATTTTTAGAAGTATTATTACGCAATACGTCGTGCATATAAAAGGTATTTTCAAACCAAACGAACTTGTTAATCACAAAAAGTTAAATCCGCGGTTCTTCATGAATACAATAAGTGTTTTTTGAACCGTCAAGTATTTAGTGCTGTTAGTAGGGTTTCTTTGATAATTCGAAAAGATACAGCTTTTGGAGCGGTACATGTACAAAAGTAAAGTTCATTTGGTTCAAATATATTACCCGAACGCACCTCAATTTTGCCATTAATATGTGGCAAATTCAAAACTGTCGGCACAACATAGTTTCACTATGTCTGGTTTGGGACGTAACCGTATCTTATAACACAACAAGTAACACATATTATCAAAAAACAGGGACAATAGAGTCGTGTAACATCTTTACATAAAATAGTTGCTGATAACGAGAAATTTGTCTTTGGAAAATCGGATGGATCGTATGAATCACAACTGATCTACTTTTAGATTATGTAATATTTATGGAAACAGGATAACGCTGAGAGAGCTAGTCAGATTACACGACTCCACATCACGAAAAAAAAACAACATCACCAACCTCGATGCTCTCGCTCTCGTACTCCAAGAAGTCGAAGTCCTTGAAGACGCCGAAGTGGTCGGTGGGCGGCGCGGCGTTGGACGGCTCGTTGCCGGGCGTGCCGGACACCTCCTCGAGCGAGGACGCCATCGACGACTCGCGCTCCAGCAGCTCCGAGCTCTGGCTGAAGATCACCTGCGAAGCGCCGGCCACACGGGCGTTACAATGAGATAAATGCAGTGGAACGGATCTGAGACAGTCACTCAGACGCTTTTGTGATATTTTGGACATCGAAAATGTGTAAACTAAATCTGGTGGTGTTGTGTACTCTGTGTATGTTGGGTTACTCTACTACTATTTAGTACGATTAATACGCACGATGTCAGCGAATGTGTGAGTACATAAAATCAAAAACGAGTAACAACAGTTTAACGGTTAAAATCTTTATTACAGCGGCTGTGAATCAGAACCGGAATTCTATATCAATGCAACGGGGAATAAAGATACCATGACAGCATGGCGTCACAGGAGAGTCAACTCTAAGTTACACTCACGTAACAGAAGAGACAGATTCCTACAGAAGATGAAAATACATAGGTTGCTTGCAGAATTTGGCAATGACTACAGACAGGTTAGTTAATCAGGTATTTGTCGTTAGTGTTTCATGGTTTAAATTAAATTGTGAAATTGATACTTCTGTCAAATACATATTAGGATAGTTATACTTTTGTTATGTCGACATATTTAAGTTGCGTTTTAATGCATAATGAGTAATGATATAAACTACTATAATTAAAACTTATACTCGTAGATCTTTTACAGTAAGTTTTCATTAGCGATGTTTTTGTTTAAACATATTTCTATAACTATAAAGAAATTGCAATTGGTGAACTAATTATATTGATAACGTCAACCTTAGTGCGTGCGTCTGTGTCACAAAACAACAATTACAAGAACCTATAACGTTACAAATACGTATACTTTGCACCTGTGAATGTGTCCTTTTATGAATGCTAGCTCAATCGAAGATACAGTTGAGTTGCTAATGGAGACGTGTTGCAAAATAATAATGTAGTTAATGTGTTTAAATAAACGGTAAGAGGCATTGGAAGCGATAGGATGGCGTCGATGCGCGTGTCGTGTCGTCGGTCGGTCGTGGCGTGGACGTATTCGTAATACCGTGGTGGTAATGAAAAATCGGTTCCCTTAATCGAGCAACCTAAACGATTTGTGTTACCAGGTACGATCTTTTTGGTATAAAATAGCTAAAGAGACAATTAAACCAATGAATAATGTATTTCTGCATCTTTCAAAACGTGTGCTATTATAGCTAGTATTTAAAAATTGGTAAATAAGCTCTAACTCGACCTGGCAACACCGGTGCAGCCTGCACAGTGGGTATATGCGTGAAAGCGATTGCGACAAAACGAGTAGGCGAGTTACCTTCGAACATAAAGTGGTTATTAAATCGTCCTAGTCGCAGCGATGCATAGAAAGTTCATGTCATTATTGTATGATCACTGTTTGTGTGCCGAGAGTTCGTATGTACGGCCCTCACCACACAAGTTCTGCCAAAACATGTTAGTTCGTATAGGAATTTGAATTTAATAACTGTCACCGCACTAATGGCGGTCGTACTTACAGACGGGCTCTTGGGCAGGCCTACTCTCTGGCCGCACGTAGTCAGCAGGTTCACGAGGCACTCTCGGACGCGACTCTGTAAACAAAATGGTCAATTTTTGTACACGTTACATAGTGCGCAATGTCATAAAATTAGTATGATTTTACTCAGTTTTTATAAAACTAAATCAAATCAAAGCATGAACCATCAAACGTCACAAGAGAGTTAATGACCTTGAATCAATCGTATCGTATAGAAATATCGTCGATATAGATTTCAAATAACAGTCCCTCAAAACCCAAATAAGGGTATGATTATCCAGACGAGGGGCGGGTTGCCAGGACGACGGTAGGGCTCATTTCGGCGGCGCAGACAGGTAGGCACACTGACCCACTGTTCCAATTCGAATGTGGGGCTCGAGACTGGCGAGGGGTTGATTTGCCCTAATGAGAATTTCGTTCACCTTAATTTAAATTTACACCTAGCGGATGATGCATACATTTAGTTATTTCGATGTTAATGAATTTGGACTTAGGTTGGTGGACGGGTTCATCGTCGGTTCGTTACGTAAAGACAAAACTGTGCCAAAATTATTTTCATTGGTTTATTTTTTTATTCAAAAACAATCTTAAATATAAAATGGTCACTTAGGTATGTCACCACTTACTATTTAAATTAAATTATATATACTTTCCATTTTATTTATACACGTTAATGCAAAATGTTCCTACCTACACAATTGTTGATTTGGCGTAGTTAACAATTCAAAGGTTCTGAACCCAAGAGGTAAAAGCGGGACCCAATTACAGACTACGCTATCCGTTCGTCCGTCCGTCTGTCTGTCACCAGGCTGTATCTCAAGAACCCAATAGCTAGACAAGTTAAATTTTCATAAACTATGTATTTCTGCTGCCGCTATAACAACAAATGCTAAAAATCTAATAAAATCAATATATAGTGCGATTTTTGGCCTATTTGCTTGATATCAATAATGTCAACAGGTAAGCTCTTGATTTTCACAAAACGCTCAGTTGTATTTATAATTTAGTTAAAAAAACGTTTTAAGAGCAAAAAACGCATTCTTGTTTATTTACCTAGTAAACGATACGGAACCATTCGTGCGCGAGTCCGACTCGCATTCGGCTGGTTTTTTGTGTTCGTCGTTAGAAACTCTAAGAGCTTCATTAATATACAGGATAATGAAGATAAAGAAAAGGCGACAAATAGAGGGGCGTTCGCGCGGTAGACGAGACAGACTGTAGGCCACTCAGATTGTCTCGTTCTACTGTGAGAGCGATTCTTCAATAGGTACACCGCATCGAAGAAGCAACCAGGATTACCAAACTTTAGCGGATGTTTGGGAATTTCAAGAAACGTCAAACTGGGCAAGGCGCAAATGTTCATGCGAGTCTGCACTCACATTTTATCGTTGACAAAGTTTCCAAACGACATTGTCAACCATAATCTGTCAATGCGGCGCGCACTGCATCTTACATGGTGACATCCAGATCTCACAAGCATTTTGTGGTGAGCTTCTTTACATTATATGAATTATGCGTTAATTTTCGGATGTAACACTGATCTGCGATATCGTGTAGTTCAGCAACCTGCCTTTAGGTGGCATTGGTTGTATAAATAAAATAAATAAATATTTATAATTACATAAGTTGATAAGAAATGCTATGCAATAACTTTACCGCGGCAGTCTCCGAGTGCCACACGTCTTTTTTTATATGACATGGGTTCGCTTTTGACTCCAGACTAGAGCAGACACATTATAAGTATTTTACAAGCAAAGACTAGACATGACACTTATATGTGAATTTTCATACGTTTTCGATGGCGTTAGATTGTACGTCGTGTTAACTCAGCAAAGCGAAAACGCTTCATTAGATTTGTATTTGGGTAGCGGCGGGCGATACGTTTGTGCAATCGAAGGGAGTTCCACCGCGGAGTCACCTAGTGGAGTAGCGCTGCCACCGGCCCGGTGCAATGTGTTAACATCTTTATGTTTAAGTTTGACACTTGTCTATACTCTGATATTTAATTGGATAGACTGGAATGATATTTGGTTGGATGCCACTTTTTAGGGTTCCGTAGCCGCATGGCAAAAAACGGAACCCTTATAGTTTCGTCAAGTCTGTCTGTCTGTCTGTCCGTCCGTATGTCACAGCCATTTTATTCTGTAACTATAAGCGTTACACTGTTGAAATTTGGTAGGAAGATGTATCCTATTAACCGCTTACCGATTCTTATACAAAAAATAAAAAATAATTTCATTTAAGGGGGGACTCCCATACATGAAACTAAAACCAAAAAAAAAGTCAAACCTATGCGTGTGGGGTGTCTATGGATAGGTCTTTTAAAATGATATTGAGGTTCCTAAAACCATTTTCTTTTAAAGTCTAACGTTTCATAGCTATCCGATTCCAAAGTGGTAAAATGGGCGTCCCCCCATCTAACTTCTAAACCAAGAGAGTGTAAATTTTGAAAAAAATATATAATATAGATCGTAACAAATACTTTCAACGAAAATTGGTTTGGACGAGATCGAACTAGCATTTTTTGAGATATAGCATGTTTTCAACAACTGCAAACATAACTCTGTACTTCATACAAACACTATGAAAAACAAAGTTATATTTGCAGTCAACAAAATATTGTGGTATTTTACTAAGTAGAAGTGGATTCCCTATTTCACTTAAAGTTGGCACGGAACCCTCAATGCGCGAGTCCGACTCGCACTTGGCCGGTTTTTGTAATTAAAAAAATATGTATAATTGACAAAAGCAATTTTTATTCAAATGTGTTTAGAATTTTAGTATGGTTAAATTAAATAGTTTTTAGTTGTTGTGCAAAGTGTAAAATCATGAATTGAACTTGTAATAGGATATTATTACAATAATAATTTATATTTCAGGACTATGTTTCCTACTAGTGTGATTATTATTTCTAAAAAACTCTAAAAAAGTCGTTTAAAAGTTCAAGTATTTAAAACATACGAGATTTTGGAAATTGGAATAAACAGGAAATCTAATTGTTTACTCATACAAGAGATTTTTCACGTACAACGTTTATTTATAGCTTTTTGTAATGTATTACATTATTTTGATGAGTAAAATAGTGTTATTGAAAACTCACATTAGAAAATAAATAACACGCGTATACAACACACAATTAGCAACCCTATTAGCACTCCGCTTGCAACAATAAAAAATAAAAAATAAAAAAGGGCGATTGAAACTGTCATATGATTGAAACTGTCATTAGTAAAACAACAGAGTATTGATCTACTTATTACATAATAGACACATGCCTATGACCATATTGATTAAAATCTATACTAATAGTTTGGACGCGTTAATCGCAGGACTAATTTAAAAAATCCTTTTGTTTTTGATAGGTTATTTATCGAGGAGGGCTTTGGGCTATAAAACATTACGCTACGACGAGTGGGGAAATGAGCAAACTCAAAACGCGCGGACGCAATCTCAGGGGACTAGTAGTAATAGGGGAGCCCAAGTGGGGATTTCACACATTCTAATAATGGCCGCGAGTTTGCGTCACATCCAAATCGTCAGATTATTATATAAGAGCATTTTTCAGGTGCTTATAACATCCCCTTAGAAAATCTGACGCGCTCCAATTTTTTTTTTGCAATTTCAACCCTTACGTACGACCACCCCCATAATGGAAACAATCAGATTAACATATGTACATTTTCAAAAATACACAGGACATAGATGCTATCAATATCTAATGCGCTTGAGTATGTCCATGCAACAGTTTTTTTTACATTTTTGAAAATCTATAGTCATTTCCCCCACCGATGAAAAGGTATACAGGGTGTAACAAAAAGCTGAAATAATATTTATGGAAATGTGTTAATAATAAATATTTTTTTTCCCATACTAAATAAATAAATTGCTTTTTACCGAAAGTGTTGACAACCCTGAATCTGCGGTTATTCGTTAGCGAACCCCGCTTGCAACCCTTGCCCGCCGCACACACACAGACCTAACAGCTGATATTTAAGGTTGTCACCGATAAGTTTTTGGTAAAACTTTTAGCATCAATTTACTCAGTAGTTTATATTCGCACGAGTTTGTGGTTTTGCATAGGAACTAAACATTTACTGAACTACACATAACACTTTTTGTTAAAGCCTGTATATTATATGTCAATTTTTTCTTCTTATCTAAACCTCGCAATCGAATAAGTCTCAATGACGCTCGAGTAAATCCCGGTTCAGCACCACGTGCTCCCCTACTACAGGCAACAGCGACGCACCTGCGACATCCAGGGCCGCTTCCAGCCGGAGGCGAGCGCGTCGGCGGGCGACAGCGAGAGCGAGCGGCGCGGGGACGCAGCGCTGGCGGGCTGCGCGGCAGCGGCGCCCTCCGCCCCCACCCCCGCCCCCGCCCCCACCACCGTCGACGCCGAGCCCGACGCGGATGCCGACGCCGACGACCCTGGGGGCACGTCCAAGGGTTATAATAAGCTCAGGTGGCCAACAACTGATGGCCGTTGGGGTTGAAAACTTATAGATTAACACTACGACCAAACATATAGCGTAGGACGTACACCGACAAGATGGAAAGACGACCTTGAAAAGATCGCGGAATCAAACTGGATGCAGACCGCTTGTGATCAGTCACTGTGGAAAGCTGTGGAGGAAGCCTATGTTCAGCAGTGAACGTCTTCTGGCTAATAATGATGATGATGTCGTAGACGATACGAACGGAAGAATAAAATTGTTTGTGTTTTGCTGGGTCACGATTTCTATTATTTCGATTTCGTTCGTATGTCCAAGTTTTTACGTTTGGATATTACTCGTTTTCTTAGGTAAAAATCGCACTCGAACTACCATACGAAATAAGTTCGATTGACGCAAAAATCGCCGCCCTGGGATAGTAAGTATGTACAGATTAAAAACCCCTGCTAATTCAATCTTTACCCATTACGCGAATAACGACAATGCAAGAAGAGAGCGGCAAATCGGTAAAAGAGATATAACCACATGTTATGTCATGACTTATCACACACACACAACATGTGATATTGTCTGCGTACACGGAGCCAATACAGTATTCCAACTTCATACAAACGGACGAAACGCAAGCTAAGCTACGCACCACGATCTCGGTATGCCAAACGCAGTACGTACATCCTGCAGATAGTCGCGGCCGTGACGCAGTGACGAACTGACGGTGTTGGTTATTACAGTCCATTTTCTTTAATGATTGCTGATACATTTTTAACATGTCACATTCTTCCGTTTCAGGTAAACTACACCCCAAGAAGGAAAATATTATTTTACAAAATAAATAAAATTAAATATTGCTATTGATGCCAAAATTTTAAAAAATCATGCCTCGTTAAATAAAAACTTATTTTGATCCACTATAATCACTATTTAGATTTATTTTTTATCATATTAGAATCAGATTGTAGGATTTTTCATATTTTTAAATTTTTGTCTCAGTCGAGGCGTAAATATTTTGCGATGCAAACACATAAGACCGATTTGTCATTCAAACGTAACATTTAATTTGAGCATTTTTATTGATCACTTCCTTTGTAAGATCACTTCCAATTCAATTTGTAAAGTGTTTTGTTTTTTAATATAAAAATATATATTCACAATCACAAAACGAAATGGACAAGTAAAGGCAGGTTGCCATATCGCATGTATGTACCGCGCGGCTGTAGGTATGTTTCAAAGATACGGCCGAGTTACAATACTGTATAGATACCATTACCGTGGCATGGCGGTTGACAGCGAAATTGGTACCTTGGCCGCACGTGGCTGCGGTGACGGAAGTACCTTTGTCGGGCGTGACAGTGGACGCAGTGGACGCGGTGGACAGCGAGCTGGGGCCAGTGGCGGGCTGGCTGCCGCTCTTCGGAAGGTACTTGCGACCTATGACCGGCGTCTGCGACAGGTCGAATGTGAACTCCATAGTCCTGCCAGGCAACTCCTAAAAAAATTTGAAAATGTGTATTAGTTGCAGGTTGTGGGTCCAAAGGTTGGAGCGGTACCAACTAGCTTACTGAAAAAGCGAGTAAATCACAAACTGTGACAAGTTATTTAAAGAAAACATACGCGGAGGATAATCTAAAACTCTGTTCGTACAAAACGTGTTTCTAAAATAAAATAACTAGAGCCGTAGACAAATTTAGAACCGTAGTTAACGTATTGCGGACCTATGGCGCCATCTAGCGCCTGCTTACTCACCTAATTCAATTAATCATAGTGCAGCGTTACGCGACAGATCTTATCGGCCGTACGATCATTGGGAGAATTTCTCAAGATCTCCGAGGGATGGCGTTGCCAAACATTTGTATTACGCTTTTGCATTTTTGTTACCCATTCCTTAAGCATTGTCACTTTTGTTGACCGAATATAACCACCCTCAATAAACAAACTATTATTTATTCTTTAATAAATGTTTTCATTGAAGAAAACCCTGCTGATCTAAGGCTAGCCAGTGGACGTTAAATAACGTTACTAGGAGAAGCTCTTATATATACCTGCTCTGACTAACTTTAATTAAATAGGTTAACTTTGACTATAGTAATATTAAACACTTGCTCCCTCTGTAGCCAGAAATTATTAAAACCCATGAAGTGCGCCGTGCGCGCACGCGCTTTTTAGGGTTCCGTAGCCGAATGGCAAAAAACGGAACCCTTATAGTTTCGTCAAGTCTGTCTGTCTGTCTGTCTGTCTGTCTGTCTGTCTGTCTGTCTGTCTGTCCGTCCGTATGTCACACCCTTTTTATTCTGTAACTATAAGCATTACACAATTGAAATTTGGTAAGAAGATGTATCTTGTTAACCGCTTACTGATTCTCATACAAAAAATAAAAAATAATGACAGTTAAGGGGGGGGGCTCTCATACATGAAACTAAAACCAAAAATTTTTTTTTGTCAAACCTATGCGTGTGGGGTGTCTATAGATAGTTCTTTTAAAATAACATAGAGGTTCCTAAAACCATTTTCTTTTAAAGTCTAACGTTTCATAGCTAGACGCTTCCAAAGTGGTAAAATGGGCGTCCCCCCCATCTAATTTCTAAACCAAGCAAGTGTAAATTTTGAAAAAAATATGTGATGTAGATCTTAATAAATACTTTCAACGAAAATTAGTTCGGACAGGATCGAACCAGTAGTTTTTGAGATATAGCACATTTTCAACAACCGCAAACATAACTTTGTACTTCATACAAACACTATGAAAAACAAAGTTATATTTGTAGTCAACAAAATGTTGTGGTATTTTACTAAGAAGACGATGGAGAAGTAAATGGATTCCCTAATTCAGTTAAAGTTGGCACGGAACCCTCAGTGCGCGAGTCCGACTCGCACTTGGCCGGTTTTTTTTAATAACTGTGCAGGATGCAGTGCAACACTACGCAAACACAGATCACAAAACGATTCTTGCAGCCTATCATGCCTATGTAGCCTCTGTATTGCGGTATAGGCTGCTTCTCTGGGGTAATGGTGTTAATATAAATAAAGTGTTTGCAACCCAAAAGAAATGTATACGAGCAATATGTGGTGTACCGCCTTACCAAACTTGTAAACCACTATTCAAGGAACTTGATATATTAATCGTTCCTAACCTGTACGTCTTTGAAGTGTGTAAATTTGTTAAATATAACCTTAGTCTCTTTCATGAAGCGGTTGATATATATCATCGTAACATTAAAAATCCCGAAAGACTTGAATTAAATTTTGCACCCAGAACAGCACTATATAAAAAAAAAAACTGTCTAAATATGTGTATTTAAATAAATAATAGAATACCTTAACGCATAAAAATATTAAAACCTCGCCCATTCCTGAATAAATTGTATGATTGGTTAATTGATAAGAATTATTATAGTCTTAAGGAGTTTTAGGGTAAACAATTGTAATATTGTGTCATTTTAATTGACATTTGTAAAATTGACATTTATTAATATTTACTACATTTTCACATGCTATATTTATGGCGAAATATGCTGGAATTTAATTGTATTGTAATTGTGACCTTGTTGTACCATATTTCAATGTGAATAAATGAATCTTGAATCTTGAACGCCTCCCCTAAAAGGCCTGTAAGTGTAAAAGAGAGATAAGTATGCGCTGTTAGTGCCGCGTTTTATTTCCGCAGAGGAAGCGAGTGTTGAATATTACTGTCATGTCTCCGACGTCTCTTTATACATCAGGTGGCTCCGGCTTCTATTATTTTGATCTTTTAATTGTGTCAATGAGAGGAAATTGTGTGAATAAATAAACATTTCTTTCTGATTATACGTGCATGTAATATTGTGGTTAAAAACAACAAATTAAATGGTCACTACGACGTATGCCATGGTTCATTGGCCAGTCTGCCATTTTAATGTCAATTTAATGTTTGGAAGACGTGTGAGAACTAAATTAAACTGTAAACTTAAGAAGCCATTGGCCAACACTTCAAGATCGATCAACAATAGTACAAGTGTCAGTACTTTCTCTATTGGCTTTCCCTATTGTTGACTTGCACTCTAAGCTAGAAGTTACAGTATCCCATCCCAAAGATGGGCATTGTGTTGTGACGCAACGCTTAGGTTTGCTTGACCTACACTTGTCATTTAGACCAGCTCCTGCCGGCGTCCCAGGTGTCGGTGCCACAGCCAGGATTCGCCGCAGAGGCGTGTTATGTCTCTAATGTCTCTTCATAGACCAGGTTGTTATGGTTACCATTGTATTGATCTTTAATTGTTTTAATAAGAGAAAATTATTTAAATAAATAAATCAATTTTACTTTATTATACGTGTAAGACCCAAATACACACTGCAACTTTTAGTAGCTATGCAGTTGCATGCTAACGTGCGTTAGCATCGATACATTCGCGATGCAAAAGCTGGAAATTGACAATTTGTACTGAATTTTGGCGACTGTATCGACGCTAACGAGTCGCGTGTTAGCATCGATGCAGTCGCGCTTCTGCATCAATGTTAACGCGTGACTGCATCAATGCTAAAAGACGCAGTGTGTATACTCCGTTTCTCATGGCTAGTCCAAAAATGTAAACATTTTTTTCATAACTTTTAAGATAATATCAGTGATTAAAATTAATAAACTATTTGATTTAAATAGAGCTCAGTATTTATCGATGAATTACCCATGTAAGTTGAGATTTTGTGTTTATTTCATTTTAAAATTGATATTTTCACCAAAAAGGAATATCAAGATTGTTTACAATATTAGACTTGCTTAGAAAAACGGACTGTATGTGGTCTAATAATTACTATACTCTATATTTATGTAAACGTTAATCAAAGTAGTAGCATCACAGTGATTTGTGGTACCTTAGTGTCAGGTAGCATATCAAGTTACCTTCTTGTGCGAGTCGAGGTGCGCGGCGGCGGCGTGCGTGTGCGCGTACGGCGGGACCACGAGCGTGGAGCAGCGCGTCACCACCAGCTTCAGGATCTTCATCGCCTCCTTGTAGTTGTTGCCGTCTTGCGCGCACGACTGTGCATACAAAACGAATGGCCGTGTTGGACGCGAACGGTACATGCGATAACGGATGATAGGTTTCGCGATCGACGTCTATGAAATAAATATGTGACAGACAACACAGCAATAGGCTAGTTTTTACTAAGAAGATTTTTTTTTTGGAAATAGAAACTCCAAAAACGACTAATTATGGTTTGTAGATATAAAATAAAGAAATCTTATAAGGATCATTCAGATTTTAAATAATTAAGTTTGTCTAAAACACACATTTGGTCTCGAGACGGTAAACACCTATCAAAGGACATGACGTCAAACCTGGCGCGATGGCGGGCGTTCATGATAGCTTATTACTGTGAAGAAGACTTTCGATTGAAAGCAGTGATTTCATTTCAACATTTTGACTGTTTTTGAGGCCAATTAAATTAATGTTTAAATCATAATAAAATTATAAAAAAATGTTGATTATTTTTAAAGAATATCAAGGTTGTTGATTAATACATTTACTGATGTTAAGTATTATGTAGTTTTTGAAGTTTGGTCAACTAGCTTATTGTCGTGATTCCAAAGTAAGGAATTTTCTTGTTTGTGTTACGAGTACCAGACACTAAAAATGACGGGGGCGTCTCCCATAAATATTTGAATACATATAAACATCCATGACTTAGGTACAAAATTCAAATATTTGCCCCTTGTGTGATTCAAACCCGCGAAAACCGGCGTAACAGTCAGAAGCATTAACCACTACACCAAACGCGTTGTCAAAATGATATTCATCTTTTCGGTGAGCAGTTAACGTCATACAGTCACGGGTGCAGCCTCCATGGTAAGTAAGGAATGAAAGTGAAACAAAATTTGAAAGCATATATTTTTATATGGATATGTGATTTTATCAGTCTGTCATTAATTAAGTTCATTTCTTTATCCATTTATCTGTTAATTGTGTATTTAAATCAATGTCTTTACCTTGTTTCTCATCTTCTATTATTATGACCAATTAGGTTAGTTCCAAAATGTTTCAAGTAATTTAATATGGTAAATTATATACGCACTTGGATACAGTGAAGTAAACGGTAAGGTATAATTTGATAGTTCAAAACTATAGATATGCCGTTATACATTCCCGTGCCACAAGCTTGAACAGCCGACTAATTTTCATAAACATGAAATAAGAAACCAAAAATTTGCGCACGGGCGGGGCTTGAACCAGCACTTTCCGGCTAATCGGGCCAAACGCTCTACCAATTGAGCTACCGTGCTGACTGTCGGACCCTGCGAAATTTGTGGTCTCTTACGGATACGTTATGCGTGATGTTTTGCGCCATCTTCCCGTCTGTTCATGCAACGTTCCCAAATTTTTGGTTTCCTATTTAATCTTTATGAATATAAAATATGACACTGTGAGTGTTAAAAACATTCTAAACCATTAGTCAATGATATAAATTGAAATGTTTTCTTAGATCGCTTAAGTTCCCGTGCGGCACATCAATATTAAAGACAATCACTCACGTCGAGGCACTTGACGACGGCGCGCAGCAGGTCCGCGGTGACGGGCTGCGCGGCGGGCGCGCTCAGCTCCACGTAGTACAGCATGCAGTGCAGCACCGACAGCACCGGCAGCTGCAGGTTCACCGACCCCTGCGCCCACATTATAACTAATATTACACACCAGTGTGTGTTACCAGTAATGACGTACGGATCCGAATCGTGGCCTCTAACTATGGGTCTCATGAAGAAGCTCAAAATTACACAACGAGCCATGGAGCGGGCTATGCTCGGTGTTTCTCTACGAGATCGAATCAGAAACGAGGAGATGCGTAGAAGAACTAAGGTAACGGACATAGCCTTGAGAATCAGTAAGCTTAAGTGGCAGTGGGCAGGGCACATAGCGCGAAGAACTGATGGCCGTTGGGGCAGGAAAGTTTTAGATTGGAGACCCTTCGACCAAAGACGCAGCGTAGGACGTCCGCCGATAAGATGAACAGACGACCTTAAAAATCTCGCGGGTTCAAACTAGATGCAGACCGCTAGTGATCGGTCGTTGTGGAAAGCCGTGGGAGAGGCCTATGTTCAGCAGTGGACGTCCTTTGACTGATGATGATGAATATTAGACACATTCCATAGATTGCTCTGATCCCTAAGTATCCCTTATAATTAATTACCATTAATTTTTGTGCTCCGACATTTACGTGGATAAGCGTGGTAAATTATAATTTAACAATTAGAATCTACAGCAAACAATCACCGTTCCGTAAATCACAATAATGCCTGCAAAAGAAGAAAGAAAGCAACCCCGTCGTGTTTCCCTCAACACTGAACATTGTGTTCGAACGTACCTTCTCCAGCACCTCGACGAGGAAGGCCAGCATCTGCATGGAGAGGTGCGAGTAGGTGTCCCAGAGGTACTTGACGACGCACTTGGTCCACTGGAAGCTCTCCTTGCTGAACGTGCGCCGAGAGTACAGCGTCATCACTGTGCCCAGGTTCTCTAACTTCTTGCTCTTCTCTGCCGTGAACTGCAATTAAAAAAGAGTAATTCATTAGAGCTACGAAAAAGAAGAATTAAATAACATATTTCTGATGATTTATCATATCGAATGCAGCTTCAGCACCGTGCTCAGGTATTTTGCTGCTCTTTTTTATGGTAAACTGTGGCCCGACGAAAAGCAAATCATAACCTGCTTAGCACAGCTAACAATCATCTCAACTATTATGTTATAATATAATTTTGTGGTAGTAATAGCCATTCTCTTCAGCGGTGTCACATAGACTATAGGTATATAGAGGTGTTAAAGTGTCTATATAACAACGCCACCATGTCGGTCCGAGTACAGGAACAGAATACGAGGGCGATTCCATTGCGAAGAGGTGTAAGACAGGGCGATGTTATATCTCCGAAACTGTTTACAGCGGCATTGGAAGACGCCTTCAAGCTCCTGGAATGGGAAGGATTCGGCATCTCCGTCAATGGCGAATACATAACACACCTTCGGTTTGCCGATGACATAGTCGTTGTGGCAAAGACGCTGAATGATCTAGGCACTATGCTCAAAGACCTCGACCGAGTATCCCAACAAGTGGGTCTTAAAATGAACATGGAGAAGACGAAAATTATGTCGAGTTCCCTTGTTGTACCCACTCCAGTATCCATTGGGAACTCAACTCTCGAAGTTGTCGACGAGTACGTCTACCTGGGACAAGTGATCCAATTGGGTAGGTCCAACTTCGAGAAAGAGGTCAATCGACGAATCCAACTCGGCTGGGCAGCGTTCGGGAAACTGCGCAAGAGCGTCTTCTCGTCTCAATTACCTCAGTGTCTAAAGACGAAAGTCTTCAATCAGTGATGACATACGGATCCGAAACGTGGTCTCTTACTATGGGCCTTATAATGAAGCTCAAAATTACACAACGAGCGATGGAGCGGGCTATGCTCGGTGTTTCTCTACGAGATCGAATCAGAAACGAAGAGATACGTAGAAGAACCAAGGTAACGGACATAGCCTTGAGAATCAGTAAGCTTAAGTGGCAGTGGGCAGGGCACATAGCGCGAAGAACTGATGGCCGTTGGGGCAGGAAAGTTCTAGATTGGAGACCCTTCGACCAAAGACGCAGCGTAGGACGTCCTCCAACAAGATGGACAGACGACCTTAAAAAGATCGCAGGATCAAACTGGATGCAGACCGCTAGTGATCGGTCGCTGTGGAAAGCCGTGGGGGAGGCCTATGTTCAGCAGTGGACGTCCTTTGGCTGATTATGATGATGATGATGATGATAGCCATTCGGTGTTAATTCCACCTTTGGTTGTGTAGTACGCGAGTGTTGAAAATCCAGAATTGATTATTTATGTGAAAAAGTGCAACACTTAAATAGGAATTCAAACATATAAATATAGTCGTACCTGCGCAATGTGGCAGGCCGCACGCACGCAGAGCTCGTTCGCGTCCTCGTAGTGCAGCAGCATGTACGGCAGCAGCGCCACCACGGTCATCGGGAACGCCAGGCTTTGGCTCGGGTCGATCACTGGCAACTCCAGCAGCGGGATCATGTCCGCCAGCACGCCCACGACCGGTTCGTATGTGTTAGGGTGCGTGCAGCCCTGGGAATATATACACTTTAATTGTGAAAGCAGAAAACACCCCACCCAAAGAATGAGATGTTAAGGCAACTCCTTATTAAAACCTAATTTAGAACAGACAAAACAATTCGGTGAATTGATATGTTAAGCGTACAGTAGGCCTCAAAATTAGTTAAGAGCTTAATGACTCAGTTGGGTATCTAGAGCTAAGAAACAAAAGAAATGTAATCTTACAACAGCCTGATCTTCCTAACAATAGGTCGTCAAATTCCTACGGCATTGATGTCGATTACGACAGAAATGGATATCATCTTGATAGTTTGCCTTCCGAATATAACCCCGTGTATTTGTATATTTATCTTTTGCGTCATACTTCACCATAAACCTTACCTTGAGCAGCAACGCGTGCAACGAAGGCGCGCAGTGCGCCTGTGTCCGGTCGAGCCGCTCGCGCGCGTCGGGCCGGTCCAGCGGGAGCCGAGCCATCACCCGGGCCAGGAGTCGAACTCCCAGCAGGAACTCGTGCTCGTAGTCCGATTCGAGTAGCGACGCACCGACCCAAAACAGCGTCGCCAGGATCGTCAGTTTGTCGTCCTGCAGATATAGCTTGAAATAAAAGCCATTTTGCTCGTCAGGTGTCTAGCTGAGGTAAATTTAGCCGTATAATACGGGAATTATACAATAATTTTCACAAAAAGATTAACGGAGACTACAAGCTTTCGAGACGATTTCGTTTCGTTAGTTTTTCCTGTTAGTCCACCTACAGATATTATAAAGGTTTTGTTTTTATTTTAGACTAGGATTACTCTATTTTTGGTTCCATCAAAACCACCTCTTATAAGTAACTATAGCGCATTTTAGCACCGAGTGCTTACACGGTAACCATTTACTTAGCTTTTAATGCAATGGATTGACAACATAAAGGAGTGAAATGAACTCATACTATTGTTTTACCTAAAGGTGACTAGCAAAATATAAGGTAGCAAAAGACGCTTTAAACATATTGAGGGTACCCCGCAATGCACCACGGTCCCCACGGGAGCGACGCTGAGCGACGACGGAGACCGCCCCTGGCTGCGAGACTTCCTCGCCTAGTGCACCCCATACCATGTTCATAAAAAATAAAATGATTTGGTTTTAAAACCTCCTGTTTTTTTAAAACCCAATATCACATAAAAATGTTCCATTAATACCTATTAGTGGTTCAGATAAGATATATTTATTTACGTCAACATTTTTTTCAAGATAGTCGCTGGTAAACATGTTTACGACGTGACTGAACTCGTAAATAAATTGGCAGCGCTTTTATCAAAGCAAACAGACTATGTAATAGAAAATAAATTTCAATTCCACCACTAATTTCAGCTCAGTGGAGGGTGAAGCAACGTAATGCGATTTCCAAATGACTACCTTTATAGACTGAATAGCCGCCAACTAAATGCGACGTTGCTTCTATGCAGTGGAAGTTTCCAAGCCCCAGATAGGTTTGGATATACATATATGTATGTGTGATCGTGATTCAGACTCGATTTAACATTTAAGTCTGTTCGCGTTACGAATGCGTGAGTTAAGGTGTATTCACAGTGGAGTTAAAATCGATCAAATTATATTTATAAATATTTATCTTACAATATAATTTCAATCATTGTAAGAGGAATTTGTTTTTATTATAAAAGTATGTTCTACAGCGATTTCTTATACATTATAACATACTAGCGGTCCCCCGCGACTTCGTCCGCGCGTTTTGAGTTAGCTCCCTCCCCTCCCGTCGCAGCGTGATGTTTTATATCCTCAAACCTTTCTCAATAAATAAGCTATCTAACACAGAAATATTTTTTCAAATCGGTTCAGCAGTTCCTGAGATAAGCGCGTTCAAACCAACAAACTCTTCAGCTTTATAATATAATTAGCGCAAGCGCACGTTGTACTTAAGCTGCGAACATTATTTTGGTGCGGAGTTATGTTAAAACTGTGATAGCTCCTAAGATATTTATTGGAATCAAATGATATAAAGGGCAACTTTGTTCTAAATGAAATGCTCGTGATGATGAATGCATTTATTTTGATAAGAATAAATACCTGTGTGTATAATACACCTCTAAAAATGATGCATTATTTTTTTTACAAATTTATTAACATAAAAAAGGTTGTAGTAAGTCAACCATAAAAGATAGACTTATGCTGTCGCGGACTTTATTATAGAACTCTTAATGCTGAACAATCTTGTCATACATGGTTTTTGTGTAACTTTAGCGGTTTCCGCAGCGTACGCACCGGAAGCTCTCAAAAGGAATATCTTTCTCCCGTTTTCGCAACATTTTTCATTGCTGCTGTGGTCTTGTGAGTCGTATCTTTATGTTATATAGCTTAAAGCCTTCCTCGATAAATGGACTATCTAACATAAAAATAATTTTTCAAATCGGGCCAGTAGTTTCTGAGATTAGCGCGTTCAAACAAACAAACAAACAAACAAACAAACAAACTCTTCAGCTTTATAATATTAGTATAGATGTAAGTTGCACAAAAGGACACGTTCATTTTGTTCGAAAGTTTGCCTTTAACCAAATCAAAATGAAATCAAATCAAACATTTATTTGCTAGAATAAGCAAGAGTATGCAAGTTACAAGCTGCAGATCTTAAAAATAGGTAGTAATGGTCTCTATGAACTTGACTTTATAATTTTGGGCGACCTGATTGGTTTAGGGGCGTGGTGACGTCATCAGGTATCGATGACTAACTGCATTCTTAAAGCGAATGAACTATAGAACATTAAACACTTCAATTTTATCATGAAACTTAAGCTACCTGAAGATGCTTTTTCACAGAGATGTGTGAAATTTATCAATGATGTTGCTCAAAACTATGCCATGCCATGTTTTGCTTGCTATATATTGGAAAATATCATTGGTCAAATTACACGTCTTTGCTCAGGTCCATTTTAGTGCTTTACGCTCAAAAAAGAGTAAGCTTTTTTAATTTACCTGACAGATATGTGTCAAATAAGCAGGCTTGTTTTAAAGCTCGCCAGCTATAATATCAGGTGGCATGAGACTGGGCCCCAAAACAGCTATTGAAATGTTTGTTATTCGTCACGATTTTGTATCAATTTTAAAATCATTCGTTGTATGGTGATGTACGGTGTGTGAGGCGACTGACCTGGGTAGCGGAGTCGCCCAACAGTTTGAGGGACTGCGCCGAGCGCGAGCGGCACAGGTTGGAGCACACGCCCTTAGCGGCCTCGCTGCAGGGACGCGTGCGGTCTGCGGGCAGAATGTTCAATACGACTGAACGGATTGGTTAAAGTATTTACTTTTGAGGTGATATATTTTATTTCTTTGAAAAGTTATACCAACAGTTTATATTTTATACACACTTAAATAAAGTCACATTGGCAGTGTTTGCTATCTTATATGTAGACCTATTATAGTCGTACACAGCATTGTAGTAAACAAAACAACTGTAATTTAATCAGTTAGACATAATGTCAATTTTGAAATTTTGTTTATAAGAAAGGTTTTGGTAAGTAGACAGACATCATATGCATTATACGCACTGATTTGTAAAACCGCATTAAAGAGGAATGGCTTATACTATATGGCTCCTAAAATTTATAACAATTTGCCAAAAAACTTAAGAGACGCCAGCTTGAACATATTTCGCAGGGGATAGTTAACAATTTTGATAAGGAAATCATATTCAACATTATCTGAATTTTTGACTGATACTTTGTCATATAATTTTGACATGTTTTTTTTCAAAAAATGACATTGAATTATTATGACATAGTAATACTTACTGTGATTTAACTAGCATGTTATTTGTCAATAAAATTTTATACAACCTCTCCCACTTAACTCATAGGCCAAACATAGAGCTCTACTCATCATTTACCACCTGAATTCTGTCACCTATGTTTTACTAATAAATGGTTTGATTTGGTGATAATGATGAAAACAAAGATGGTAATGTGTGTGTGTGTGTGTGTGCGTGTGTTACCGTGCTGGTGCTTGTCGGGCGCGGCGGGCGGGTTCTTGCGCACGCAGTACGACACCGAGTAGCTGGTGCTGCGCGTGTGTGTGTGTGTGTGTGTGTGTGTGCGTGTGTTACCGTGCTGGTGCTTGTCGGGCGCGGCGGGCGGGTTCTTGCGCACGCAGTACGACACCGAGTAGCTGGTGCTGCGCGTGTGTGTGTGTGTGTGTGTGTGTGTGCGTGTGTTACCGTGCTGGTGCTTGTCGGGCGCGGCGGGCGGGTTCTTGCGCACGCAGTACGACACCGAGTAGCTGGTGCTGCGCGTGTGTGTGTGTGTGTGTGTGTGTGTGCGTGTGTTACCGTGCTGGTGCTTGTCGGGCGCGGCGGGCGGGTTCTTGCGCACGCAGTACGACACCGAGTAGCTGGTGCTGCGCGTGTGTGTGTGTGTGTGTGTGTGTGTGCGTGTGTTACCGTGCTGGTGCTTGTCGGGCGCGGCGGGCGGGTTCTTGCGCACGCAGTACGACACCGAGTAGCTGGTGCTGCGCGTGTGTGTGTGTGTGTGTGTGTGTGTGCGTGTGTTACCGTGCTGGTGCTTGTCGGGCGCGGCGGGCGGGTTCTTGCGCACGCAGTACGACACCGAGTAGCTGGTGCTGCGCGTGTGTGTGTGTGTGTGTGTGTGTGTGTGTGCGTGTGTTACCGTGCTGGTGCTTGTCGGGCGCGGCGGGCGGGTTCTTGCGCACGCAGTACGACACCGAGTAGCTGGTGCTGCG
Organism: Pyrausta purpuralis; assembly: GCA_963924145.1. Taxonomy (NCBI): domain Eukaryota; kingdom Metazoa; phylum Arthropoda; class Insecta; order Lepidoptera; family Crambidae; genus Pyrausta; species Pyrausta purpuralis. Next base: position 28,667,945 of record OZ001647.1, read on the forward strand.
CGTGTGTGTGTGTGTGTGTGTGTGTGCGTGTGTTACCGTGCTGGTGCTTGTCGGGCGCGGCGGGCGGGTTCTTGCGCACGCAGTACGACACCGAGTAGCTGGTGCTGCGCGTGTGTGTGTGTGTGTGTGTGTGTGTGTGCGTGTGTTACCGTGCTGGTGCTTGTCGGGCGCGGCGGGCGGGTTCTTGCGCACGCAGTACGACACCGAGTAGCTGGTGCTGCGCGTGTGTGTGTGTGTGTGTGTGTGTGTGTGTGTGCGTGTGTTACCGTGCTGGTGCTTGTCGGGCGCGGCGGGCGGGTTCTTGCGCACGCAGTACGACACCGAGTAGCTGGTGCTGCGCGTGTGTGTGTGTGTGTGTGTGTGTGTGTGTGCGTGTGTTACCGTGCTGGTGCTTGTCGGGCGCGGCGGGCGGGTTCTTGCGCACGCAGTACGACACCGAGTAGCTGGTGCTGCGCGTGTGTGTGTGTGTGTGTGTGTGTGTGTGTGCGTGTGTTACCGTGCTGGTGCTTGTCGGGCGCGGCGGGCGGGTTCTTGCGCACGCAGTACGACACCGAGTAGCTGGTGCTGCGCGTGTGTGTGTGTGTGTGTGTGTGTGTGTGTGCGTGTGTTACCGTGCTGGTGCTTGTCGGGCGCGGCGGGCGGGTTCTTGCGCACGCAGTACGACACCGAGTAGCTGGTGCTGCGCGTGTGTGTGTGTGTGTGTGTGTGTGTGTGTGCGTGTGTTACCGTGCTGGTGCTTGTCGGGCGCGGCGGGCGGGTTCTTGCGCACGCAGTACGACACCGAGTAGCTGGTGCTGCGCGTGTGTGTGTGTGTGTGTGTGTGTGTGTGTGCGTGTGTTACCGTGCTGGTGCTTGTCGGGCGCGGCGGGCGGGTTCTTGCGCACGCAGTACGACACCGAGTAGCTGGTGCTGCGCGTGTGTGTGTGTGTGTGTGTGTGTGTGTGTGCGTGTGTTACCGTGCTGGTGCTTGTCGGGCGCGGCGGGCGGGTTCTTGCGCACGCAGTACGACACCGAGTAGCTGGTGCTGCGCGTGTGTGTGTGTGTGTGTGTGTGTGTGTGTGTGCGTGTGTTACCGTGCTGGTGCTTGTCGGGCGCGGCGGGCGGGTTCTTGCGCACGCAGTACGACACCGAGTAGCTGGTGCTGCGCGTGTGTGTGTGTGTGTGTGTGTGTGTGTGTGTGCGTGTGTTACCGTGCTGGTGCTTGTCGGGCGCGGCGGGCGGGTTCTTGCGCACGCAGTACGACACCGAGTAGCTGGTGCTGCGCGTGTGTGTGTGTGTGTGTGTGTGTGTGCGTGTGTTACCGTGCTGGTGCTTGTCGGGCGCGGCGGGCGGGTTCTTGCGCACGCAGTACGACACCGAGTAGCTGGTGCTGCGCGTGTGTGTGTGTGTGTGTGTGTGTGTGCGTGTGTTACCGTGCTGGTGCTTGTCGGGCGCGGCGGGCGGGTTCTTGCGCACGCAGTACGACACCGAGTAGCTGGTGCTGCGCGTGTGTGTGTGTGTGTGTGTGTGTGTGCGTGTGTTACCGTGCTGGTGCTTGTCGGGCGCGGCGGGCGGGTTCTTGCGCACGCAGTACGACACCGAGTAGCTGGTGCTGCGCGTGTGTGTGTGTGTGTGTGTGTGTGTGCGTGTGTTACCGTGCTGGTGCTTGTCGGGCGCGGCGGGCGGGTTCTTGCGCACGCAGTACGACACCGAGTAGCTGGTGCTGCGCGTGTGTGTGTGTGTGTGTGTGTGTGTGCGTGTGTTACCGTGCTGGTGCTTGTCGGGCGCGGCGGGCGGGTTCTTGCGCACGCAGTACGACACCGAGTAGCTGGTGCTGCGCGTGTGTGTGTGTGTGTGTGTGTGTGTGTGTGCGTGTGTTACCGTGCTGGTGCTTGTCGGGCGCGGCGGGCGGGTTCTTGCGCACGCAGTACGACACCGAGTAGCTGGTGCTGCGCGTGTGGTTGCTCACGCAGCCGACGCACACGCCGGGGGAACGCTTGCCTGGACACAAACATACAGTTTATTCACCACTATCTTATTAAGTCGCATTTGTTTTTTTTTTAATTAATGAACACGATCGAGTAAAAGTTATAACAGTCATAAAAGTCATTTATTTATGCAAATAGGCCCTCTGGGGGCACTTTTACACGTCCCAATATAAACCCTACCACAGCTGCGAGACAATTGTGGGCTAGTGCTGAGAAGAAGCTGCGCAACAAACTCAGTCACTATTGTCAATGCCTCTTTTCAAAAGGTTTACAATGTTTGTAGTGATCATGCAAGTCCATACATTATTATCATTTAAATAATCATCTACTTTATAATACCCTTTCGTCATAAGGGTTTCTTTAATAACAGTTTTAAATTTATTAACCAGTAAGTTAATAATGTGTTATAATAGTATCTTTACAATCGACTTGAATATAGACTCCACACTCAAATGCAAAAAGCGCACCGCAACGACGACGACGACCTCCGTGGTCTAGTGACTAGCACGCTGGTTTCAAGAGTCGCCATCTCGTGAGGTTCCGGGTTCGATTCCCGGTCGAGTCAATATAGAAAACGATATTTTCTATATTGTCTCGGGTCTGGGTGTTGTGGTACCACCGTTGTGTCTGATTTCCATAACACAAGTGCATTGGCTACTTACTTTGGGATCAAAGCAATGTGTGTGATTGGTATCCTTATATCCTATTTTTTTTAAAAAAAACACCGCTTAAGTCATTTTAAGCAACTTCACAGGAGACAAAAAAAAACGATTTTATATTAATAGGCAAAGTTATGGGCGCGCGATCGCTATTTATCATGTAATCCATGCTTAGACGCGCAATGAGCAGTTGTATCTAGCGGCATTACAATAACAAAATCGCCAATTTAAGGCTAACACTTAGGACGAAAAGGTAATAAGTAGAAATGTAGCAATTAGTGGAAAGACGCAGGTACTTCAAAAAAATGGCAAGGTCCCAACAATGAAAGAAATTTCAAAAATAGTGTCATTAACATTAACAAAGAGCCAATATACCCTGTATTAGAATGCTGCATTATCAACAACCATATCAAAGATATTTCATGACATTTTAATCCGGTTATTACTACTGATCTTTATAAAGAACACCTGAATTATAAGAAAGGACGTGTAGTTTTATCAAGTAGCTTACAAGTTATCACTTTAATATTTATTTTCAAATCAAGCTTCAAAATTAGTAAAAACTATACTTTTCTGTGTACCTGAAACTCATATTAACATATTTATAATGACATTTAAATTAAAAAATAAATAAATTAATTAATAAATATAATTAACAAACAAATTTTGTTCCAATTCTGTACATAGGACCTTATATTTTGAGGCATAATATTTCATAGACAGTTCGAAGAGAACACCTCCAGTTGCTATATTAGTTTACAGCTAACGATCTCACCAGCAGCGTAAGCGTTTCCGTTCGGCTGCGGGCCGCCATCTTTGTTGTTGAGGTTCGGCGTCGACTTGAAGATGTCGCGCATATAGTCCAGCGGCCGGAAGTTGGACTCCAGCGAGTCCACCGCCGCTTCTAATGTCAGTAACAGTTCTGTCACGTAGCCCTGAAATAGATAAAATACCTTCTCATTTTTATTCAGGACAGCACTGGAACATTCTTCCTTCAGATATAAGGTAAACGTTTATAAGACTTAAAAGAAATTATTGTTATTATATTCAGAGAAAACCAGCAGCATGCAAAGACAGTTTTATTGCTAGTCGAATTATGTATACAATCTTTTGTCAACTTTTAAAATAATATCAGTGAATAAAAATAATTTACTATTTGATTGAAAAATATCTCAGTGCTGAACGATGAATTACCTATGCGTTTTAGTGAATTTTGTGTTTATCTTATTTTAAGATGAATTATTTCGGTAAAAAGGAATGCCAAGATTGTATACAATATTCGACAATCAAAAAGAAACTGAATTCAAATACTGATATCAATGTTTTTGCTGTAAAACTGTAATTAAAATTTCTCAATATAAAATGAAGACAGCTCACAAATTGTTATTATAAAAAAATGAAAATCTTTTTTATTTTGTTTGGTGTTCACAGCCTACCTGACCATTCCGCATAGAAGCTTAAACTGAGTTATTTCAAATTATTAGCATAAAATGACCTGCATATCTTCGCCTTGTTCGGCGACGGTCTCGACGAGCCGCGAGAGTATGTCGGAGACCATGCGCCCCGTCATCGCCACGCCGATGAATCGAAACACCTGCGATACACAAGAATAAAAATTGAGCTAGAACACCTTCTATTTTTAAATTATCGAAATCTATAAAAACTATAATAACTAAATCTAGAGAAGAAAATAAGAAACCAAAAATTGCGCACGGGCGGGACTCGAACCAGCAACTTTCTGGCTAACCAGGCCAAACGCTCTTCTAATTGAGCTATTATGTTGTCGATAATGACGTATGCTGGTTCGAGTCCCACCCTTGCGCAATTTTTGGTTACTTTTTTTATCTATATGAATATAAAATATGACACTGTTAGCATTAAAAAGTTCTAAACCAACAGGATCGAGGGGTATTGAGAGCCTATCTGGCAGAACAGAGTGGAAAGCTTCCAGTCGGTGGTCCCAGATATCGCTGGAGGGACATGGTGGAGGCTGATCTGCGTGAGCTCGGTATTGAGGACTGGTCAGAGATTGCGCAGGACAGAGACCGGTGGAAGTCTCTCGTTTCGGAGGCCAAGACCCACTTTGGGTCGCTGGGCCACGATAGTTAATTAGTTAAATCAACTTAATCTAGGTTTATATCTGCATAGTAAAATAAAACGTTCATGGCTACATACTGGATTTTGAACGAGAGAAATTATTAAAATGTATATTAATATAATGTTAATATACATTTTAATCTGTAGACAAAGCAAGTAAGTATGGTTGAGGCATAGCCCTCTTGGTTGGTATACTCGTACTAAACACCTTCGCGGTGTGTGTCTGATCGCACGAATCAGCACAGCTGCGTTATCGGCAGCAGCTTTTCGTCAGCTAGAAGTCTGCCGGAACGCGCAATTGATGTGCAAGTGGAGGGTCTTTGATGAGCACTTTGAATCTTTTTTAGCACAATAATAACACTTAGAGGTGGGTAGTTCTTGAATGAATGCTTTGATTGAAGTACTTCAGCATTCTAGTTCGTTCACTCGCTCGTTCACTATCGTCTAATACGGCACTGCAGTCGAGTCCATCAATAGCTCAGTGACAGAGAGCGTACGAATATAGTGACTGAGTGAGCGCGAGACAACAAGGCTCGGCTCACGTGAGTTTCGCGTCAAATTAATGTTTTAGATGGCACTACTATTACTAGTTGCAATTTTGACAGATAGCTGTATTATAATCGTAATTCTAGGCTGCCGAAATCTTATAAAATTATTGATTATTTAGTCATATGAATAGAACCGTACATAATAAATAACCAATTGAGTTGAATGAATGTGAAGCAGTTAGTGCTATTGTAATAGTAAATCTACAATGAACGAGATGAGTGATACAGATCTTCAGCTCCTACTGAGCGCTAGAATCTGGAGCCGCATCTATAATGCTGAAGAGTTTGTTTGTTTGAATGCACTAATCTCAGAAACTACTGGACCGATTAGAAAAAAATATTTTTAGTTAGATAGCCCATTTATCGAGAAATGCTTTTAGCTATATAGCATCAAGATACGACTCATATGTCCAGCGCTGCAACGAAAAATGTTGCAAAAACGGGAAAATATTCCTTTTGAGAACTTCCGCTGCGTAAACTTAAACCGTTTAAGTTACACAAAAACGTTCGACGAGATAATTCTGCATTAATAGTTCTACAGTATAGTCCGCGACAGCATATGCCTATTTTATATGGTTTCCTCACTACAACCTTTCTTATGTTAATCTTTTTTAATGAGTTAAAAAATAATGCACTATTTTCGAAGGTGTTTTATACACACGAGTATTGATTCTAATCAAAATAAATACATTCATCATCACAAGCATTGCATTTTAAACAAAGTTGCCCTTTACCTTATTTGATTGCAATAAATCTATACTAATATTACAAAACTAAAGAGTTTGTTTGTTTAAACGCTCTAATCTCAGGAACTACTGTATCGATTAGATTTTTTTTTTTTGTGTTGTATAGCTTATTTATCACCTATACAACGGTAGAGGGGAGGTAGCAAACTCCAAACGTATAGACGAAGTCTCGGGCCGCTGGTGTTGAATAACTCTAGTACTAGATTATTCTAGTACTAGTATTTGTATAACACACGAAATAAAAGCAAACTTGTCATTCCAAACTTCAGGTTAGCCAAAACAATGAATTCATTCCTGGGAAATTGTGTTAAATTTTTCAACAATATACCTAATAATGTCATCGAACTACTTATTCATTAATTTAAGTTACATGTCAAAACTGCCCTAATGTCGAAGGGGTGTTATAAAATTCAAGACTATCTTAATGACGAAAATGTATGGACAGTCCAGCCTGCACCAAACTGATGTACCTACCTGTTTGTTTTGATTTGTATAATTTTTGAGGAAGCCAGTGGTGACTGAGTTTGTTTCGGCGTTTCTTCTCAGCACTTGCCAAATTGTCTGTGTTTTGTCTCGAAGCGCTAGTAGGGCCCAAAAGATAAGGAGACATGTTCTAGCCCCATACGGGCCAAAATTGGTTGATATTACACTAATTATTGACGTTCATAAGTGGCATTTCGTGTCCTAAATTGAATAAATTATTTTTGATTTTGATTTTTGATATTGTACCTGTAGCGAGCGTCCCGCGTAGTGGCGCGAGGGGCAGGACAGGCCGAGCTGCAGCGCCGTCTGCGCCCAGCGCTCGGAGACCAGCGCGTGTGGCAGCGACTCGCGGAACGCGCGCACCACGTGCCGCAGCAGCGTCGCCATCTGCTGGCAGCTGCGCAGCGACCACACTGCACAAACAACTAAATATTATACAAGTTTCAAAAACTAAAAAAACACGCTTTTTTTGTATCCCACTTAGCAAACCCTTTCATTGAATACCCAAATCATGGAAGTGAATTTCAAATAGAAAATCCGCCATCTTGGATGTCCGCCATGTTGGATTTAAGTCACGTGACAAGTTTTTTGTATTCCTGACAACAAACCCTTTGACTTGATACCCATATCATGGGGGTGCATTTCAAGTAGGCTATCTGCCATCTTGGGAAGGCTGCCATATTGGATTTGTAAAGACGTTTCTTAGCTAGTCATGTATTGTCACCAAAACTCACAGCGTGTGCAAAATTTCAATCCTAATCGAAGACCGGGAAATGGGTCAAATTAAGAATCCAAGATTTTCTTACATACATAGTTACAAGTGAAGCTAATATAAACGTGTTAAAAATGTAGGTTGAAATCTAGGAATGTGAATAACTAAGGTTTTAGCAAATTCACTAACGCGTAATAAGACTTTGGCTAATAATAAATATAATGTTAATTTTAACGTTATAATATTATTAAAGTAGCGGGACGGAACTGTCATGCTATAATTATCATGCCAATAACAATTCCTTCGTGCCCACCGCATGCGCAGTATCTATGGCCCCCGCGGACGATGTGGTTATAAAGCGATAGGTATTAGTATCGTGCTCGAATTATAAGACGGGGATTTGTCAAAAACACTCTCTACTTTCGTTTGAAAGTGATACCGTATACAAGAAAAAAACGAGTAGATATAACAGAAGGTAAAAAAACGAGCCAAAATCAAGGGGGTGGTTTATATCCGAGTGCACTCTCTATTCCTTTCACTCTCAAAGAGAATATATGAGCGATAATATTCTTAAATATTTGGCTAACTGACCCAACGCAAAAACCACTTGGAAAGAAGTTTTTTAAGATAAATATTTTCCTGTATTCTAAACACAATCTACCACCACCCCCACCTTAAATTTGACTCGTACTATATATTAATTTTTATTGGAACTATGTTAACTGACGGTAGAAACATGGCACTAAATACACGTTAGCGGGTTCGATCCCCACACAATACAAACATTTGTGTGCATTAACATGTCTGTTTGTATTGGTCTGGGTGTTTTCTATGTATATCATGTATGTATTTACAAAAAAAAAGTATTTAAGTATTATATCCGTTGTCTGGCACCCATAACACAAGCTTTGAGTAGCTTACTTTGGGGCTAGATGGCGATGTGTGGGAATGTCCAAAGGATATTTAATACACGTGGTTTTAAAAAAGCAGCTCGAGGTCTTGACGTGACTACTTTGAGTAAGTCTCCCGCGGTGCGATCCCACGTATCGGTAGTCACCTTTGGCAGTGATGTCCTCGTACTGCCACAGCGGCATGTGCGAGGGCCGGTTGGCGAGGTAGTGCACCAGCGACTTGATGAGGTCGGCCACGGGCACGGCGGCCGGCTCCGGCGCCGGCGCCGGCCCGGGTTCCGCCTCGCGGCCCTCCTCCGCCTCGTTCGTCACGATCACCGGCAGCGACGGGTAGTTGTCGCCTTCCGCTGAAATCGCGTGAAGATACGGTTTTATAAAGATTTGTATGGATGACACAAAAAAATATTCTGTCTTAGGCACGCCACAATCAAGAACACAACCAATATTAGTAAGAAAGAACGGCCACGTGCACGTCGGACTAGCGCACTGAGACTTCTGTGCCAACTTTAACTGAATAACAGGTCCACTTTCTTCCACTTAGCCAGAATACTACAATATTTTGTTGATAGCAAAAATTACTTTGTTGTTCATAGCGTTTGGTATGAAGCACTAAGTTATACATGGTGCTATGTATCTCACAATGTACCTGTTTAATATCGTTCAAAACAATTTCCGTTGAAAGTATTTGTAAAGATCTACGTCATGATTTAATCTTTCTTATTTTAAAAGTCAGAAGGGGACGTCCATTTAACAAATTTGAACGCGTCCATCTCACAATCAAAAAAAATGGGTTTCAGAACTTTTGTCATTTCAAAAGACCTATCTATAGACACCCAACGCGCATATGTGTAAGTAAAAAAAAAGATTTGAGTTTCATACGATTATTGCCCTTAAATACGATTGTTTTTTATCATACGATAAATAAAAAAACAATATGTATTTAAAGGCAACAATCGTATGAAACTCAAATCATTTTTAGAGATCATTATGATAATTATAAAACGGCATACGTCTACCTGTAATTATGTAATGCTAGTTGTTCACAATGAAGTTTGACGTACATACGGACAGACAGACAGACTGTAGGAAACTATAAGGGTTTCCTTTTTGTCGATTCGACTCCGAAACTCTAAAAAGGTTAAAAGGTATATAAACTTGTGACAAAATCTGGTTTTTAGTGGGTATAGTGAGACCAGGGTTCAGAGCAAGAGAATGCTTGGCTTCCTTTCTTTCCTTTATTGGGTGGAGGAGTCCTACATAACAACTAATCTCCTGATGAATATTTAACGTACAGCGCCAGCACATTAGGTCATATTTTTAACGACCTTTGTGGTGTAATGGCTTAGCACGCTGGGTTTCAAGGCATCGCCGCTTCGAGTTCCCGGGTTCGATTCCCGGTAGGGTAATGTAGAAATCATAATTTTCTTTATTGTCTTGGATCTAGGTGTTGGTGGTACCACCGTTGTGTCTGATTTCCATAAAACAAGTGCATTGGCTACTTACTTTGGAATCAGGGCAATATATGTGATTGGTGTCAAAATAAAAACTCATTTAATTCTTTTGTTAAGAAGCAACTGTTATTAGAATTGCATATGACGGGGCAGTGCTTAGCTTAAGGTGGTGTTGCTTACCTTCTGGCGTGACCTGCGGGTCGGAGCTGAGCGAGCGCGCGTGGGAGCGCGGCGAGTGCGCGCAAGCGGGCACGCTGTCGAACGACGCGTCCGGTTCTGCGGAGTCAAGTAGATAAAAACTTTAAATTTGAAAATATTAACTACAAATAGAAGTTATAATATAAGTGTTTAAGTGTGCGTATAGCGTATTTCCCTATTCGATATGTTTTTTCTCAACGTGAGGCTTCCTTATAACAGAGTTGGCCCTTCTGATTAATGATTAAATAGCATAACAAAAAATAGACTAAGTAAACAAAATCAAATTTAAAATATTTTCCCGATTTCCCAGATAATAGTTTTAAGGCGTATTTACTTTCAGTCATGTGTCAGTCTGGGATCAGTCTGGGTGAGACACGGTCACACTCGGTTGGCTATAATTTATTCGGACTTTGCAACATTGATTGATGTATTAGTTTATAATCAAATTATGAACAGCTTTAATGATTAACTTAAGTAATTATGATTAAGATTACTTTTTAATGGTGATAATTCTAATCACGATTAAATGTACTCTAAATAAAAAGCCGAATCTTCGAATCTGCTTGAGGCAGCAGCTAACGTCTTGATACCAAACTGGTATCACGGCACTGCAACTGTGTTCTGTTAGAACGTGCCAGGCAAACGGGTTTAAAAAAAAAGGAAAGGTAATAAAACACCGTTAATTAATTAAAAGAAGGCATGCGCCGCGCGCCGTGGTTGGGGCGAGTCTCATGAGTGCGAAAATGTTGGTCCAGCGCCGGGCAGGGTTGGTCAGCCGTATTACCTACATACATAGGGTGTAACAGTTCGCTGTCGCTAGCAGCTGGTGTTCCTCTCCCACCCCCACTCACCGGTGAAGTTGTGCGGTACCAGCGGCAGCGAGGGCGGCGCGATGCCCAGCCCCAGCTGCTGCGAGCGGCTCGCCAGCAGCACGCGCGCCACCGTCAGGTGGTCGTGGTGCGCCGCCACAGCCACCAGCAGGTTCAGCAGCAGCTGCCGGCAGTGCTGGTGGACTATCCATCTGGGAATGCCGACACGTTTCAACTTTGAATAGAAAACATGTCCTAGATATTCAGGATGTTGTTTTGGTCAGGGACGATAATATGAGTTATGCTTATTTTTTTTTAAACTTTAAATTATATGCAAGTTTTATAAAAGCAAACCTCTTTACCACATTCTAAAACGGATGAGGATACACGCACCATCGCGCGTAGCTAACGCGTACCTACGAAATACTACTCATAGCTAACGCGTATCTACGAAATACTACGCCGTAGCAAACGCGTCTCTACGAAATACTACGCCGTAGTAAGCTACGAAAAGTCGACCTGGTGTAATTTGGACTCGCTCGCTGTATCGCAATAAAAATAGATTTTGTGGGTTTTTCCGTTGAATATCGTTTGTATCCCCTGAGTCGCTCGTCGCTGACCAAAACAACACCTTGTAGATGCTAATGACATAATACCTGTTAGGAAAATAATATAAGTAATCACAAAAATCAAGCACATTTATACGAGATGAAAGTTATTCATATAAAATGATAGTCAATAAAAGTGTCGCTAAAACTAACATAAGTGGACTAGTATCAGTAAAGTTTGTCTGCCAAGCCACCGGTCTTTGTGGATACACTATAAGACAATCTGAAGAAACTACGCGGAGCAGAAAGTTAAGTGTGAGCTGAACATGTTTCAACACTGTTTCGAGACGCTCTCATCAATGGAATTAATACCTTGTTTGATTTGACACTAGCACCTAAATTAAATCAGAGGTCTTTAAGTACATACCGTATGTATGTTACAATTAGTACAGAATACTAGGACAATAAGTTTAGGGTACCTATTGCGATTTCGCATTATACTCGTATTAATCAAACTATCATAATCCAATAACATAAATATTAATAGAAATATCATTGTATGTAGATTTAGCATATTACTGACCTGGTGTGATCCATCCCGAGGAACACAATGTGCAGCATGAGCGGCACGTGGATGCTCCAGTCGAGCTCGACGCCGTCCAGCACCACGTCGCACAGCAGCATCACCGCCACGTTGCACCTGCCGCCAGTGAGACAAGTTATAAAGCGGCAAAACTACCACGCCGTAGACTTGCACACGAAACACCAAAACATCAGAAAGAACTGGGCCGTGGGATTTCAAAGATTTAAAGATGCATCATCACATGTCATGTCACCCACCGAAGTCATATGGCACGCACAGCTCGTAATAATCAATAAAACACACCTTGACGGAACACTTTAATGAATACACCAGTCTACCAGTGACCATGGAATCTGTGAAGTGGTTGAAACTTCACGCTGCGTAACTCAGGTTTCCAATAAAATGTAACGAAGTTCCAATTATTTGCGAAGAAATCCGTTGAAGATAAATTTCAATGAGGCATTTGCGTAAAAATTAGCAATGTTATAAAACGCTCGAATGATTTGATGTTTTAGCACAAGTTTGTGACTACTTAGACTTGAAATAAGTTATTGCTATTCAGTATAGCTTTTCTGTGATTTATTAATATTTGGGTACATTTTGATATCAAATTTGCTGAATTTCCTAGTTACGAATCCGAACCAACAAAGAAAAATAATTAAAGCAATTGAGTAACTCTCCTTCTTTTGAATGTGAACATTATCTAGGTACTCAATCAATTTCTTTGATTTAATCCAACTACATTAAAAATGATAACGAGTTACGTCTGTCAACTCTAACTTGCATAATTGTTAGGTAACAATTACGTATATTCAATCCGTTGATCACTCGCCGAAAGCTCAGTCTACTCGAATTGTTACCAGCTAATTGACTTACGGATTAGTGTTTGCGCCGACGGCCATTAGCTCGTCGTGCCCGGGATAATTACTAATTACTTACGTCTAATACTGAACAGATATACATATGGTGAAGTTGATCAGTATCTCTACTGCATACAAATTTCAGAAACCTAAAATCTAACAAAAGGAATCTGTAATATTATTAAAGTCATTAAAATGAGATTAAAATGTCTGTCACGAACGTCTTAAGACGATCATGTAAAGCGCCGGGTTATCGCCGGGTACCGACTGATCTGGATGAGCTAGTGACCTTCACCCACTTCACCCAAACACAGAGTAGTACAGAGGGTATTCATGTGCAACTGTGGACTTATATACACATTTAACAAATATGCCGTAGGCTGTTTTTGCACCACTTTCGTCTTTAGAAGAGATGTTATAGACACTGCTCTGCACTTAAACGGCGTTAAAATCATCGTTAGCTCAAATTAATTGTCAGTACAAAACTGTCCTCTACAAGGCTAGTATGTCATTTCGATCTGGCTCTGTCGTAACTGGAACGTTGGATCAAATCAGCAAGGGTGCCAAATATTCTAATAATAGTGAACAAGGAATGAGCCCAATTACAGAAACCAAGTTTTTTTTACCTCTAGTATGCGTGTGCCAAACAGCTCAACTGTTCATAGCTTTGCGTTTTAAATGTTTTCGACTGGAGATAAAGTATGTTTTAAAAATATAGACTTGTAAAGGGAAGTATGCGTCTTTAAAAACAAGTTTACCTTCAAGGTTTCCAGGGTCTACTGTGTTTCATTTAATTACATCAATTATGCGATAACCACAAATTGACGGATTGACAGGTTAATCTATATTTCAATGAATGTTAAGCTAAGATGTTCATCACCATCTATAATATATAAGGTCACCTCGTTTTAAGTGATCATATTTAAATGCGGGGGTGCAACACAATAAATGAATCATTTCTGTAGAAAACACTATAGGTTTTTATATGCTAGTTTTAGAGAAAATTAGAGATTTTAAGTAATGTTTTTCTGCAGATTTTTTTTATTTTATAAATTCAGGTTAAGATTAGAGAAAAAGAGGGATTGGGCAATGAAATAAGAGAGGCGGTGCTGATTTAAAAAAAACCGGGCAAGTGCGAGTCAGACTCGCGCATTGAGCGTGCATGGAACGCAGAGTGTTGGCAGTACGCGGTAATATGCTTGTCCGCAGGTTTGCGCGTTGCTCATGCGAGGTCAAAATAGCCTTATTTAAATCATATGCCAATTTACACAAGTAGCCTGAGGGTAAGCTACGCGCAAAAAACTTACAATGCTCTGAACGTCCTCTACAATAATATGTTCCGGGTGCTGGTGGGACTGCCAAGATTTTACAGCGCATTTGACATGTTTGCCGACGCTGACGTAGACTGCTTTCATGCTTTAATGTGGAAAAATATTAACTCCATCCAAAAAAGACTGCTCCGTAGTCCCAACAGTATTTTATTGGTTTTAACGGAGAGATGGAATGGTGCGATGGAAGCACTGGCTCACTGCCGTAAAAAACCTAAAGTCTGAACCAATTTACTATGCAAATTAATTAGTTTTTAAATTGAATTGGTATTTTTTTATAATTATACAATTATTTTAATCTTATCGCAATTTTTAATAAAATTAGACCTAAGATGTCTGTTACTGTGACTATTACTATTGGATTTAAGTTATCTGAAATAATTAAATAGAATTGAATTGCAATTTTTCGGTGTGTGTGTTATATTTTAATTTTAAGGTGTACATTTTAATCGATATTGTTTGTATAAATTAATTTGACATCATAAGATAGACCATCTGAAAAATGATATCTCACACAACAAATTAGGCAATATTACCAATGATTACTAATATGATATGTAAATGTAAAATATTGATTTATCAGTCATGTTCATTGTCGGTAAAAAAGAAGAACGACCCAACTAACACTTGCTAAGATTTCATCAGAATTTACTCTTCGATGACGGAGTGATATAAGCGAGAAAAACGGTGTTCGTTTAGTCGTAAGTTGAAAATATCAAGAAACTTTCCCCTAAGTAGAAATATTACACTATGATAATTAGGTGACCGAAACGCTTTTATTGCTATCTACATAAAGTGTAGTATGACATGACAAGTTATTTATGCTATAAATAGTGCAGTGAATCTTCAGTCATATCAGCAAGGCCTTATTGGATTTTACGGTAAACTGAGTTTATTGAGTTATTGGGAATATTAAAATATTGAGCTCACTCCAGCGCAAAATATTTTTTTAAATATTGCGTAAGCACCCATGGAGAAGCTATTTTTTATACTTAGATGTTTATCAGTACTGGCTGTAATCCGATACTCACCATGTTTATTGTATGCAAGAAATCATTCGAAAGCAAATACTTATAAGGCAATGTTCACACAACTGTTTTACGACGGTTTTACAGTTTACAATTATACAAGGGGAGAAAGTGACCCATTTCACTCGAGAAGTTCTTGGCGCTCGAACGGAGTGAGAGCGCTATATATGTATATATATAATTCGAGAGAGAAATGGGTGCTTTCACCCGAGTTATACATACTATTTTTCATTTCGACTGTGAGGAAAAATAAATAAATTTTGTCTCAGTTTGTTTAGTGTCGTTATACATAAAACACAAGATTAGAAGGACAGTAAAAGCACGGAAGACAACAGAGTACTACATAAAACGCGGACGATATCAAATATTTCAAATCATTGTTAAAAATATCGATCGTTTTTTTCTCACAGACAATAATAATAAGAGGAACCAAAACTACCACAGATTATGTCAAATTCCAGGTTCAATTTTGCCTCATGAGATAGCGCTATGAATGACAGCTAAAGGTGGGAGTGAGTAAGAAGATTAATGAACAACAAATATGGCGGCAAGTCGCCTCCGCCTGCTTAATAATCTATGCAATAATCGACCAAACTAAAAAATATATCGTCAAAGACAAACAAAGTGTGACAATTTAAAATGGAAAAAAAGTGACTCTGTGTATGGCGGGCCGAAACATACCGAAACATATTTATAGATTTTAAATTGTAAAAAATTAGACCAATTGTACATTTTTCAAATCAGTGACCATAATAAACACGCTTTTAATGTTAAGCTAATCTTAAAAATATGAAAAGCTTGTTTATTTTAATAATATAATGTGACTCAATTACCTTTAGCTCCATGTCTGATCTTAGCAATTAAAACTAAATTATTTTCCACCCTAGGGATGAAAAAGCTATTTTCCACCCGTCTATCTTCACATGAAAGTTCAATTTTCCGAACAGAAGAAATGAAAAGATAGTATCTCATATACTGTGTTATACGTTCATAATACATTTCGCTCTATCACTGCAAAATAATGCCTATCTTAAAAGGGCGGGTGAATCGGGTATCTTTCTTTCTTTTCATTGGACGTCGCATTGAATAGTCAGTTCCGTTACCGTGAGTTTACGGCGGTAATTACTCACTAGCAATGACGTTAAAAAGTCTCTGGAGCACAGCGCCTCTAGCGGCCACTTGCAGAACGAAACTTTTCCAGAAACTTTTTTTAACGTCGACGCTAGGGAGTAAAACCGCGATAAACTCATGGTCACGGTACAGAGGGCGAAAGCAGCGCCATCTACACACAATCTAGTGTATTACACACTCGCCATTTATTTAGCCGCCGACGACATTACAGTTATCTAAAAAAGCTTACAGCCGACAATGATATCCATCTAGAGTTGGGCAGGTAAAAAAACAAAATGGTAAGTAATGAAAAATATGGCAATTTATGGTAAAAATGGTAAAATACTCGTAATTTACCAAATAGACCGTAAAATATTCAGTTGCTATATTGATTTATTTTATAATTTGTGCATGATTAAAGCTTTAATCCAAACGGTTGTTGGCGGTGTTGATGGTAGAAAACACTTCAAAAATTGATTATTTTTTACGTTACTCACCATATAAAACAGAAAATAAATTTCGTGCGCGTTGCGTAAATTATTAAATGTCATTTAACGTTTGCGCTCGCTTCTCGTCTGGTTATTGACGAAACGTTCGAGGAAATTTTCGTGCACGAGAGCTGACGCGAGCTTGCTGTTCACATTGATGTTCACACATCATCATCATCATTATCAACCAAAAGACGTCCACTGCTGAACATATGCCTTTCCACAGCGACCGGTTGGGAGCGGTCTGCATCCAGTTTGGTCCTGTCGTCTGTCCATCTTGTCGGTGGACATCCCACGCTGCGCTTTTGGTCGAAGGGTTTCCAATCTAGAACTTTTCTGCCCCAGCGGCCATCAGTTCCCTGCTATGTGCCCTGCCAAAGTGCCTGCTGCCACTAGAGCTTACTGATTCGTAGGGATATGTCCGTTACCTTAGTTCTTCTACGTATCTCCTCGCTTCTGATTCGATCACCGAGCATAGCCCATTCCATTGCTCGTTGTGTGATTTTAAGCTTCTTTATGAGGCCCATAGTTAGAGACCACGTAACGGATCCGTATGTCTTCACTGGTGACATACACTGGTTGAAAACTTTCGTCTTCAGACACTGAGGTAATTGACACGAGAGGACGCTCTTATGCAGTTTCCCGAAAGCTGCCTAGCCGAGTTGGATTCGTCAATTGACCTCTTTCTCAAAGTTGGACCTATCTGATTGGATCTTTCATCTAAGGTAGACGTACTCGTCAACAACTTCAAGAGTTGAGTTTCCAACGGATACTGGAGTAGGTATAACACGGGAACTTGACGTAATTTTCGTCTTTTCCATGTTTTTTTCAAAGATGGGATACTTGGTCGAGCATAGTGCCAAGATCATTCAGCGTCTTTGCCACAACGACTATATCATCGGCAAACCGGAGGCGTGTTATGTATTCGCTATTGACGCAGATGCCGAATCCTTCTCATTCCAGGAGCTTAAAGGCGTCTTCCAATGCCGCTGTAAACAGTTTCGGAGATATAACGTCTCTCTGTCTTACACCTCTCCGCAATGGAATCGCCCTCGTATTTTGTTCCTGTACTCGGACCGACCATGGTGGCGTTGTTATACAGACACTTTAACACCTATCGTCTATGTGACACCACTGAAGATGCCTAAGCACCGCCCAAGTTTTGATCGAATCAAAAGCCTTCTCATAGTCCACAAACGCTAAACATAGGAGCATATTATACTCGTACTTCTCGGACTTCTGTATAATTTGCCTTAATAGATGTGGTCTATGGTACTGTAGCCTTTTCAGAATTCGGCTTGTTCGGGAAGCTGGAAGTCATCAAACCTACGTGCGAGACGCTTCGTGATTCACACTTACGCGAGATTAATCATAGCATTTGTTGTACATGAAGATGCCGAAGGTTGAATTAGTTGTGGCTTGCGCTCTGCAACTCGTTAGTTTAGTTAGTTATCTTGAGTAAGAAAGTGAAAAGGAACCGGCGACGCAGACGATGGTGAGGTGAATGATAAGCTTAGCTTTTAGGTCAGTATGATAAGGAGGCATTTTTTTCAAAAATTGTACCCTTTTTTTTCGTCATTTTCAGTAATTAAATTAATAACATATAAAACGAAAACTACTGGTTTTGATGCAACTTACACGGTAGGTACCCTAAGTAGCAATATATCTAATTGAACAAAAAATAATCATCTTGCTATGACTTCTCGTTTTCTAGAAATCCGTGGTGAAAAAACATCAAAACACACATACACTTACGAAATTTTGAACACGTGTTTGGAACTTTGGAAGCCTTAAAAGATTACCCCACTCGAACATATAAAATTCTAACAATATCACATACCTCATAGGTCGAATTGATAACCTGCTTTTTTAAAATAAACATGAATATGTTTATATTACAAACACAATATCACTCATAAATTACAAAGTACAAAACAAAAATAAACCTAATAAATATATTTTAGTGTGATGTGAATCCAGCTCAAAAGTTCGTGTTCGTATTGGCATGTAAAGAAGTATCAGAAAAGAAATGTTATTAATGGTAATTTGGTAAAGGATTTAAGTATATTTATACATTAAGTTTTGTCAATTAAAATCATTTGAATATTTTTCCAGTCATCGGTAATTTTACCGAGTAAATTACATGTTTTTGGTAATTTACTCGAAATTGAGTAAATTACCGGTCACAAACCCAACGCTATATCCATCGATTGGCACTTTCTTCAAAGAATACATTGCTTGATTCAGCAAGTTGCGGTAATCTTTGTCCTGATAATTGTCTTTATGTTACTCGCTAACAGAGGTCGCATGTTTTTCTGCATGCAGACTTACTGCCACAAGCAGTGTTCGGTCAGCAGGGCAGGGAACAGCACGTCTAGAAGCGAGTGAATTGGCGGGAAACACGTGACTTCGCAAGAATACATTTGTCTTGCGATATACACCATTTGCTTTAAGTGTTTAATCTGCTGATTTGCAAATCAGATACATTACTATCCACATAAATGGTGTTAATTTTTTCTTCCCTAAATAAAAATATATGTGATAAAGATACTCAATAATAACAACTGGGCGATTCATGTAAGATTTATATAGAAATCAGCCATTTTGCATGCCTGTGGAAGATTTAAAAGGATATATACAGTCGTGGTCAACTAATTAGGGACAAATATAATACTAAACAATATTAAATATTCATACCTCTGTATTACTCATTAATATTAATACTTCTACCTATTACACTATAGTGATAATAACTATTATGAAACCTTACCAAATTACACAAAATAAACAAAAATAATACATGACTAAACTAATAAATACTTCAATTAAATCACTTGGATCGATATTTATGGTATTTACGTCCTGGCCACCTAATTAGGGACAGTAAAATTTCCGTGTTCTAAATTAAAAAAAATAAAAATAAATAACTTTTTTCTGCGTAAAATTGATTTTGGCGCCATTCTGAATCGTAACATTAGTTTCGTACGTACAATACAATAACAGTAATTTTTAAAATATGGGTCGAAACAAGAGTTGTGACGCAACAATGAGAAAAGTGATAATTACTTTTTATCAACGTGGATGGCCTTACAGGAAAATAGCTGATCATCTGAACTGTTCCAAAAATATGATATGCAATGCAGTGAGCCATTTTAAAACCCACAATACAACTGAAAGTGTTCCTAGAAAGAAGAGGCTAAAAAAAACTACCCCACAAGATGACCGCAGGATGGTCATTCTAGCCAAGAAAGACCCCTTTAAAGGTTCTGCAGTTATTAAGGCTGAAGTTTTTGGACCTGAACTGAATGTCGGCGTATCAGCAAGAACCGTTAGAAGGCGTCTAGTTGAAGCAAAGCTTTTTGGACGAGTTGCACGAAAAGTTCCGTTGCTGAAGAAGGAACACAAACAAGCAAGGCTGGCGTTTGCTCGAAAGTATGGACATTGGACTCCAGCTCAGTGGAAAAATGTATTATTTTCAGATGAAACTAAGATGAATTTAATTTTATCAGATGGCCGACAATACGTGCGACGTCTTATAAAAACAGAAATGAATCCTAAATACACCAAGAAACAAGTAAAACATGGGGGCGGAAATATTCAAGTCTGGGGCTGTTTTTCTGGACATGGAGTAGGGCCCGTAAAAAAAATTGAAGGCAAACTGGATCAGTATCAGTATAAGCAAATCTTAGAAGAAAATATGATACCATATGCTGAAGAAGTTTTACCGGTGACCTGGACGTTCCAACACGATAATGACCCAAAACATACAGCTCAATCAGTGAAATATTTCCTGGCACAGCAGTTTGTGACGGTACTAGATTGGCCTGCAAACAGCCCAGATTTAAACCCAATCGAGCATTTGTGGTACGAAGTTAAAAAAAAAGTTGCGGCTCAACGTACCGGCACTCAAAATCAGCTCTACGAGAGATTTACAGAGGTGTGGAATAATATTTCAAAAGAAACATGCAACAATTTAATTACATCAATGCCTCGGCGTTGTCAAATGGTGATTACCAATAATGGCAACCATACTGGTTATTAAAACTATGTTTTTTATTTTCTTTGTTATTAAAATTTTGTTTGCTTACTTTTTATATTATTAAAACTTAACATTTTCTCGTTATTTTTAAATTAATAGTCAAATTTCCTCCTGTCCCTAATTAGTTGGCCAGTCATTAATCAGTATGAGAAAGTAGCAGTGTAGTTTAGGTAGAAAAACTTGTGGCGGCAAGTAGCTTTTTCTTTTTTTGGATACTAAATATTTAAAATTAATATCCCTTAACTTGTTTATAATGATAAAACTTCAAAGCTTCGTGATTAGAAACATTTATTGATGTCGAAGGAAGCTCTTGCTCTTTTTGTGATAGTGTCCCTAATTAGTTGACCACGACTGTATGTGGTGTCCGAATTATATGCCTTTTGTTCAACAGCCTAAGCTAAAAACTTATTTCCTAAGTAAAAAGAAAATATTGAAAGTCTAAAGTTTTTAATTTGAAATATCAAAAGGCTATTGCAATGTTGATACGAAGAGTTGTAATATTACCTATTGAGTGTAATATTATTTAAAAGCTTTTAAGGCGGATCTTTCTTTTAGACGGTAGCTACCGTAAAAAAACGTAACTCGATGTACCTACCGGTAGGTACATCGATTTACGTTTATTTTAGTACTAGCTTCCACTAGATATATTGATGTTAGTTGCTCATTTACGAAAAAACTGCAATGTATTACTCGTATAATGAATGTTTACAGTAATTTGACAAATTTATCACAACATCTACACCACAGATTATATTTATGGGGAAATTCATAAAATTATTTTAAAATTATTCCCTTTGGAATAGAACGACAAAAGCGAGATGTCACCAGCAGAAAGCTGTGTGATAAAAGAAAAGCGAGATGCGATGCAGCAGAACCATTTTTGGCAGATGTCAAACAGATGACCGCCCTGGAGAGGCTCGTTGAAAATAACTTGCATTTGATTTTTTATAATTTTAAGTGAAATTGTGTATATTTTGGAGAAATAATGCTTCTGAAACATGGTGCCTTGTTCGGTGATTGATTGTTATTCAACACAGCGAAATAATCCCAACAAATTTTCATTTCACAGGTAAAATATTCCAATTCGACTCGTCCTAATTTACGATTTATTTTTGCCAATGTGCTTCAATTTTTAAGTAGTGAGTATGATTACTCTTATCTATAAACATTTATTTACGTAAAAAGCAAAGATCAAATAACATTTAATACATACTAGTGGTCCCCCGCGACTTCGTCCGCGCGTTTTTCGATATTTTCTCGCCGTTTAAACCTTCCCCAGACCTCCACGAATATTTCACGACTAAGATAAGATAAATCCGTTCAGCCGTTCTCGAGTTTTAGTAAGACTAACGAACAGCAATTCTTTTTTATGTAGATTTACGAATATTTTGTATCAAGTTATCGATATTTCATGTCGACTGTTGATCACGCGGTAAACTAATATGTTTAACCCATGACGGTTTGGTATTAGTCACCTGGGCGGAATGTAATATAATTTATAGTTACTTCGCTGATTGACAAAAGGTTTTGACTATTATAATAGTGTAGGACTAATTAAACCGTTATTATATTGTTAACATTTTAATAGAATAGTAGAAAAAAAAAATGTGTAATGTATGTATCTTTTAGTTTTCCTAGTAATTTCGCGGTTCCGGCGGCTTTACCTACCCGCGAAAAATTTCGGAACTCAAAAATATCGTTATGAATTATAGCCTATGCACTATTCTGATGTATGAGCTATAGTTATTACTCGTATAAAGTTTCATCACAATCCATCGAGTACTATTGGCGAGAAGGAGTAACAAACATCCATCCATTCATCCATCATCACTTACTTTTGCATTAATCATATAAGTGGTTACTTGTATGATATGTGGAATTATTTAATAAAATTTGAATACTGAACTGTTTGTGCGTGAGTCCGACTCGTCTCGTACGTAGCCGGTGTTTATTGATACCTACTATAACTGATACTAATGAAATTTAACGATATCGATATTAATGTAAAAAGCGGTATGGCAAACATCTCTGACACGCTTACATAAACAATTTTACAAACATAACGTGTCCCCGTCTGGTGAAGTGGTCGAGAAATCGCCTACTACGCAGCGGGTGCGGGTTCGATCCCCGCACAATACAAACATTTGTGTGCATGAACATATCTGTTTGTATTGGTCTGGGTGTTTTTCTATGTATATCATGTATGCATTTACAAACAAAAAGTATTTAAGTATTATATCCGTTTTCTGGCACCCATAACACAAGCTTTGAGTAGCTTACTTTGGGGCTAGATGGCTATGTGTGGGAATGTCCAAAGGATATTTATATTTACATAAATGTCATCCTAAATCGGTTTCGTTTGACAGTTTTTATTTGTTCTTCTCTTCCGATAGTGGATAGTACTTCTATGGTTAAATTAGACGTTGGTGCGAATGGAGTCTGAGTACATTTCAGCGGAGGCTGAATCGTTTTACGTAAGAAATTTAGGAATTAGAAAATTAGGAAATTACAGACAAAGTTAGGAATTAAGCAATGAAAAAAAATTTGTTTAATTAAAATACATATTTCAATACCAGCCTGACGAGCACAAATATACATTTATATTTTTTACTCTATATACAAATTTACTACTTAGCACACTTAATTTTGTGAAATCTAAATTTGAAGAGCGTGAAATAAGCTCGAGTAGGTGTAATTTAGGTTGTTATTTGAGGTCAAATTTATTCAAAGTAATTTTATTTTTCAACTAATTTCATTGCCAGCTTTAGATTCGCCAGATACGTTTGAAATGAGATCTTGATATAGGATGTAATATCGGTTATCAGAGAAAAAGTTTTAATTGACTTAATTTTAGGTGTCTGCCCGCGTTTGGGACATCAATACGGTCGGCCGCGGAGAACCGCGAATCAAAGCTTTAATACAGGGTGTGAACACCGTTAATTAATCCGGTACTGATCGTCAACGTCATTTTGGCGATCGACTTACAATTTGTAAAAAAAATATGCGTTTACTGTCGATATTTCTTCGCTGCCTAATAAATATTGCTGGTTATGTCCAGCAGGAAGCGGACGCGGAGATTCCTTATAAGGGCCGTGACAAAATAGTTACTACCATTAGATACGCTGTATAGTGTATACACCTGTGACGATCCACAGTGTTTGTTTCGAGGTACTCGTATACAGCACACATGCGAATCGATGTGGTCATACAGGGTGTACGCTCACCGGTGGAAGCCCGAGATGGGCTGGTTGTTGTCGGGCAGGTACTCGGTGAGCAGCGCGAAGAAGCCGCCGTACTCGGGCATGGGCAGCGGCCGCGGCTGCGGCGGCTCGCGCGGCTCCTGCGGCGTCGACGGCGCGCTGCCGCCCGTCGGCGTGGCGCCCGACTCCGGGCACAGGCCCGTCTGAGGAACACATGGGCCAGTGAATTTTGATAAATATTACAAACGTTATCGAAACTAGTTGAACTATCTTTAGAACTAGCTGAACTGAGTATGATGAACTTTTTTATGTGTGAAGTAGAGATATCGAGAACTTTAAGAGTTGAGTAAAAGGAAATGAGGATAGATCCAAATTTCTTGCTGTCGTCAAATGAGCAAGTTCACAAATAAATTTCAGTACACAAATCATAGAAAATTGACAAACATTACAAAATACTTTCTAAATGAAAAAGCAGGATACGTTTCTTTGTTTCTGTATGTTAAAAATACCTCTATTGCAACAATTACGAAAAAAAAACAATTTCCGATATCCGCGGAAGCAACCCTTAGTCACAGTGTATCGGTGGTGCAGCGAAAAGCATAGACAGTAGGTATTTCAACGCTTGTCGCTTCGGGCGGTCCGTCGTTACAATGTTCCGGCTTTAGATACAGAAAGCTACACAATGGACACGAGCCCTCCGACCTGCCATTCAATCAGTTCGGAATATTCACTTTGTACGTTACAATTGAAATTCGAACATTCAAAGCCTTCGGGTACAACTAATCCCGTCCAGTTCATATTCAGAACGTGGATGTCTATACTTTGAATAGCCAATACACCTAACAGAATCCTATGCCAATTATTATTATTAACTTCAAAGTAACTGTTAGTACCACGTCGAACTGGTTCATAAAAAGTATATGCAGACAGTATCCGATTCGTCATGTAATCAACTGAGTCCTGTCAAATTCCATCAGTGTCATGTCTACCGCGCTTGAATTTACATATAAAGCTGCGCGATGTATATTTATATCTCTATCAACATGGTGGCTTTTAAGCGAACTATGGACACTATTTTGTTGATAAAATAGTGCCATAGAAATAGCGGATAACTGATGGCTTGGTACAAACATTAAAAAGCACGACACTATCTACAGAAAATATATAGTGGTGAAGAAGACGTGATTAGACAAATGCAGTATGTTCGTTTAGTGGAAATAACAGCTTTCATGGCCGTCAGACAGATGGTTTGGAGAACAAAGAAAAGCCTAGGACAGGTAAAAACACGCTAACACATCTAATAAATCTCTAATCGGATCTAAATAGTTTAGTTCACCAATCAATCAAAATGCGTTTTTGTTGCAAACTGAGAATAAAATTAGAGTTCTATATTTATAGCCTTAAGAATAGAGAGGTATCGAACGCCTACGAGCTCTTCAAGTGAATGCATTATTAATCCCGAAAAAGCGTAGGTTTTTCAGCCAAAAAATTTTCAACCCAATATGAAATTGAAATCAGCTCAACAAATAAATGAATTTGCCGCTCACGTCCAGTGACTGTCAATTATGCAGACGCGTGGACCGTATACGCATTGACAACTGCACTATACATGTAGTAGATAATACAATATTGTATTGATTACAAAATTATTTATGATGGTATATGTAGGAAACATGGTTTTCAAACGAATTTTGTGTTTGTAGATTATTTTTAATAACACTGGTTTGTTTCATGCTCATAAACTTCTACACAACATTAACTCAAACTATATCTATTTAACTTACTTAACTAGATTGGATGATTTTGAAATAAATTGATTAGGGATTATAATTTTGATTACTATATCTCTGACTGTGTTGCAGGTCAAGGTAGTTACGTTACCAAGGTAGTTACTTAGTTAAGTATACTCTGTAGTACAAAACAATGACTACATTTTTTTCTCCTATTACAGGCCACACGCTGAATATATATTACAGATTACCTTTTTATACACCTGCGTGTTTTGATGAAGGTATGATTAAATATTTGGTTACAACAATTTATTTTTCGTTAAAATTGCGCACATACAATCTGGGATTTTGAAGCAGTCTTTTATGTTTCATTTCAGAATGGACAAAAAATGCCCTGAAATATTTAATCCGCAAAACTGAAACTGTATATTTGACATCCAAATTGAAGCTTTTTTGTATTTTCGACAGGAACGCACAACGATAGTGATTACAAAATATAATTCCAAAATCAATATCAACAACAGCACATTTCCCGGAGGCACAAATTTGAAATATTACTCGGTACAGCGGAAGCGGAAATAAATACCTACCTTTCAACATGAAATATACGTAATGGAATGAAGATAATCTCAAAAAAGCATGCATTCACCGGGAACACAAAGAAACTGTCCCGTTATTAATTTAATTGTTTGAAATTATTATTCGCTATTCCGTTAACATTGCTAACACAATGGGATCCAATGTTAGTATCGGCCGGACGACTAAAGGCTTGCCAAGTTTAAAGTACTGACGAATTACAAAGACGATACAATTCGTGTCAGCGTTCGTGTGACACCGAATTGTGTCGCTAACACTAATACAGGCTGTCCCGAAAATGAAAAAAAAAATCAGGAAAACCATTTTCGAAACACCCATTTTATTTTTAAATAGGGCCTTCGATTCGATCCTTAAGAAATATGGCATTTTCACCAATGGTGTCTCTCTCAAGACCCTTTTTATTTTTTAACTCATCAATAATTTAGTCAAAACCCAAAAAATGCACATTTGTTAAAAATGTAGGGGAACCAGTTTATTTGAAAACTTGCTTATTGACTGCTAATTTTGAAATGGGAACTATTATTTAGCAATTACTCTTCAAAATATTGTTTATATCAATTCTTATAAACCAAGGTTGAGTTTAAAACGAATCTTGAAAGTAAAAAAAATCCTGCGTTTGAAAAAATACAACCTCCATTTGACACAGTCGAGTAAAAAGTGTCCTAGTTCTCGGTATCTCGAAAATGGTGAGACTTTTACTTGATTTTTTTTGGCATATATTTAAGCCACAATGTGACCTATTTGCAGTTGCAGGATTATCCTTAATTTTTGGGAAACCCTGTATATGCGTATAGTTATAGTCACAGCGTTGTCTTATCGGCGTGCAGTAGTAGACGGGTGCTGAACGAGGTCCACTGCTACCTGAACTGAACCTAGGCCTCTCCCATGGTTTTCGACGGTGACCGGTTGCAAGGGTCTGCACCCAGTGTTGCCTTGCGATGTTTACGAGATCATTTGTGTAATCTTTTGCGTACTTGATTTATGACTTTGGTGTAAGTGAGACAATACTCACCGGTGTGGCGTCTCCGTCGGAGGGCGGCGCTGGCTCGTCCTCGGCGGGCGGCGTGACGCAGGGCGGCGCAGAGGCGCGCTTGTCCTGCGCCCGCGGCCCCGGCGTCTCCGCCTTCGCTCCGCTGCGCACACGCAATGTAGGTACAACTTTATACGCTTTCTCACAATTTTCTTTCCGCTTATGAGTTTTGATTGAAAGTAAAATACAGTGCTGTGACAACGTGTAAGCTTGCACAGAACAGAGAAAAATGATTTCAAGAGCCATCGTACAAGAGTAATTATAAAGCGAAATACGAGTATGTGAAACTTAAACGATTTTAATAACTTTTTCCACCCCAGGTCCGGCATTGCTGTGGCATGTAAAGTATAACGAGCTTAAGCATTTACATTCTGTCTACTAAGTATCAGGAATTTGTCAATAAAACAAAAAATACAAATTATTCATCTAAATTTATTTTATCGCCTTCAAAGTAGCCCCATCGCTTGCAATACAACATCTCCACCGCTTCACTCAGTCTTTCATACATTTTTCATAGGCTATTTGCGGTATGGCCTTTAGCGCATTCAGCGAATTTTCTTGAATGGCTTCTATCGACTCAAAACGTTTTTCTCGAAGTGGTAATTTTAACTTGGGAAATAAAAAAAGTCAGACGGAGCCATATCAGGTGAATACAGTGCTTGGTCGAGAACTTTTGTTGAATTTTTCGTTAAAAACTCGTTCACTATAATGGCTGTGTGTGATGTTGCATTATCATGGTGCAGCATCCATGAGTTGTGTTGCCACAAATCTGGACGTTTCGGCGGAGACTCTCACGGAAACGCTTCATGACGCCTTAATAATATTATTTATTTACTGTTTCTCCCTCTGAAAGGAATTCGGAGTGAACCACACCACGGTAGTCAAATAAAACTGTCAGCATCACCTTGATTTTGGAGCGACTTTGCCGCGGTTTTTTTTGTTTCGGCTCGTTTTCAAGGCGCCATTTTGAAGACTATTGGCTTGTTTGCATGTCGTACTCATAAACCCATGTCTCATCGCCAGTTATAATACGTTTTATAAAGGTCGGATCCGTAGAAGCTCCGGAAACCATGTCTTCAGTGACATGCTTTCGCTGCGCTTTTTGAACAAAATTAAGCTCTATTGGAACTAGTCGAGCGTCGACGCGTTTCATGCCTAAAATGTCAATGAGAATGTTGTGGACGGACTTAAAAGATATGTTCACCTCACTAGCCAACTTTCTCAGACTCATACGTCGATTTTCGAGCACTAGTTTCTTGATTCTGTCGATGTTTTCTTTGGTCGTAGCGGTTGAAGGTCTACCAGAACGAGGCAAGTCTACTACTACTTCTCGGCCTTCTTTAAAAACCTTATACCATTCATAAGCCCTTGTTTTCGATATACACAATTCGCCGTAGGTATTTCGCAACATTTTTAGTGATTCACCACATGAAATATCATTCGAAACACAAAATTTAAGGCACACTCTTTGTTCAACAATATTTTCCATTGTAAAAATCGCCGAGGACTCAAAACTATGACCAACCAAAAGTGTAGTTTGAAACAAATTAAATGACAGATCCCGCTCAAATTAGTCAGTACAGTGCTACCAACATGCAGTAATGTAATTAGAACGACCTCTTTTACGCGGGTCTTTTTATTGACATATTCCCGATACTTGTACAGAGTACAGAGTAGTATTTTGACAGA
This sequence comes from Pyrausta purpuralis, assembly GCA_963924145.1. Classification (NCBI taxonomy): domain Eukaryota; kingdom Metazoa; phylum Arthropoda; class Insecta; order Lepidoptera; family Crambidae; genus Pyrausta; species Pyrausta purpuralis. The sequence goes on from OZ001647.1 coordinate 28,696,756, forward strand.
ATGAACTTTGTATTAATTCTACTTTAAACATTAAGTTCACTGAATGCTTTAATATGAAATTGAAATCAGAATGATTTTAATGATTATCGTAATCAGCCTTCTTAAATACTTTCCATTAAGAATGAAAACATCAAATAATATAAATCAAACAATCGGTCAATAAGAATCAAGATTATTTTATCCTGAAACCACATACTTTTTTTTATTTTATTTTATTCGAAATGGGTTTGCTCTTGACTCTAGCCTACACCTAATTGGGCTTAGACGACGGTGGAGCGAGCTCACCCAGAAGAAGCCTGTGCACTCTGTTTTTAAAAGTTTACGGGTTATATTCCCTTGGAAACACCGATGCAGGCAAAGAGTTCCACTCTTTGGCTGTGCGCATTATAAAGGATGTTGCGAAGCGCTAAGTTCGCAACAGTGGAATATCTACACGGAATGGGTGGTAGCCCGCGGTGCGTCTAACCGTGCGGTGGTAAAAAGGGGATGGAGGAATGAGCTCATGGAGTTCCTGTGCACACTCCCCAAAATAGAGCCTGTAAAAGACCGACATACATACAAACATACATATATACATACTATCCTATTTCTTTGAAAACTAGGGAACGTTCCTATAATCCAACTTCTAATAAACTTTCAGGTCACGCTTTTAGTAGTCAGACTATTTGGCTATAGTCGTAATAACATTTAAGATTGCATTAGTTACACTAAAGCTGCATTTTTGATATTATATTTGAGTCCATCTGGTTAGCATTTACCCAGATTTGCAGCTCTCTGAAATATAAGCACTCTGCGTAATTACAGAAAAACCGATAAAATTCTCATCGTTATTTAGTTTTACTCGTATGCAATAAAAGCGAAGAAAGGCTCTGGCGAGAAAGGACACAATGACGTTTTTAAAGATTATTAAATTCCTAATAGTGTGTGCCCTTACCTAATTATCTAGGTTTTATACCTACCAACTTACCGGGCTCCCAATGTTCTCTTTTTTAAAATTAAAATAAAAATAAGGCAAAAAGGATTGACTGGGCTTGAACCAAATGGTATCTTATCTAATATTTTTCTAAGGCCACGAGGATCTGACACCACTTAAAATAAAATTAAATAAATCTTGGGTTTACTAATTTAAAGACTCCAAATAGAGATCATTTTTATAATTCAAATCAATCTGTTTATTTCAGAAAGCCAGGTTCCATATTGTAGTTACTTCTTTTTTTCATAATGTTTGTCCGTCGATATCATCGCTAATTGTGAATTTACGTACGTTGGTAACGTATTTTGAAACAATATATTTATCCGAAAGTATATTCTTCAGTGATATTACTATGATAACCATGTTACGACATGCTCTTAGAAAATTAGGATAATCGAGGGCAACTCTTGAATTTTATACATATTCCGCCGTCCCAGTCGCAGTTTTAGCTTTTACTTTTTTTATACGTTGTAGCATGACGGTTTATAGCTAATAGTATTCCTTAATAAACAAGTATCCATTTGTTAAGTAAGTAGTTCCCGAGGTAAGTGCATTTAACCAAACAACTGAACTATTTATACAAATATTATAAAGAGTTTTTAATTAGACGCGCGTATCTCTGGAAGTGGAAATACTATCTTTATTTTTAAAACTATCGTTAGCTTTTTTACTAGGAAATTTTCTAAGTTGTAAAACATTATGCTGCAATACAAAGAAACGAAATAAAATCAAAACGGGCGGTTGAAGTCACAAGACCACATATTTGTATAAAGTTCGAGAATTATCCTCGATTATCCTAAGTACTAATAAATATTGCGCACCAATCACATACTCGTACATTGCTCTGATCCCAAAGTAAGTAGCCAAGCGCATTACCTTACAAGTTAGTACTTATGGAACTCGGACACAACGGTGGTACCACAACACCCAGACCCGATACAAAATTATTATTCTATCGGGAAAATAAATAAAATCTTAATACAATCGGCAAAGATATAGACGGACAATGTACGAGTATGCTGGATATGTAAAAAAGAACCTCATTTGAAAAGTCGGTAATTTAATAACCCGTCAACCGATTTTTCTGATTCGAACTATTGATAGGTCCTCTTATACTTCGATAAATACTAAAAGTGCTTTCAGGCTTAGGCGATACTTGAACATTCGATAAGGGCTCTAACGATCAAGAATTTTATGAATTATAAAAACGCCTTATTGACCTTTTTAGTCAAAGGCTTTCCAAGCCATATTTTTAGTACTAAACTAAAAAACGTCAATATTTTTTCTGCTTTTCGGTAATAACTCTGAGCGCTTACATTTTATAAAGGAGCAAATCTGGGTAAATTCTATTCAGATGGACCCAAATAACACGACAAAAGTGTAGTCTAGACATGATACCTACCGTTGACAACAACCTCGCACCTACACAAAAGATTTTATGAAAAAAATACGTCTGCTAACTGAATTATTAAATTATTTTCTCAATGTCAGACAGGCCTACACTCAAATGTAGGTAGAATAATAGGGATTCTTATACACGAGTAAGGTATTATAAGTACTACGGTTTTATTATTTTACCGGCAACTCGTGATAGGAAATAATGAGCCAATTACAAACAAATAAGAAAAAAGAACACTCATCTTCCCGAACAATACTACTCGTATGTATAATTGACGTCAGCTTTTTCCCGATTATTAATTTATTACTTATTTTTTCCTACGAAAGGTTAAGTGCCTTTGTTATGTTTTTTGCGAGATAGGAGAAATGAAATGATAGATTTTCGAGTAGTTATTATATTCGAGTGGTGTTATTACTAGATGGTCCAAACAGGGTACATAACATGTATGTGGTACATAGTTTGTGACCATAGGACAAAAAAAAAGTTTAGAAATAGCACTAAGCGTAGACCTTTGCTGTCCGTGACATCATGCACCGACTCCAAAAGAATTAGTTTGTTCTAAATAGAAGTCACATGCGCTATTTTTTAGCTTTTTAGATAGTTTTTATAAGGTTACGGCGGCCGGTAGTTTTTTTAAATATACTTTCTCATTTTCTTATACATTCTCGTTGATCTTCACTATATCATAGTCAGAACCCTGATTGACCGGGAAAACGATTATGGATATATATTTTTATGATTATAATCTAATAGATTTCCAGCATTTCAGTCACAAAAACTGGAGTCTAACAGGAAATCCATTTGATTTCGCAGCAGTAGCCATGGGGGACCCATTTGAGATAGTAGGCTACTGCTGCATTTTATGTAGAGTATAGCAATGCACAAATTATTTGAAAAAAAAACTATTTATACAATGATTTAAAAAATCAATTGGTACGTAGCTAGGAAAGTACACTATTGGCAAAGTAGGTTTAAAGAAAAGATAACGGGTAAGAAAACATCGTGACACCGTGGAAACGCACGCATTATGATATTATGAACGAGTCTTCAGGTAATATTGGTAATAGCCCATTTATAATGACGTTAGCCGTAAAATTTATGGCAAGCTTTCATTTTTCAGTATAAGCACACATGCCCCCTGAGTTAATTATTGCGTAACTAATTTGCCTGTGTCCCCATGCAGACATGGTCCGATCGCTCGGAGCCCCTGAGGCAGACGCGACGCTTTTGTTTCTTTTGCGATCGCGTCCGTCGCGTCATAGATCACTATGCCCCTTAGACATATTACGCTACGGGTGCAATTCTGGTGCATACTCTTGTTTGATACGCTAGGAATCAATACGGTCTGAAGATAGAATTTCGAATTCTTTTTAAGATAATTAATTTAACATCGTGTGACAGATCGACAACAAAGGAAATGTCACACAAGTTGAAGAGTCCCATTTCATCTGAGTCGCACAATATTCGAGTGGCATGACTGTGTGGAGCAAAAAGTAAGTGAACCTGCACAAATAATTTAGATATTAGAAAAGGTAAACATTGGTTCACCTCGTCAATAAATCAAGGTGAAGGGCACGGAATCAGGCCCAATGTCGTTCGTGTTTCGCGTCCGGCGGATGCCGCTAACGTCGTTAGCGCAGGGACGTGGCTGGTGACGTCTGGTGCATTTTAAGAACCCGAAGGCACCGAAGGTAACCCAATTACCGGCTACCTTTACTCATTTAGCCGGTGATGGGTCTGACCATGAACAGACAACTACGTTAAGTTAAACTGTGTGGACATGCCAAAGCTATGTAAAGGTAATTTCGTTTACTTTCAAAGCTATGTAAAGGTACTCTCGTTTACTATACAGAGTATCTAATCCTTTATGTTTTATACTTATACCGTAAGATGTAAGTTGTACCCGACTAGAATTAGAATTAGCTGAATAAATAATCACATGGAATTTCTCAGAGTTTCTATTGGTGTCGGGAAATAATTGATAAAGCTACACACCAAAAATAATTTCAGTTCCCAAGAATACTACAGACAACTAAAAATAACAACATAATAACATCGATTGTTTCTCCTTGTAAGAGTCAAGTGGTTCGTAAGATTTGCACTTGTTCTCACGTGGGGGGACACTGCGGTCACTGTGCCCCCGGCACTTGGGCTATTTGTCGGGGGCCGCAGCGGGCCAATCACTTACGGCGCTCCCTACAGGTGATGTATGACCGATCATATTCATATTAGCAGCGCGGCATGATGAGCACCGACACACGACACCAGACGTCCCAAGGTCGCAGAGTTTGCGATGTATTTTGGTATCGAGATTCAGTGGTGGTTTCATCATCTCTATTATAAAAATAGATCTCCATGGAAACCAAAAATGATCAATTTAATAAGTTTAAAGTAATGCAATCGAGTGCGAGTATCCGAGATTATTTCCCGATACGCTCGTAGCCGAATCTAATCAATTGTCAATTTTGTGTTTATCCGAAAATACCTTATTCAATTTGTGGTGGCGACAAATGAGAGCAAAGGTGACGCCTGAAATATCTATGACGTTTGTTATACACGCTGTGGAAATTTATCTCAGGGGAAACCGCTAAAAAGTGTTCGCATTGATGTTTCCATATTCCTCTTGCTGGTTTGTTCGTCACTCAAATGTGTGTACTCCCAAAACAAAGTCTCAACAAAGCAAAAAGTGAAGAATACTTTTGAGTGTGATGATACCGCTCTGACAGAGAACTGCTTGCACTAATACACTGATTTAATTGATAATGTTCAAATATAAAATTTATGTTTTAGCAAAACAAGCTGGCGGTGGTGTCCACATGTAAAGGTGCCGCTATACTGTTAATTATATGGAAAAGCGAAAATTCGTATTTATTTTAATGTATGATAGACTGTGGACGGTCCACACTAGGATTTATTACAGTTAACCGGTATTATTTTTTGCATACTTAACTCAATCAAGAATTATTTAATGAATTTTCGCTTACTGTAAACATTAATCAACAATTATATAAAAAGTTCATAAGTAAATATTGACACTGGTTTGTTGTGCTATCGTTACTAACCCACCCTACCCAGATTAAGATTTAGATTCCTCATAATCGCGAACGCTGTCTCTGTCAATCTGATAGGCGCAATAGAGATAAATGCGACCTTAGGCATTAATATGCATTTTGTCTTAAACTGGACGAGTTTGATATACTATACATATACGTGTTACAGGGCAGGGGCTCTGCTACGTCCATGTTTGCTATACGATGTCAATAAAGGGTTATTTTTACACATCTATTAGGCGGGCGGACAAACAGCCGCCCAAACGGGTGCCCTGCGACCCTGCGAGTCAACACGGTAACGTGGGGGCCGCACGCCGCTTTACTGCCGCGGACTTCGCTTTATGGCTGCAATTACAGATTCATCGACATATCAAAGAGGTCCGTAACTGAGGCGAATTACTTTTGTAAACATAATTTTGCGGTGAATAAATGTCCAAGCGTTGTCCCCTTACATGCTTTGCGACTACCGAACGAGATGCGAACTCATGCGAAAAAATGTTGAACTCTTCAGTCGCATCCAATGGATTAAAGCTCTAAAATTTTTAAATTCAAATTGGACAGGCTTGAGTGAGCTCTCTTCGTCGTTGTCTCCGTGTATGCCGCGACTGGCCTGGTTATATATATATATATATATATATATATATATATATATATATATATATATATATATATTAAATACATTTTTATAAAGTTTAGACCACTCACAGTTGCTGAATATTCTTACTTGGATATTATATTAAACCATTATGTTAAACCGACTTAAAAAATGGTTTTTAATTTGACTTGTTTCTTAGTGATATTCTTTCTTTTTTTAATAAAGTACTTTTTAGAGTTTAATTGGCTTTATGAAGTTGACACTAAATTAATTAAATCCCAAGTCGCAATTGGAGAAATAGTCAAGACAACTGGCCCATAGGATGGCCATCCTGCATTGTTATTACAGATGTAATTAAGCCCTAATAAGTGTCTCCGTTAGTAGGGACTGCTATTTGCAAGTGTGCCGTGCGTAGCATATAGAGCCCTCTGCAATAACACAAGCCGCGGCAGGAGGGCTCGCAAATTGATCAAAGGATAGCCTCGCTCACTCTTCGCTAATAAATCTAATAAACCGTTTAGGCCGTCTGTGAAATTTGCAATAATAACCGGCTGGACGCTCCAGACAATTGTTCGGTATGCGGCGATATTAAATTCGTAACATTTATTGTTGTTGTCATGTCCGTTGAAAAATAAAATAAAAACTGGTAATTAAGAGCCACTTGCGCCGACTCGGGGGAGCTAGCTTTGAGTTCATTAATTATTCCGTTTGATTGATGCTGTCAGAGGCAGATGGAAAAATGCGTCGATATAAAAACCTCGGGCTAGGTGTTACCTCTGGTCAGCACGCGTAGGCCTCAATAGAGAATAAAGTATCTGATACATCATAAAATAAACAATGTTTTTTTTATTAATTGAACCTCAATAGTGGACAGCGTGCGCGTCCAATTCGAAGGGAAAATCGCAAATCGATATACATGTTTACCGTTTGGCGCACGGATGGGTGATGAAATCAAAACAAATTTTTTGTGCAGAAAAAAATTTCGGGCGCTGAGTTATCAAATATTTTCATGTTTTAAAAAAATATTATAAAAGAAAATTAAATATTCTGTTACCACCGACAGATTTCTGAAGATTTTAAAAAAATAATTCATAAATCTGTCGTGTATAACAGAATATTTAAGTATTTATGGGAGACGCTTGTCCCGTCTTAATCTCGTAACACAAGGAAGAAAATTCCTACCACTAGCGCCCCCTCCTACCGGAGTTTTTTTTTAAGTACTTTGGGTCAAAAACATTCTTTTGACCTCTAGTATCCGTGTACTATCCAATCGGCTAAACTACATCGATTTGCGGTTTTTTGTGTATATCTTATATTTACAACTGGGATTGGTTAATTATGCTCAATCAATCATGCGTACAAAAACAATGCAGAGTATTATATGACGCTTGTAGCATGCTTTGCGTGTCGAAAAGTGTACCGAAGACACTATTTTCAATTTACTCGTGTTTTTGGTACGTACTTACAAATATGATCACCGTTTACTTTTTCTGTTCTGAGCTCACTTTGATATGCAGTAGTATAATGATTATACATCAATAAGATGATTAAATGTTTAAATGTTTAATTAAACTTACGTGGCCTTGGCGGGATCTTCTCCACTGTGGCGTTTGGTGTGAATGGTGCCTTTCTCCACCGGAGCCAACTCGCCCGTGCGCCCCGTCGCGTCCTGCGGGACAACATACTGAATATGTAAACAAATTAGAGAATGACAGCTAATTTAAATTTAAAATTAATAATTCATAAATTATTCTAATAATTATTATTATTTTATTAATTTGACTATTCGATACAATTATTCTTTCTGACTAAAATTATGTTATTATTTTATCAACTTAGACTGCATCTTTATTATTATTGTATGCCCGAAATGGGTAAACTGTTGAAGCATTATTTTATTTTTAACAACTATTGTACACAGTTTTGAGACAATAAATGATTATCTTATCTATCTTATCTTATCTAGCTCCTAACCTTCTAGTATCAACAATACGATTGATGAAAAAAAAACGGAATATCATCTTAGGGGTTAGTAGCAATGAATTATTAGTAGCAATTAATGGGTCATTTCGAGCGGCCTACCTCTTCACACACAACACTTGCACATCGGAATGCCCCCTTAAGATAAGAGCGGCAGATAATGTCATGAAGAAGCGAAGAACATCCTATAGGTCCTTACGCACTTCTCCGAATCAGATATGTATTCGATTTTAATAGAACCCAGTATGTCAAACGTAGCTATGCCTTAATCCAATTTGGATATTATGTGGTTTGTTTTCATGCGATATCTTCTCCAACGTGTAGAATGTCAATAAGTTTTAAAGCGCTCTCATATGTCTGTTATCCCGTCAAATTGGCTACTAGACAACTTTCAGAATAGTTGTGTTTTGTATGTAATATGTGCGCAAGATTATTACGTATCTTCTACTCATACAATTTGAATTTTATGAAATTAATACAACTATACTATTATATGAAATTAATAAAAACAAGATCTTTAGTAATGAATTTGTAATCTCTTATGTTAGGAAAATTTAACTTTCATATGTAAATAGCCGGGTGGAAAATAGGTGTTCGATCCCTAGGGTGGAAAGTAATTTATTTTATATGCTACGATTAAACATAGAGTCAGACAGAGATAATTGAGTCACATCATATTATTAAAATAAAAGAGTTTGCCATATTTTTTAGTTTAGCTAAACATTAAAAAACGTCAAATTATGACTTCTTTTGTCATTTCACAATGTCACTTTTTTCTGTCTTCGCAGTTTTTATAGTATTTTCTATTATTGCCAAAATAAGTAAGCAGGCAGAGGCGACTCGCCGGAGTGGTGGTGTTCATTGTAAAATCTTTCTACTCACTCCCATCTCCTCCCTTTCATCAGAAAATATCGAATCTGCAATTTGTGTAGTAGTTTTGTGACAAGATTAAAGTTGCATTCTTCCACTATTATTATTATGTTGTTTGAGAAAAAATCGATTTAATATTTTTTCGATTTATTATAATTATTTAATATCGTCTGCATTTTATGTACTGTTTCCTTTCGAGCCGTTATTAGTCCTTCTAATCGTGTGTTATATATATGTGTAGGATCTAACAAAATTTACTGCATTCCTTATAGGGGCCAAATCTGACTTTCAAAGATAACACCTTTTTGTATGGGACCAACATCGTAATCCCAAAAAAAGATTTCCCTTTCCCATACTAGAGTGCCGATCTAATTTCTAACTTGTATGTTGAAGTCACAAAAAATCTTGGGGTTTCGATGTTGGTCCCATACAAAAAGTTGTTGTACATAAGCAACAGAATCACTGAGAAGGAATGCAGTTGATTTTGTTAAGCCCTGTATAACGAACGACAGTAAATAAACTGATATCTTGTCCAATACCGTGAGGTTTTATCTACCGCCGAACTACATAATACCTCATCATTACATGCTCTTATAAAAAATCTTATAATAAATAACTTGAGCAATGATGTGCATGCATGCACATCATTGCTAAGGTCGTGGCGGAGGAGCAGGAGGATTGGTTTTTAAATTTAGTCCTATGTATCAAGTATTATAAAGTTGTTGTTTTTTTGTTTGCACGCACTTTTCTCGCTACGGATCTACCTTTTTGTTCGATTAGAATAATCATGTGTGTGCTAGATAGTTTACCTATTTATAGGGAAAGGAATGGCTGCAAAATACAAAACATTACGCTACGACCAATGGAATCTGAGTAAAGCCAAAACGTACAGACGAAGGCGCGGGTTGCCGCTAGTATAATAAATGTAAGAAAAATATTCCGACAACATATTATATCAATGGTCACTTCAGATAACTATCTCTAATATGTTTCGTTTCCACCGCTCCCACGACTCACCACTTGACTTGGCGGGTCACCCTGGGCGGCGCGGTCGTCGCCTACTACTAATAGACTGCATCCGAATGGTTAAAAAGTAAGATAGGAAAGAGTTTAAAAAATAAAACAACGATATTTCGGATGAGCGACTTTGATTTTTCTACCGTACTGCATACGTTACTATGCAGTTCACAGATTAGTATGAGTATGTTTAAAGTTAGTCGCGTTTTGGTTCCTAAAGTTTCAGATAAAAAAACAAAGTTATTTTACACAAATTAAATATTTAGCACCACCTTGATTAAGCAAATAGGTATATGCCATTATTTTAAGACTGTAATGTTCCCAACAATTTCATCTTAATATGTTACAACCTTCAAGTAGTCAATTGCAAACGATTTTATTTTACCTCTAGATTGTTTTTCCTCATAAATCTATCCCTTTGCGTCAACACCTTAACCCACCCGATTGTCACTTGTTTAGCAATTTAAATAAAACTACCCCCTCGTGTTCTATTTGATGTGGGATCTTCCGGAAGCAAGCGTCATAAAGTTAATATCACCCGCCACGTGTCGCCGGCAGGTAACGCGTCTAATGGAGCTTATCCTAGCTTTTAACCCTGCATCCTGTTAACCTTTCGCTTACCGAGCGCATCATTTACGATGCTCACGGAGAGTTAAATTACTTCCGTTGAGGTGATTAAATAAAATAATATAACGAAGATCCTCTATCATACATCACGGGATTTACATATGAACCTGGCAGGACATCGAGGCTCTAAATTCTAGATCAAGATCAAGATTCAGAAAGAGATGTGGAATCAAAGGATCATTACCTCTCTCTTAGAAAAATCTTGTAAAGGACAGTAGGACAATACTTCTAGGGCAGAATGGTGATGCTATCGCTGTCAGAGACAACGGTTGTCATGACAACGCAGATTGTTTTAGTCTTCAGGTAATCACGTAAGAAACATATCAGATTAAACGAGTCTTTTGAAATATAAGAGAAAACACTCATACCGTAATTGTTAGGAACATATTACAAATACATATTACCTATATAAAAAAGGCTTACCGTACCGTATAAAGAAATTGATATACGCCAGACTATTTGATAAAAATGAATAATCATATCTAGAAAAGTATTTATCGTACAGGGTTGGAGAGCCAATGAATCGTACTGGAAACGAATTGCTTGTATCGGGGATTCGTTTTATTATTATGATCACTCACGTGGCATCATCGTGAAAAGGTATCATTCTTCGAACATTGCACAACGAATCGCTCGGCACAGACACATGTGCTTACTTCAGATTGTATATCTAAACGCGAATTATATGAAACGTTGTTTTGGTAAGGGTACGAATTGAAAGATATACATGAGTATAGGGATGAGTTCGACTTTATCTTCTAACTAAAGCAATCAAAGCGCGCCGATTGTTTACATTGTATTAATTTATTTGCCCCCCTAAGTATATTGATACACAATAATGGCACAGCCATAAGCGTTAGCGCGCGTCTGATTAATAAATGTAAATGTTGCCAAGTGCTTAGTAACAGCGATATTTTTACACCGTGTTCCTGAGGATATACATTTACTTCAAATAATACTTCTACAGCCCTTGATAAACATATTGTACAAAGGAAGTAGCAGTTTACATAGCATAGTTTTTAAGTTTTTGCTAACTTAAGTTTAAGCAATTTAATTGTGTTGTGCTTCAAGAAAGAGTCTTGATCTGTGAGATGTTGCCACTTTGTGCAACCAAAACTATGAAACTCAATTTCGTATCGCAACGTTAAGTACACTTGTAAACAAAATAACTTAAGTTAGAGGCATTTTGTGATGTGTTGTGATAAAGTGAGTTAGATATCTAAGATGAACACGATATATTTTTTACTGAGTACTACTATAATAACAATTCCATACTTAAACCAAAACAAACATAAATAATTTAAAAATCATGACAATTTTTACAAAAAATAATAACATTTTAATTCTCTGAATTACATGCCGAAGTCAATGTATAAACAGACAAACGCTGTATAATGAAAGTAGTTAGTGTCACTCGGCCCGGCCGCTACAGCGATTTCGCGGTATGCGTTCATAATCGTCGCCTCGTCGGGCTCAAAGCCCGAGCGCCTTTGTAAGCGTGACAACTTGTTCGCTGGACATGGACGCGTTCGCCGTTCCTCTCCGAACGAGTGCCGTTTTAAACAATTACAATTCGCACAAAGGCTTTGGCACTTATATTGGAACTGCCAGTTTTTGTCAAAGCTGTTACACGCTTAGAGTTGACATCATTTTCATACAGTAGCAAAAAAACGAATCTCGTTTTGTCATTATTTAATAACGAGACTTTAAACGTGCCGTCTGCTTCATTGTTACTGACTGGAAACGGTGTTTTAGTAAAAAAAAATTGTAATCACGTTTTGACCCCAATTCTTTATTGTTTTTTTTTTCGTGTGATAATACAGTTCCGAGTTTCATCGTTCCATTGCAAAAAGCAAGTGATAAATCCATTCTAAGTTATCCTAATTCAATCCTAAGAAAGCCAAAAACTGGTTTTCCTTAAAAAAAAACTGCATGAGAATTTGGTCTCAAAGGTGGTTCGATTACCCGGTCACCTTACATTGTTTTGATAACAATCACTCAAGGGAACGTGCCCAAGACACACAGACACCACTGAGGTGGAGTGCATTCGATAAATCAGCCCCTGCGGCCGAGGCGCGTTTACACAGTAGGCGGCGACTGGCACACCGCTTTTCATAAAATAATACCTAGCCCATCAAACCTTGTCCCGGAATAACTTTGTCGATTGTCCTCGTATCTGCAGTGGCGATGGAGCTGAGAGGTCATACGCATAGTCATAACAGGTGGATCACTTGAATGTTTTACTGAGACCATAGCCCAAGGACAAGTTTAAAGTATTCGTAACGTAAGCGTAACGAGTTTACTACACGATCACGATGGCCAGCTATCGTCGCTCACGAATCTATACGAAAAAAATGTTCGTGCTCGCAAAGCTAGTATAAACATAATAGGATACGTTTACCGCACGAATACATTATGAATGCACTCTGAAGGCACTCTCACGATTTTCTTTCAAATTATTTACGTTAACTATACGAATACCTTGACGCTATTATCGTACTTGCCCCACAGGGATCATCTGGTTATTGAGGTTTTGATTATTTTATTATTTATTTATTCCTTAAAAAGAATATTTTAATAAATAAATTTCTGACAAACTAAAATTATGTTTGTCAGCAGTAGTTTTCTTCCTTATGTTATGGTTATTTCTAACTATTACCAAGAATTTACTGATAATTTACGCAGCAAGATTGAGGCCTAATCCTTGGTGAAGTTGTGACGCCATGATGTTTCCCCGATTTAAAAGAGAATAATAGAGGGTATATTAGTAGAGGTGACCGTCGCAGCATCGTGTGACAGTACAGCGGGCTGTTACCTGCGAGCCGGTGCCCGGGCCGTCGCTGTGGCCCGAGGTGGCCTTGCGCATGGAGGTGAGCCGGTAGAAGGGCGGCGTCTCCGTGCGCTCGATAAGGCAGTTGAGCGTCTCCACGGTCTGCAGCTCCGTCATCATCTCATCTAGAAGTCGTTCGGGACGCGAGCGTGCAAGGTACAGCACCACGCGTTTCGCCTGCAAAGACATGTCTGTTTTATTTGTGGTCCAGTTGTATATTTAACGTGACATTCAGATACGCTGATGTATACCATTTTCAAATTTTCATATCTCGTGAGGTCAAATTGTGTTAAGTGAAAACATTTTAACAGTGTCTTTGTATTCATCATAGAGTCAGGACACCATATTTTTTATTTTTAAATCCGATTTATGACTTTTTGACCTGTCACGTGACCGATTCGACAAATAAACTATTGAATTCATGTCATGCCCTACTGTTTCTTCAAGTAATTGAATCCTAGTTGGTCCATTTCCAACCAGTACGAAGATGGTGGTTTAACTAAAAGTTATGCTATTATGCTGAGTTAACTAACCTAGTCAGAATCTATCAATGAAATCAGCTGATACGAACTGAACTCTGGTTTAACACTAGCTCAACTTGGCTGGGCTAATCAATAAGAACATCGCATACGCAAACTTTCCATTCAGCCGCAAGTTAGTTGAATCAGTTCGAACTAGATCAATTTTGTCATGTCACCCACTGTATCAAGTGAATTTCGAACTTATACTCTGATTTTTAATTAGATAGACCAAAATGACAGCTCCAATTGCACTTTTTATTTTTTAATATTGCAAGCGTTGTGCAATAGTAATGTACCAATTGAATCGTGCACGATTAATTGAACTTGTGATCAGAGTGTTCAATGATGTGATTTCACTAATTTGGATAAATAATGCACGTAAAACGTTCCTATAAATGGCTATAAATAGACGTAATCAATATAAATTCTCGTTTAATGAGTAAACATTCTGATCCTGTTTTCTTGCAATAGCAATATTTTTCTATGATTTGTACCTATTTTGATTTTTTTATACTTTTAATAAATGATTTTGAAATAATGATGATAATTGCAGGAAACATTACTTGAAACAGATTTTATTTATAGCGATTGTTTCGTAATAGCACTGTTAAAAAATATGCTAATATACTTCTGCTCAACACAAATTTAAGCTACTACTTTTTAATAACAGTAGACAATTGAATACAATTGAATTTTTCGATTATTCATGAATAACACTATTTTTTAATTACGAAAAAGTGGCAACACACCAAATGTCATTTTGGTCTATCTAATTAAAAATCAGAGTATAGTGGCAAACACAACATGCACAATAGCGGCTTGGAAGGTGTGCGCGAAATCGTAATATATTACACAGAATATCATAATTAAAATATTCATCAAATCCTTACCTACCAGAACAACTTATTTTAATGTCGTCGTTTGACTAATGAAACAAGGGGTCAGAATCTTTTGAATATTACTGATATCGAACGGAAGTTTTGACAGTGTCTTTAACCATTTATTATATGCATTTTGTAAGTACTTAAACATAAAGATGAAATAACAAACCAATAATTTGCACACAGGCGGGACTCGAACCAGCAACTTCTTGGCTAACCGGGCCAAACACTCTACCAATTGAGCTACCGTGCTATCGGTCCTACCTTGCGAAATTTGTGGTCTCTTATGGATACGTCATTACGCGTGACGTGACGTGATTTTTGGTTTCTTATTTCCTCTTTACGAATATAAAATATGACACTGTGAGTGTTAAAAACATACTAGACCAATAATTTAAATGTTATTATCATGAAAGGTGCCTTTTTCTTGTGAAATTAAAAACCTTAGTAGTTTTATGCTTAGTATATCTACATGTTTTATAAGATCTTTTATTTGTAAATGAAAAAAAAAAACGAACTGACAAAATTGCTGAACATCGTCTCGTTAAATCATTAAACGCTACGTTTAGCCATATCGCTAAACGTTGTGTAGTCATTTAGTAAATTCAATATTTTTAAGTAGTCAGAATATAGGGAAGCTAGTTAGCCAGACTGGTTTCTCTAAAATGCGAGTTTGCTCTAGAGTATATTATTAAAAAATGTAACAAATTATGAGGTGTGACTAAGCTGCGATATGGAAGCTTATGATACAAGCTCACAATTACATAAAAGTACTTACAGGAGCCTTAGTTTTTTATTATTCTGCATGTTGCCATGCCTTTTGATCTTATTTATGAATACTAAAAGCTTTGTGAGCTTTAGTATAATTTAATGTAAAAAGCGGATGGTTCATTAGAGCAAACAGGCCTAACCAGGGAAAGTGAGCCTTTGAAATAATGGTGTACGAGATACGAGACAAATTTAATGAAAGTGGCTTTGTGACATCCGAGTAAGTATGTTAAGCTATTGATATAACTCGATTACATACATACTATATCAAAGAAATTTGCGATAACATTGAAAATAATATATTATGGTGAACATATTCTTTTTATTCTTTTATTTCAATGTTTTGTATAGATAAAAAAAAACACAACAAATAATATGTTTTCTTGATACAGTTACATAAAAATACAGCTTATTCTAGTAATCACAAACTTTACGTGTGCCTGGAGTTTGTAAAGCCCTTTTCCTATAAACAATCAGTTTCGTTACAATTCTGTTTAAATCACTACATCAGGTTGGTAGACGCTTTTTAACCGACTTCAAAAAAGGAGGAGGTTATCAATTCGACTGTATGTTTTTTTTTTTTTGTATGTTTGTTACCTCATATCTCAGTCGTTTGTCGACCGATTCGAAAAAAATTTTCGCCCACTTAGAGGGTATACCTTCTAGTTGGTCCCATTTTTGCAGTCAACATCTTGTGGGGCTGAGCTGATGGTGGAACTCCTTAACGCTTAGGAGTTCAGTAATTATAATGAAAGAACTTATAATAGGTAGTTTGGAGCTTCTTTAAAAAACAGAGTCATAAGGTGCCCCCCCCCCCATTCTCCTGTAATCTCTAAAAATGAAGAAATAAAATTAACTTTAAAAAAAGTAAAAACCGACTTCAAAACCAAAATGCACTAAAAAGTCTTAAATAAACTCTTGACTATTGAAAGGAAAGGAACTCATTTTAGGCAAACAATTTCTTTTTGGAGTCGGTGCCATCACTTTGACCATCAAGCAACAACTATCACAGCACCGACTCCAAAAAGAAATTGTTTGCCTAAAATGAGTTCCTTTCCTTTCAATAGTCAAGAGTTTATTTAAGACTTTTTAGTGCATTTTGGTTTTGAAGTCGGTTTTTTGTACCTACAAGAACATTTAAATCGAGACTTAGATTAATACCCGTATTCATGTAAGCTCAGATCAATGTACATTACAATATGTTTTAGAGGTATCATTAAGAATACCTAAGCCTTTTGCCCATTTTAAATAGCAGACCTTTACCAAAGTAAGGTAAGAATGAAGTTTACAAAAGGTCAGATTGGCAATCTAATAAAATAAAATTTGAAAGTAAACAAGTCATTTTCGGAAATCAATTATTTTATTTTACAACGACGCGAAGGAATTATGAAATCATAATCGATATCAAGATTTTTAATGAGTAACATTTCAAGAAAACTTAAATCACTAGTTGGAATATTATAATAAGCCCGTAAGTCATAATCCTCCTTATTATCTTTGAAGTAACACCTGAGCGATTGTGAAGTGATATCTTGGTTAGAGATCCATAAAAGGGCCAGTCGTTGATTAATTTGCGCTTAAAAGAAGTTATGTCAAAATTTCAAACATTTAAGTATTTTTTAGCAGCGAGCCGTAAGAATATAATCCTATACAAACAAACTATTATTATAAATAACTAGTTTTTTTCGAAATCCATGCGTAGTTTGGTAAATCGGCTTATTACATAAAGGTTCATTATGTTGTGTTGTTTCGTCCAAAAACGTTTGAATGACGCATTTCGTATTTGGATAACAATGTTAAGACGTCATTACATCCACTGAGAGATAAGGTAGGTAAACATAATTCTGTTTGAACTTTTCATCCCTTCAATCATAAGAAGATTAAATGTGTTTGCTCAAGCCAGAATGTATAGCATACTACACGAATATGACACAAACAAGATATTCCCTATTGGGTCTGCCGCGAACGTTCCCAATGATTATTTTTAATAATACTGTAGCCGGATGTTTGGTTATCTTGTGTGTTATTTGTAATGATACTAAGTTATAGTTACATTCTTTTGAGAATAGTTTGACTCTAGAGAGTAATGTTCACAATAATGGTTGACGGTGAATAACCTCAAGATTCCCGTACTTATGTCTAGTTTCAGTATTCTATCTTTAGTGTTACTTTAATGATATGAACTTTCTATTCAATAGAGAAGATGGTTGTCAATTTCCTCCAGCACGGGATTCTATTCTACCGCAGACCCAAGCAAGACCACTCACTAAAAGATATCAAGACATGGTTAGCTCCTTCTGCGTGGATAGGAACGTAATTATTAATATCAATGAGTATTGGTATTTAGATTTAAAGTTCTGGTAATGACAAATAACATATCAGTTTACTCATGAGACAACGCGGGCTGTAATTAATATAAATATCAGTTAATTACGGTTTAATCAACAAAAAAATATTTTATCATAAAGCTAAAGGTTTTTCAGACATAACTACCTAACAATGTAAATACTTTCGGGCGGAGAGCCTGCTGAGCCCAGTTTGATGTAAGGTGCCCTTCGACTCCCGCCCCCGCTACGGGCGCGCAGGGTTAATCTCTCAAAGGAGGATAAGTACGAACGAAGGTGAGCAGACAACGCAAAGACGCGGCCCTTACACAACAACCAGGCCCGACGGACGCACTCCTTATTGCCACGTCTTCTTTTGTATCAATAAATAGCGACGATCTATTTGCACGGTTTGTTGTTTAACTTATCAAATTAAGTCGTCATTTAATGTCTGACGGGCATTTCAAAGAGAAAAAATGCGCAAATACTTTGCGTTATTGTTTACCTTTGTTATATTTTTGCAGACCTTTGCTACTTATTTCACTCTTTAAATCTCTTCGACGAAGTCAGGACAATTTGGATCGAAGTTCACTTAAGGTAAGTTCGTTTGATCATCCAATTACAAAATAAAATTTTAAATTACATCATACCATGACTCAATTAGATAAGTAGAAAAACGTTAACGTAAATTGGTCATTCTGACTCGCTCGTTATGCCATGATCTAATTAGGCAACCAATATTTTATGGTTCGAAATTGTCAAACCGTTAAGTTGTAAACAGGTAAAACTTGATATTAATATTGGGTGCGCATATCGTGGTCTATTACGGGCCTGAATTGAGCCATTAGAATTATATGTGGCGTGAGACTTCGGCTCAGGCCTCGACGTAAGTTACCCCCGGGTAGTGTAACGAAGCGTGTTCCTGTTTGATTGATAAGTTTAATTAATTAGCCAGCGGTTTTGGTTTATCAGGTGATTAGCCTTTATGCGTGCACTTAGGTACCAATTGTCCATCGAGCAATAAAAGGTACACATGCTATAACCTGACCATCCTAAGATGGACTTTATACTGTCGCTGCGCGGTAAGATGTGTTTGCAAAAGTTAACTGCAATGACACGAAATAGACATACGCGTGTGGGTTAGCGGGGAAGCAGGAGGTTCGTGACGTCTTTCAAAAGTCCATTCTTATGATAAGCGGGTATTCATTTCTCATTTCAAGTATGTAAACAGAAATTAAATTTATCCTAGTTCAAACGTATCTACTCATCCGAAACAAAATATCAGTTGTTTTTCACAACGGCGCCAGATGGTCCAACGGTTCACCGACACGTGCCACTTTCGCGGTCAAGTTCGTGTTTCTATCAGAGAACCTATTCTGTATCACGACATTAATATTTTCATCTAAGCCATCTCTTTCACTCATACCGGCTACTCAGACCAGAGCAAGTGAAAGGGAGAGAGAGATAAGAGCAAAAACCGATAGTCCGTTTAAAGTGGAGCCGCAGTATTGCGCAGGTTCTCGCCATTTCAATGTCACAGGGTTACTTCCAACAGAGCCCTTCTGATTAATTGAATCTTCCCCGTTTCTGAGGATCACGTGACTCATCAAATATGCGAGTGCCCACATTTTCAATGACGTCGCTGCATCTAGTGATTGGACGGGGACGTCTTAAAGGTTACTTACATTAAATAGATGCAGATATTCATGAGCGCGATCGGTTGGCGATTAGTTACAAGGACACCCGTCAGGTTCATGGGGGAAATTCATCACTTGAGAAAATTGTTTATTCTCTCTTTACACACATACGAAAACAACACGTTGCCAGCCATCGCTAATATGATAAAAAAAACTTGTTAGATAATAGCAAAACAACAAAGTGTTTATAAAACTACTAGTAGATTGACGATGCACTCTGTATGATTTGCTTCAAATAAACAGTTTTAATAAAATCCATAAATGAATTTGAAATGTAATAAAACTCATTTCACTCACATAAGGCAGCAACTCGTTGGGCGCCATCCCCGAGACAATGATGAGGTACCGGATGATCACCTTCAGGTTGTTGGGCCAGCACGCGCACAGCGTCGACCACAGCTCCTCAATTTCTTTGGGGTGGTTGTCCGAGAACTAAACAAATATATAAATATATTAGTTTCTGAAAGAATCTTCATACTGCAAAAAAACAATCACGTATATTGAAACATGAAAAAATTGATTGTTAACGCGTAAAGGCCACGGCCGAATCTAATTATTTGGAATACAGATAAATATGTAATTGTTTTAAGGTTACATTAACTAGATCATTATGTAAATTGTGTGCGACGTTTGGAAATTGGAGTAAGTTAGGTATACTTTTTTTAGCTACCGGGCTACAGTCAGTTCAAGTCATATTTCTTTCAGAAATATTTTTTTGAGTTTATACAGGTATGTTTTTGGGGCCTGTTGTTTGAAGTTTTAGCTCAAGGGTACCATTACAAAAAAATATCAAGCCCCTATATTTGCTTCCTCGCCGATTAATAACTAAATGCCTGTACTCAGATTTTTAATAAGATAGACTTTTTCGTAATTTTCAAATAGTGTTATTCCTAAATAATCGCAAAGTTAAATTTATTTCATCCTTGTTTTTATATCATTATATTAAATATTTGTATTCTGAATTTGTGTTATTCTTGAAATTATTGTTATTTAAAATAATCTAAAGAAAATGTTTAAAAATCGTGATTCTTACAAATATCATTATTATCGATCATAAATTATTTATTGTAAGTGGTAATTATTATATTTATTATGTCAAAATGGACAATTATACAATAATACAAAGGGAAGTACTTAGATTAGTTACTCCTTAGAACACCTGTTTTATTCATTACGTTTGCTTTGCAATGTTTTACATGTATTATTCATCAAAATGAATAAAAACATATTCCTGAAAACTTATATTACAAGTTTAATTAATCGCACACAATCGAATCGTCGCAACACCATTGATCAGCGCTTGCAACATTAAAAAAGAAAAAGTGCGATTGAAGCTGTCAATCTGACCTCTCTAATTAAAATCAGAGTATAACGTGTATTTGGCAGTCCCATTACCAACCGGCAGGCATATGACGTAGGCACTGAATTGTTTAGCCTTAAATTAAGCCCTCAGGCCACTTTAGCTCTCGGCTACAGAAACGCACCCTTCATTTTCAGAGCACATTGATTTGTGGTCGGTAAATACATATTAACGGATCAGATTCTGCGTCACTATTCCAGGCTTGACGAGCTGTGCATTTTATTAAAATGGTTCTGCGCAATATCAAACACAAAACAAACAAATAAACAGCGCGGACCGAGTGTAAACACAGATGATACAAACAGCTGAAAATTTGTTTTCAACATCTATCATGGTCTAAAGGTAAAATAAATAAAGGGAAAAGTTGTTGCTGTGATGTATAGGACCTGACGGTAAAAGGTTATATTTTTTTTCAATAACCCTGTATTACTACCACAACTATCACAAGATCATATCGCATAAGAGATTGTTTGATTGTTTGGAACCTGTACAAGAAATTATTTTATAACATATTGATTTGATTGTCATGGTTATTTTGTCCAGGCGCTCGCAATGCTTTTTAGTTATAGACAATAGATTACATTGTCTAATTGCTATACTACATCGGACTTTTAACGACATCATGTAACACGGACCGTGCATAAGATCCCCAAAGTAACCTTTAGCTTCCATTGAATAAATTGTAACTTTTATTTCATTTATTGATTAATTCATTAACAAAAGTAATTACTCTGAAACGCATTGCCAGTTCGTTTAATCGGCTTTTGCCATCAACTTAAATGAGTGCATCTGTGCGGAGTGACTTTATGTCAGAAGTCGTATTTTAAATAAACATAATTAGTTTTACAGAGTACAGCCTTGAGTTACGCATGCAGCTATGTTCCGGGAATGAGATTTCAATAAACTCAGGGCTTCGCTTATTACAGAGGAACGAGAAGCTCTGTGTTAATTCTTGGAGAGAGTTGAAGTAAAATTAATAAATATGTTTAATTGGTCTTCGCGACAATGGCGTATACAAATACACAACATAGAATTATTGGAAACGAGTTTATAAAAAGATGTGATGACATCATGACAACAGAACTAGTTATTCGAATATAAACATTTCTGAACAAACACAAGGTGAAAAAAAAGGGGCCTGTAGTTTATTTTTATCAAATTTATATTTCAATCTAAAGGTTAAAGGCACCCGTTTGACAATTAAAATTATTTATTTAACCGTGTGTGGGTGTATACCTGCGTATTTTTAGATGATAACTCGCAAATAATTTTTACAACAATACTTAACCTATACCTAGTCGTCTACGACCTTTGTGTGTACTACACAGTACAAAGGAGATTACGGTCTCGGATTACGAACTCGGTCTTTGTGTCATGACAGTAGGCATTTTGAAAGCTCCAAAGCAAGCACGAGTCTTAAGTTTTTTGCTCGATATCAGTTTACTTACTATTCAAGGGTTAAGAATGTTGGTTGTGGTAAAGACGTAAGTTAGATATTTACAAAGCAGTGGTAAATAACTGTCTCTAAGCGCACGACAAAGAGGGTTTATAAAATGTATAATTGTATTTGACGGTTCTGGAATCTACTCAAGCATTCCTGACAGAGTATCTCCTGCGCACTAGAGCAAGTGACATACACATAGGTCACCATCAATGCAAGTTATGTGATCATTCTGCCGATATAAAAATCATGTATCCGCCGAATCGGTAGGGTTGTCACCGACAAGGTCACCTGACGGATGGCGCAAACAGGGGCGCGACAATCACGACGCAGGGCTGGCCCAAGGCAACGGTACTCAGGTTACCTACATATTTTCCATTGGATTTCTGTAGCAAGAGTACGAGACATATATCATGTGCCAATACAGTTAACTTATGCAACTTTATGATTTTTGATTTAGACTATATTTGCAATAGAATACGAACCACTGTAAAGTTCTACGTAATTCTATTGCCATCTTATTTTAAAACACTTTTTTCATTTGTCTCGCTACGTACTTGGTCCAAAATAAGCTTTATGAACAGATTTATTAAATATTTAAAATTTCTTTAATACACAAAATTACATTGCATCGGAGACCACACGTCTTGACCTCAGCAAAAATCATAGGATCACATATCAATCAATAGTCAATATCAATCAAGACATAAGATACATTTGAACTTAGGTATACATTTGACAACATTCAAATATCACGAAAATTCACGTCGTAAAAATAAACAATTTTGCCTGCAAAAAATAATAAAGTTGTTTGAAAATTAAATACACATTGACTCGTGTCAGCGGCAGAGTTGCGTAGATTATGTGAAACAAGCGTGTAGGCGCTTTACCGTCGCGATTGAAAACGATGTGAGGAGATATTATTAACCACTAGCTATTTCCCGCGGCTTCACCCGCGTTAATGTCGTTTTTCACAAAAAATATCTTTACTTCCTTAATGAAATATTTGTGTATCTGTTTCTCATGAGCCACTTAATCTAAGTTCAAGATGATTATTAAAATCTGTTCAGCCGTTCTCGGTTGAAATGAAATATACAGTATATTAGTAACAAACGATAACGTATTATTTTTATGTCGTTTAGAATTGATTATTGTAATTGATTTTATTTCTAGGTGGTTGTAGAAATAGTAGAACCAGCGCTGTCTTGAAAAAATTCGAAATATAGGTAAGTTTTATGACAATATTTATAACTTTATGTAAATTTGCGACGGCAATTGCACACGTAAAATTGTTAAAAAAGGTCCACTTCACGCTATATGGCATTCTCTATCAGTGATACCTTTGAGATAAGCAGAAATTATTGTAGGCGGCGCCGCAACAAAGAAATACAATGAATGAATAACAAATGTGTTTAAAAGTCAACTACTAACAACAACTTATCGAAAATTTCCTTAACACTTATCGTCATAACTACACAAAGTGACTTTTATTAATAAAATATAGCCTACGTGTTATTCCAAAGTATAAACTAAATTTTTGTGAAGTTGTATCATACTCTATTGTATATAATTTGCGTAAAGAAGTAACAAACACACAGCCATACTCACAAACTTTCGCATTTAAAATATTAGTAGGATTCAGTCGATAAGATTGACATGGAATATTCCCAAAAAATGTTTCATCTTTTAGTAGAGCATACGCAAGATCGTTATATTTTACTTTGTCTGATTTCGCTATTCTTTCCATACTGAAGATATTTAATATCACAGACAACGCAAATAAAGTATTTCAGAGATGCCATGGAATGACGAATGAAAATTGGTGAAAGATCTCATATTTTAGTATATATATGTAATTGTAACCAATATCAGACTAGCATGTCTCAGTACCTATCTAACTATCAGATTAGGGATGTAGAGGACAGAAGCTACGTTACAAAGAACCGTTAAAAAGTTTTGCATACAAACTATAGAGGTACAAGATATTCTATCGCCTCTTCGTTTAATGTCAATCAATCGTTCAGCCATTTTAACAACAATATTACTGAAACTGTGAGTGGTGTAAGTGACCAGCCCTGAGTAAGGCCAGTATGTAACGACAGCACTCGGTATTTCGGCGTAGTCTATCGGGCCGGGGCGTCGTAAACGGCCCAATATGCGCAGGTAACGACACTGCACAGTGGTCACGTCGCGACGCCCAACGACCGAACGTTTGGCTTCGGCAAACAGCATTTTTTTCGACAATGCTGTTAAAGCACACCCACTACTTTTTGTTATTGCTTTTTTACCACCCGCAAATAATGGTCTGATGTGTGTATCTGCATTATACCGCGTCGTAGCTGCTGAATATCTAAATATTATGTTGAAGTAAAGAACAATATGTAAACAGTTTTCTATATAAATATTATCTGAATTTTCATGAAGACATGATTTAATATTATTTGTCATAAAAAACGTATTATGGGTCCTAAATAATCTCATATACAAATTTACTGGATAAACCTAATTACGTGTAAAATGTTACTGCAAGTGAAAGCTGCTATTAGTATTGTAATTTGAGAGGCGATGGCAGCTGATCAAGGGCTTAATTGTAGGTTCTGTTTGTTTCTAATACACTATTGTAATATTCTAAAGCAAACGAACAAGCCACTGGCAGCTTCATAATAACTGAACTTATCAAGACAAAGCTTTGTATAGTTCATTTAATAACATATCAAACAATGCTATTTGAATATTATGTATTACAATATTATTGACTTAGTTAAACGAACAACAAAAAAATCCGTTCCTTATCCAGAAAAATATTATATGAATCATTAAGATACCAATCAGTCAGATGATTATGTGCCCATGTGCCATATCGCGTAATAGATCCACCCATTCATCTATGATTTTTCATCTTGATTACGAGAGTTTGAAAAGACTTTTCATTTTAATTTCGGGTAATTTAAAGGATAAATTTTGTTACTGAAATAATAATAACGTTTTAGGTTACCGTCCCGCGCCGCCAGGCACAGAGGCACCCACAATACAAATCTTCAATTTGTCGCATCTTTAATTCAGTTTTCGCTTTCACTTTTCTTGCAAACGTAGAGACAAATAAATATCTAGATACTGTCTCTAAGGAAAATTTTATTGTTTGTGAAAATCTAATGTTCTAAAAACAACAAGCGAGGGATTATGTTATCCTGTGGGTGGGTACTTTTCCTAATTGATGAAATCGATAAAAATAAAGCGATTATGCGGAGCGCTTCCGACGTTATTATCATCTGGCCGCTCGTGTAGGTATCTAGCGGTAATCCCTTCGGTTGCCAGGCGCCATTACGTTTGTACTGTATCTTTTGTGACTGTAAATGGCGATTTGATGTCTTCCGCGGCTTGACCTGCAGAAATATCCGATTACCCATTCAAATTAAAACTATAAACATGTATTTGCCGAGGATTCCTTCCCCGAAAATGTCATTTAAATCGGTTCATATTAATTTTATTAAAAAGATAGACTGTCCGACACCCTGTCATCATTGTAACACATTTAGCGATGCTAATAAGTCCATGCCATATGCTGTTGATTTTGTCTTTAAAACACGAGGTTTATTTCTTATAAAAACGCTGATTGGATTGCATTGTAAACTCTAAAATGTCTGAATAAATGCTGGAAATCGAAATGAATATCTTGTGAAGCGACAGGGCAAGTCAGGTTACATGAGATATCTAATAGGTAGGTGAGTTACTAAAGCGCTAAAAACATATTTTAAAACTTTTTCTTTCAATTTGGCTGCGCGGATACACTCTCCTACCGAATGCTGATGACGACAGCCAACTTTCACATTAAACAAGTGTTTAAAAGATGCAATTCGTCACGTCGTTAATTGATAGTGTTCGGGTAACAGGTATCTGAAGTAGGTGCACAGGTATGAGGTCAAAACAAAATATCCCTTCATTAAAGCTCAGGGAGTGGGCAGTTTGCCATGACGCAGGGTGTGTAAGGTGGCGTTACCTTGGCTGTGATGTAGAAGAGGTTGTTGAGCACCATCTCAGTGGCCTCCGCGGAGCCGAGCCCCTCCCGCCGCCCGCCCCGCCCCGCCTCGTAGTACTGCAAAAGAACAATACTTTTAATAATAATACTAAATTATTACCAGTTTCAAAACTTCTGAATAATGCCCTGTCAGTTTTAGTGGAAAAATGAAATTTAAAAAATGCCTTGGTGCAAATTATTTGTAAGAAGCTTGGCTTTTGTAAAATATCTACGCGTGAGCCTTGTTTGTACAGAAAAAGTGTAGTTTGGGGCTAGGTATAATTGTTGATTTGATTATCTTTGAATTTAAATATAATTTACTAAGAAAACCAACAGCTTAATAATTAGTAGACAAAGTAAGTAGTGCCTATAGAAAGTTAAGCCAATAACATGTTTCCATTATAACAAGTTAGTTTTGTGATGTAACATGAAACACACTAAAAATCTCCGTGAAGGTAACAAATTTTATCTCGTTGCTAAATAAACTAGGCAAGTAATTAAGGTCTAGACTTTGAAAAATGATACTTGTGTAAGCTAAGATTTTCATAACAGAATTCGGTACATCATTATTTCAAACTGAACCTCACTATTACGTGTAACGAGCTATTGGGTTTATTAAAACACCTGTTTTAATGAGAGCCAAAATACAGTCATTACTTAATTGGATGTCTGCTTGTATCGTCTGAGTTTCGCAGGCAAATGAAAAGGGTTGAATTGTCCAATTAAAATTAAATTAGATCAATTTTTAAACAGTTAATTTCTGTTCTTAACTTTTTTCATTTACGAGTATCCTGTTTCATAGGCGCATTCCTCGACGGATCGCATAGAAAGGAAGAAAGAAAGAAAGCAAGATCATGCCTGCATTTGATCAAGAAAATACTATTCTTGACTAGAGACTAAACAGATTATGAACTTGCGCCGAAATTAATATTTCGCCTAAATTGGAGTCCTTTCTTTAAATGAGAAGAGCCCAGAGTTTATTTAAGATTTCTTGTGCATTTTGTATCTGTAGTATAGTAGTAGTGATTTATGTAGAGAGGGGGAAGGATTGCATTTGTAAAATATTATATATATTGTATAAATATAAATTTGAGGGTTTCCCTCGATTACACCAAGACCCCATCATCAAACAATTGAATTGATAACCGCCTACTTTTTTAAGTCGGTTAAGTTTAAACACGCTGGTCCGGAGAGCAAGCCGCCTTAGCTGTTTCTTGCCAGTGCCAGTAGCTATTGACATTTGAAGAGTTCAGACGAGTGGCAATCTCAAGACCACTCAGAAAATAAATTTAACCTCGATGTAGGAGAGCGGGTTGGCGGGCGGCACGTTGGGGTCGACGAGCTCGATGTTGACCAGCCACGGCAGCAGGTACTGCAGCAGCAGCTGCCGCACCTCCGTGCGCGCCGTCTGGAACCGCGCCGTTATCTCTGCAACAAATATACATGTTTCGAATTCAGCGTCCAAAGCCATCAATAGCACTGCCGATCCCGCAATACCAAGATTTCAGAATTGAGGGATCCCGGGCCATTTTTCAATCTCACGTGATGCGCAGGATCCGCGGGATATGCATAACTGAAAAAAAGCGTTAATTTGATCTCATACTAATAGTAATAGGTTTTTTAATAATTGCGTAGTTAGACGATTTATTCTTTATTTGTTACAAATAAATGTGGAGTTGATTAATTTGTTTAATTTATATATTTTCAATATGCAGGATCCCGCTAATACCAAGATTGAGCGGGATTGAAAATTCGTAGTCTCGTAAATATAGAGTTGATTTTAGGCTGCGAGATTGGAAGCCATACCCATAAGCTTCCACAAGTTACATTGTGAGAAAACCTTTATTTTTCGCTGTCATTTTCATATTAATTGACATTTATTTTTGAACACTAGTGACACACACATATTTACTTTCCATAACAAGTATCAACAGAAATGTGGTTTATTAGCACCAGACTTGTATGAAATGATTTATTATTAATTATTCATATCGGGTTTTCTCATATGTGTACTGGCATAATATGAAATTACCTTCTTAGATTTTGAGTATATTTATAATATATAATTTTATGGTAAAGAGGAAGACAGACTCGCGGAATGAGGGATCCGTGCCAACTTTAACTGAATTAAGGGTTCAATTATTTCAACTACAATAACAAAGTAGCTAAAGAACTGTTAAAGTTCGAAAGATACAAAGCTTGTGCAGTAACCAGAATACTAACTGGCCATTACAAACTGAACAAACATTTGGCCAATATGAACATGCCGAAGACGCTCTATGTAGATTCTGTAATACAGAAGAAGAAACGGCCATGCATATTCTCTGCTCATGCGGACCGCTTATGAGCAAAAGAAGTATCCATCTCGGGCGGCACATCATGCACCCGGATGAGATAGCAGATATCACGCTCCAAAGAATCTGGCAATTTATAGACTCAACGGGACTAAGCAGTGAAATTTAAATATAAGGGCGCCACAATAAATCATACCTGATCGAGCTGGCAACATAAGAGCCCAACAACCAATAATAATAATAAAATACTTCAACTAAGCCATTATACCAAAATGTTTGTTGACAGCAAAAAATACTTAAACAAATTTTCTATATAGATAATATTACCGTGGTACGAGTATTAGTCTGATTGTGATGAGAAATGTGTGATTTTGACCGCATAGTATCAGTGTATTAGTACGAGTATGATTGTGATTTTTCAAAAAGAGCGCGACCCGTCTTAGTAACCCAGAGCTACTAGACAAGATTATTTTTAAAGCCTTAATAACCTCTCACAACTCTGTCTTAAACTCTTGGCAAGCTAAGGAGTCTCTTTCCAATACTGTATAGATAGATGATATAAAATAAAAATAATTTATTCACTACATAAAATAAGCAAATAATGCTGAGGCCAGACTGCGCCGGGAATGGCGATGCACCGCACAAAGCCTGCACCAGTTGCACCATCCCTTACACACAATAGCGGGATTCTGCGTTTATTCTACATTTATCAAGGGCGGCAAACATTCAATTTACTCTCAGATATTGGAACCCAGCTAACATTGTGAACATGAACACGTGACAACACCTATTGCAAAAAAATACCAAAAGTTACGTTACGTTATTCATATTTTATTTCTCTAAGGGACGACTACTTTTTAAAAATAGACTAGTAATTTTATTCCTCACTGAAATTGTGATGAGGCTAAATGATACATTTCTATAAGTTCAAAACTGTGCTTTTTCAAGGTAACCTTTAAAGTTATAATCTAATCGTCATCACACCGTGTTTTTAAATTGTGTTGTATAATTATATTTTCATCATGCATTTACTGAAAAGCGATCACAACGATTCTGCTTCACCTGTATTTTTTTTCTAAAGCGTTAACAAATATGACATTATCACACAGTTCATTGGGCACTGAATGGGGCGAGACAGAGTGACTTGCCCCAGTAACCTTCGAATCGAAATGTAGTCGATCTGTTACGTGCGCACAGCGGACGGTGGCGTTTAAAAAATCTGTCCAGACGTCCTCAGATTGAGCCGCGTGATAGATCGCCGCCCCCAGCCGTCGGGGACATTAAGATATTACCATACAGGTACAATCAGTGGCAAGAACTCCTCGTTAAAACAAACATTTTAGATACCTTTTACCACCTTACGTGTATGAAGTTTAAATGTTTGTAAAGAATACATCACATTATTAATGCTAACTGTGCTTCACTACTTAGGTCCATTATATAAAAATAATTCTAAAAAGATAATAGCAGGCGTGGAATGTAAATGTATAGACAAATGGAGAGCAAGATAAAAATGACGGTGTCCGTACATTAACACATGATATTGTAACTCAACTTTCAAAAAGGAGGAGGTTATCGATTTGACAACACGTTTTCATTTTGTTTGCACGTTTTCTTTTACAGTATTGAAAATTTGAAAATGTTCGGTGCGAAGAGTGACTATGTGTACTGCTGGCATAATCACACTAAGCATTTGCACAAGTACCCCTATGACAATAACAAAAATTTTCAAAATAATTTGTGTTTAAATCTTAATAGATAGTATTTTTTTTAATTTGTTATTTGTATATAACATCTTCACTAATATTATGAAGATTAAAGATTTGATTGTTTGTTTGTTTGATTTGAATCGGCCTCGAAACTACTGAACCGATTTGACAAATTCTTTCACCATTAGATCCTGCATTATCTGTGATAAACATAGGTTATAATTTTCAAAAAAGTTAGGGATAGGTATCCGTTTGAAGACTTCAATATTATTACGTAGGATAATCATTCTACCTACGTAGGATATCGCGAACTCTGCCTAAACTATTGATAGAGCAAGGTGACGTACTACGTGTACAGTTTTACACAGGACATCAATATCTTCAGTAAAATCTGCGATACCAAATGTATAACTATTGCAGTTTCGTCAGAATAACTCTTTTTGGCAAAAAACGGAACCCTTATAGTTTCGTCAAGTCTGTCTGTCTGTCTGTCTGTCCGTCTGAGTTCGAACGAGTAGTTTTTAAGATAGAGCAAATTTTCAATAACCGCAAACACAACCTTGTTATTCATACAAATACAACATATTGTATTTGCTGTCAACAAAATATTGTGGTATTTTGGCTAAGTGGAAGTTTTTGGATATCTAATTTAGTTAAAGTTGGCAAGGACCCCTAAGTGTCCGACTCGCACTTGAAGGGTTATTAGGGTTCCGTAGCCGAATGGCAAAAAACGGAACCCTTATAGTTTCGCCAAGTCTGTCTGTCTGTCTGTCTGTCTGTCCGTCCTTATGTCACAGCCATTTTATTCTGTAACTATAAGCATTACACAATTGAAATTTGGTAGGAAGATGTATCCTGTTAACCGCTTACCGATTCTCATACAAAAAATAAAAATAATGACATTTAAAAGGGGGGGCTCCCATACATGAAACTAAAACAAAAAAAAAATAGTCAAACCTATGCGTGTGGTCTATAGATAGGTCTTTTAAAATGATATTGAGGTTCTTTAAACCATTTTCTATTAAAGTCTAACGTTTCATAGCTAGACGCTTCCAAAGTGGTAAAATGGTCCCCCCCCTATCTAACTTCTAAACCAAGCAAGTGTAAATTTTGAAAAAAAAATAAGAAATGTAGATCTTTACAAATACTTTCAACGAAAATTGGTTCGGACGGGATCGAATGAGAAGTTTTTGAGATATAGCACATTTTCAACAACCGCAAACATAACTTTGTTCTTCATACAAACACTATGAAAAACAAAGTTATATTTGCAGTCAACAAAATAGTGTGGTATTTTACTAAAAAGAAGTAAGTGGATTCCCTAATTCAGTTAAAGTTGGCACGGAACCCTCAGTGCGCGAGTCCGACTCGCACTTGGCCGGTTTTTTAAGTTAAAATATGGAATATTATAGATTTCGTACCCCGGTATTAATCCTTATCCAAATAAATCCAAATATGTCGTATTCAAGGCTTTATCAATACCTGTACATATCTGCTGATTTATTAAAATCGGACACACTCGGTTATCCATATTTCCCTTGGTTTCGACATGACGCGTGAACGGCTGGACCAATTTCGCTAATTATTTTTTAAGGTTCTTATTAAGAAAAAACTACGAGTATTTAGCGGGTGGACCAATAATTATGCTTTTTACTGTGTTGGATTAGTTAAAATTACGACACCGGGGCGTGACGGGGCAGGGGGCGTAACTAAGGACACTGGCTAAAGTAAATTTTCTCAAACCAATATGAGCTGTGATTGCCTAAAATGAACTAATTTTACTGGAGATACCGGTGTCCGGGTGACACCGGTATCTCCAGTAAGGCCATGTCTATCATGAACTCGTTCGTGAACGACATCTTCGAACGCATCGCCGCCGAAGCCTCTCGCCTCGCCCACTACAACAAGCGATCCACCATCACATCGAGGGAGGTGCAGACCTCCGTCAGGCTCCTGTTGCCCGGTGAACTCGCGAAGCACGCCATGAGTGAAGGCACCAAGGCGGTCACCAAGTACACCAGCTCAAAGTGAATTCGGTTAATTAATGTTAACCGTTTCGCCGTGTCTCGTTACTCGTTACACGCGCGCTGCTGTGCGTGTGTGTGAGCGGGGACGACACTGAACCAAAAGGCCCTTTTCAGGGCCACAAAATGCATATCGAACATTACAATGTTTCTTGACGATGACGTCTCACATAAATTATTATTATAAATGCCGTTTCTCGTAATGGCATCAAAATGACTTTGATACCAGTCCGAAAAGGGATAAATTCATTTATCATTATTGGTCGGATTAAGGAAACCTTCATGGAATTAGGTGCCAGCATAATAGATTGCTAACAAATGTTGCGGGCTTTATTCTGATGAATGTTTAATTTATTAGGCTTACGACTTATAAAGTTTATAAAAAAGTATTTTGTAATTATGGTCTGGATGCTTTGTTGATTACTTACTGTACTAAACCTTGGTTTTGTTTTAGTGGTGAATACTTATATGGCATGTGTACACCACTAAAACAAAACAAAGTTAAATTATTTATTTATTAATGCTTTATTGAATTGAATTGATTTTTTATTTATTTGACACACACAAAATTAAATTACATGGTATGAATTAAAAACAAATCAAGAACAAGTGAAATTAAATTGCACAAACAACATTTGTACAAAAAGCGGACTTAACACCATATGGCATTATCTTCAGTCATACCTATGGGCAAAGTTTAAAATTGGATTATCTAAATTGGCTACAGTTAACGAGCCATTTGAGACTTTAAAGTAGTCTTTTTCTCTCTATGGCACCCCCGTCTCTTAAAACGTTTCCTTACTGAATGTTTAGCGCGGAAAACGGGAAGAAGTTTTAATTATTCCTTTTTTTTTAAATATAATCTATACTAATATTATAAAGCTGAAGAGTTTGTTTGTTTGTTTGTTTGAACGCGCTAATCTCAGAAACTACTGGCCCGATTTGAAAAAATATTTTTATGTTGGATAGTCCATTTATCGAGGAAGGCTTTAAGCTATATAACATAAAGATACGACTCACAAGACCACAGCAGCAATGAAAAATGTTGCGAAAACGGGAGAAAGATATTCCTTTTGAGAGCTTCCGCTGCGTACGCTGCGGAAACCGCTAAAGTTACACAAAAATCATGTATGACAGGATTGTTCAGCATTAAGAGTTCTATAATAAAGTCTGCGACAGCATAAGTCTATCTTTTATGGTTGACTTACTACAACCTTTTTTATGTTAATGAATTTGTAAAAAAATAATGCATCATTTTTAGAGGTGTATTATACACACAGGTTTTTATACTTATCAAAATAAATACACTCATCATCACGAGCATTTCATTTAGAACAAAGTTGCCCTTTATATCATTTGATTCCAATAAATATCTTAGGAGCTATCACAGTTTTAACATCACAACGTGCGCTTGCGCTAATTATATTATAAAGCTGAAGAGGTTTGAACGCGCTTATCTCAGGAACTGCTGAACCGATTTGAAAAAATATTTCTGTGTTAGATAGCTTATTTATTGAGAAAGGCTTTAGGATATAAAACATCACGCTGCGACGGGAGGGGAGGGAGCAAACTCAAAACGCGCGGACGAAGTCGCGGGGGACCGCTAGTATATTATAAAGCTCAAGAGTTTGTTTGTTTGTTTGAACGCGCTAATCTCAGAAACTAATAAACTGATAAAAAAAGTAAGATAGCCCATTTGTCGAGGAAGGTGTTTTAAGTTATATAGCATCAAGATACGTCTCATATTTCTAACGCCGCAACGAAAAATATTGAGAAAAAGGGGGAAAATATTCCTTTTAAGAACTATCGCTGCATACGCTGCGTAAACCGTTTAAATTACATAAAAATCACGTATGTCGAGATTATTCTGCTTCAACAGTTTTACAATAAAGTCCGCAGCAGCATATTATGTCTACGAGCATCTTGTATAGTTTACTCACTACAACCTTTTTTTCTATACTAATATTGTAAAGCTGAAGAGTTTGTTTGTTTGTTTAAACGAGGTAATCTCAGGACCTACTAGACCGATTTCTCAAAATCTTTTTGTGTTGGATAGCTTTTTTATCGAGGAAGACATTTAAACATCACACTGCGACGGGAGAGGAGGGAGCAAACTCAAAACGCGCTGACGAAATCACTGAAGACCGCTAGTATTATAATAACAATAATATGCAATGGTATCATTTAGCAAAACAAAGAAAAAGTGATCGCAAATTTCTTTTGGTGTACAACACAACGTAAAATTAATTTTTGTTTATTTAGTTAGAAACATCACTTTAATAAAATGTTTTCCAACTTTTTTAAGTAACATAAACTGTGTCCTCCTGAAATTGATAAACAGCAAATAGGATGAATTCCGTACCGAACTAAACGTGACTATGCTGGTTCGTAGAACGTACGTAGCGCAGCCGGTATGCTTCGTAGTAGCTCGTAGCGCGTAGCAACCGTCTTTAGAAGCACAGCTGTTTCATAGCGAGTCGCCTTCAGCTCTTTAGTGAATGCGACTTAAACAGTCACGCGGGCGAAGCCAGGCACTCAGCTCGAAAGTACCTATCAAGGTTGTCCGTTGTGTTCCTATGCCATTGGTTAACTTTCCTGCTTCCTAGAATTTTAAGAATCAGGAAAGTCAAAGCTAAAGGTTTATAGCTATAAGGCCTTCAAAGCTAAAGGTTTTTACAGGTACGATGTATTCTCGGTATTCTCCATTCCGATTGTACAATATACTCCGAGTTGGTAAAGATTCAAGGTTGGATATTTATAATAAACGGATTGTTTTTAACTACCTTGAGCCGTAAGAAAAAATCAAAGGCCAACTTGATTGCTGTGTTCTAATAGTCAGATGCCCGTGAAGAAAGGGGACGGCGAAAGTAAACACGTAAGGTTTGAACGTTTTAATAATGGCGTTTAATTTGATCTTGTCAAGTTTATTATATTTACCGGAAATAAATATGCATTGCATACAATAAAAAAATCAATCATAAGTACCTTTGAGCTAAATACGACCGAATAAACATTTTGTACGATATTTGGCAGTTTTTTGACAATATTTATATCAGTGTACAATAAACTGAGTTAAAAACATTGAACTTCTATCACTAGCGCATGGAACTGACACCAAGAACATCTCGTGCGCCTTGAATTGACGCCGTATGTCACCAACTCGTATAATTGGTTTTATTTGCGACACATTTTTTGCTTGGCTGTTTGCATTTATAGCTACACTGGTTAAAAATGAAAATCTTTCCCAGAGTAGACAGGAAAAAAGCTGACACAATAATTGGGTTGGTTATTGATTTTTCCTGCTCAGTGCGCACCTTCAAACCGTTGGTCTTACGCCTAATCTCTTCATTATCATGTCGGAGCTGTATTACCAATCAGAGAGTGCCTGTATATTGAGCTGACACTATGCGCCGATGGGTAATGCTAGTTCACACCGGTTTTCGTGGTATGACGCAGTTACGGCAATTACGCGGGTTGTAGAAATACACCTTGACAGACAATGTCGTTGTGTGAATTTAAGGTTGCCGGTGTATAATAGTTACCTGAGAACATAGGCATGGTGAGCTCCGGGTGCAGCTGCGACAGCTGCCGCGACAGATACAGCTGCGAGCGGCAGTACGTGGTGCACAGCAGCGCGTCTAGAGTGCCACGGCCTTTCTCCGAACCTGCAGACAAGCAAACACAATACTTAGTGCCTTTTATTTTTGAAGTCCGTTTAACTTTTTTATTTGTTAATGTTTAGTGTTAGGGATGAGGGAGAGGTGAGCAGTACAGCACCTTTCGAAATGTCTGGTGCTTTAATTACAAAACTCCTACGCGTTCCACCATCAACATAGCTCCGCAACATGTAGAAAACGCAAAAACATACAGTCGGATTCAGAACCTCTTCCTTTTTGAACTCGATTGAAAATGTACGTCGAAGTTCTGCGTGTCGGCTTCGGCACGTTTTGAAAAGCAAACACTTTTTCTATTTTCGATCCTATTTTATCATTAACTAGTAGTAGTAGTAGTAACATTTTTTTTTTTGTTTTTTACAACATAGATATAGATGCTTTAGAATGTTTTTAACACTCACAGTGTTATATTTTATATTCATAAAGATGAAATAAGAAACCAAAAATTTGCGCACGGGCGGGACTTGAACCAGCAACCTCTTGGCTAACCGGGCCAAACGCTCTTACCAATTGAGCTACCGTGCTGTCATTCCGACCCTGCGAAATTTGT
The DNA here is from genome assembly GCA_963924145.1 of Pyrausta purpuralis. NCBI lineage: Eukaryota > Metazoa > Arthropoda > Insecta > Lepidoptera > Crambidae > Pyrausta > Pyrausta purpuralis. Next base: position 28,733,355 of record OZ001647.1, read on the forward strand.
GGTCTCTTATGATAACGTCAATTGCGTGACGCTTAGCGCCATCTAGCCGTCTGTTTATGAAACAGATGGCCCAAGCAGTTATTCTTTACAGAATAAATTCAACTTGGAAATTGATGACGCTTCGCTATCTAATGCTTTAGAATGTTTTTAACACTCACAGTGTTATATTTTATATTCATAAAGATGAAATAAGAAACCAAAAATTTGCGCACGGGCGGGACTTGAACCAGCAACCTCTTGGCTAACCGGGCCAAACGCTCTTACCAATTGAGCTACCGTGCTGTCATTCCGACCCTGCGAAATTTGTGGTCTCTTATGATAACGTCAATTGCGTGACGCTTAGCGCCATCTAGCCGTCTGTTTATGAAACAGATGGCCCAAGCAGTTATTCTTTACAGAATAAATTCAACTTGGAAATTGATGACGCTTCGCTATCTAATGCTTTAGAATGTTTTTAACACTCACAGTGTTATATTTTATATTCATAAAGATGAAATAAGAAACCAAAAATTTGCGCACGGGCGGGACTTGAACCAGCAACCTCTTGGCTAACCGGGCCAAACGCTCTTACCAATTGAGCTACCGTGCTGTCATTCCGACCCTGCGAAATTTGTGGTCTCTTATGATAACGTCAATTGCGTGACGCTTAGCGCCATCTAGCCGTCTGTTTATGAAACAGATGGCCCAAGCAGTTATTCTTTACAGAATAAATTCAACTTGGAAATTGATGACGCTTCGCTATCTAATGCTTTAGAATGTTTTTAACACTCACAGTGTTATATTTTATATTCATAAAGATGAAATAAGAAACCAAAAATTTGCGCACGGGCGGGACTTGAACCAGCAACCTCTTGGCTAACCGGGCCAAACGCTCTTACCAATTGAGCTACCGTGCTGTCATTCCGACCCTGCGAAATTTGTGGTCTCTTATGATAACGTCAATTGCCGTCGTCCCGCCCGTGCGCAAATTTTTGGTTTCTTATTTCATCTTTATGAATAGATATAGATATTAATAATACTCTGTATATAAATATGAATTAATTGATTTATCGCATTATTTTTTCTTCGCCGTAAGTATTACATGTTATCGAATGTTTCTTTTCAATGATATCTTATATTTAAACCTTGCGTCTTAGTATTACGCAGCAAACGATGTAGGGATAATATTACAAGTGAAATTCAGCGTTTGCTTCACTGAGCTGGAAATAATTTGGTAAATAACATGATCGACAAAAAGGCATTTAAATGAAAATCGTAAGGATGATTTTCCACCAGAGAATCACTAAGCTGCGAAGTAATGGAAACCTACGTGATGCAAAAAAAGTCTTTATCTGTATTTGGCAATGGAAACGTTCATTGTTGTCAGACAAGTAGTTTAAATTTCACAGAATTATTATGTGCAAGAGTAGACAAAGCGCTGTCATAGGGTGTCGCCTAAACGCAAAGTCCTTGGCTAATTAGGTGGTTGTTATTAACATTCGATCAAAGTTGTTAACACGACAAAGGAACAGACCAACATAGTCAAGGCTATGTTAACACAGGGCAAGAATTATATCGCAAAAAATATCCAGATTCGTCCTTATAACATTAATTGAATATGGAATGATCTTCTACTCACTATATATTTTAGCTATAACTATAATAAACCAAATGTTGTGCAGTCATCGTCAGATATTTTGTAGCAGACAAGGTGACCCAATACTTCTTAACAGTTAAAATTTCATTAACTTTCATTCACTACAAGCTACCGTTAATATCTGAACAATATTGTCAATAACAGATCAGGATCTACTCAGATTAAATGAATCATATAATGATCAGATATTAATGCTCACTTGGAATGTATGCAACTTATTGACATTTCGTCAGAAGTATTTGATCACCAAGTGGCAAATAGGCAGGGCACATAGCACGAAGAACTGATGGCCGTTGGGGCCGGAAAGTTTTATATTAGAGACCCTTCAATCAAAGACGCCCACCGACAAGATGGACAGACGACCTCGTAAATATCGCAGGATCAAACTGGATGCAGACCGCTAAAGATAGGTTGCTGTGGTAAGCCGTGAGGGTGGCCTATGTTCAGCAGTGGACGTTCTTTGGCTAAAAATGATGATGATGATGATTTGATCACCTTGTCTGCTACAAAACATCTGACGGTGACTGTACATTTATTTATATAGAAATGATTTCAGTCAATTTTCAGTATGATGTTAATTTATTTTACAGTGTTCGTGTATACGTGTCAATACACGGATATTCATATCAAACGTCGTTCGACAATGCTAACCACCACTTCAAAATAGAAATCAAAATACAAAACAAGTTAATGGAATAGCTGACATTACCGTGTAATAACAATGTTCGCCGTATCAATTAATTTGAATTCGAACTACACTATTGTTGGTCACTTTACACAATTTGGATTTAATATTAGCAGCCGGGATTGCATGGAAATCTATATTTAGCGTCTGTGGTCCAGAATATTTAGACCGTCAAGCTACTACACCAACTACATGCACTGTTTTACCGTTTAAATTGAACGAGTGGGTGCGGAATAAGGGGAATCTGAACAAAACGATTTCGCTAGTACATACAGTGCCGGACCAGCCGAGTATTTTGATGAGGCGCAAAAGGGATCCCATTTCGGCAGGAATTGCTCACCGACGCGATCCGACATAATTCACCATTTGTCACTCTTACGAGTAACGGAAATATTCTTTCACATTGTGAAATTGTTCGACTCTCCCTTCATATTCCGCGCTGTTATCCGACCGCAGATACAGTTATTACGTTCATATTTTTATACGAATCATTCAGTTCAGGTTCAACAAGGTATTTCTGGGTACGCAAGATATAAGAAGATTATAAATAATTTTCCATTCTACAATGACAGCATTGAGGACGAAATCTTATTACAAGTAAAAATAATAAACAGCAAATTATTTTTATTACATATGAATAAACGAGTATATTCGTAATAGTAGTCATATTTTTCATGCGGTTTTAATATTTTTAGTGATTAATTAGTTCAATTTTTGTTATAAATTGTATATTTCAACATATTTTTTAGGTTTTTTTTTGTCAAAAGAAAAGATAACATATCATTTACAATGAATCAAAATCAATGACAATATTTAAAGAGACATTTCTTATGTTATATTTTGACAACAATATAAAAAAAAAACGCCACGGATGCTGTAAAACATTCGAAACGTCAGGCACAAGTTTTAAATAAATGTTCGCAAAGATATTCGTAGAAGAAATATTTTATTTATTTAAAAAAATAATTGAATAATGTTTTGGTCCTCACTGCAGGTAAAATAAGCGCAAATAAGACTGTTAGGCGGCAAAACATACATAAAATACACGTAAAAATACTTTCTTTATATGTGTATCTTCGAGTCCCACCGAAATAATGGCGCCATATCTTCCTCTCAGGGAATATCGGCACCAATGTAGTAAATAATGAACATTTTAAATACTAGGCATATGAGGCATTATATGATATGCTTTTTTCTGCGCTTTATCGAATAAGATGATGCCCATACTTATAGGCTCGATATTTTGTGAGGTATGAAAGGTTTTGTTGAAAAAGCGAAGGATGTAAATATTATGCACATTTCACAAACGAGGTTAGTCACGCAGATCAATGGCAATGCATTTTCTTGCGCTGAACCGAATAAGACCATAATCATAATCATAGGCCTGAAAATTGGGAGATACAAAGGTTTTTAGCATGGCGACGTAAAGAGTTGGTAGCTGGTAAGTAGCCACAAACCCTTCATATTTCTCAAAATATAGATGTCTACGCACATCAAGCACCGACTACTCCAAAATCATTTGTTTCTTTGGATTGGATTCAAAGCCTCAAATCATTTTAAAGTGGCTTCGAATCCAAAATGGACCTTGTTTTGAAATCATAGCGATCTATTTGAACTAACTAGTATTAACTACAGGAGCAAACCCCTTACTGTTTTCAATTCAAGGTTTTAATATTTGCCAATTAGCGTGCGAAATTAAGCGCTGATTGATACTTTCGTCTGATATTAATTTTACCGTCATACTAGCTCTCTGACGAGCCAGCAATCCATACTCACCATCGAGCTTATTTGCAGACAAAACACCTTGAAATATACATATAATAATTATTGAATAGCGTTGTGTAAATACTATGGTCACTTCATAAGTTTTCGGATACATACAAAATATAAACATAGTGTTACTATGTATATTGCATATTTGGCAAATACATAAATTTACTTTGAACGCCTTTGTGCGGAAGGACGTTTTTAAAGAGATTCAGCATAATATACAGGATTACGCGCCTTTCTCTTCTCCATATAAAATTTTGAAAATTTATTTATTTAAACTTTATTGCACTGTTAATGGTACAATTGGCGGACTTAATGCCTTATGGCATTCTCTACCAGTCAACCGCTTGGGAAATGCAGAGAGTTAAATCAGTGAAAATACTTTGTTTATGCCGCTATCGTATGCTATTGTGCATAAACGAACCTACTTCGAATGCCGTTTCAGGTCATCGTTTTCGACTTCTTAAACCAAGCAATGAACAGTCAAAGTCTGTCCGTCCGTATGTCACAGCCACTTTATTCTGTTACTATAAGCATCACACTGTTGAAATTTTGTAGGAAGATGTATTTTATTAACCGCTTTAAGATTCTAAAAAAACAAAAAAAAATCTTCTACAAAAAATTAAAAATAATGATATTTAAGGGGGGCTCCCATACATGAAACTAAAACCGTTATTTTTTGTAAAATCTATGCGTGTGAGGTGTCTATGAATAGGTCTCTTAAAATGACATGGAGGTTTCAAAAACCATTTTCTTTTAAAGTCTAACATTTCATAGCTAGCGCTTCCAAAGTGGTAAAATGCCCGCTAAACTAAGCGATTGTAAATGTTGAAAAAAATATATAATGTAGATCTTATCATCAAATACCTTCAACGAAAATTGGTTTGGACGGGATCGAATGAAAAGTTTTTGAGATATATAGCATATTTTCAACAACCACAAACATAACTTTGTTCTTCATACAAACACTATGAAAAACAAAGTTATATTTGCTGTCAACAAAATTTGTGGTATTTTACTAAATGGATTCCCTAATTCAGTTAAAGTTGGCACGGAACCCTCAGTGCGCGAGTCCGACTCGCACTTGGCTGGTTTTTTCGAAGATCCATGACGGCGATTGCCTTTCAATAGCCGGATAATTTTGATACACCTTGTTTGCTATACTTTATTTTTTCAATTTGTACATGTTTAGACGAATGCTCCTGAGCTTTTACGACGATAAAAACACGTCTCCACTTTAACAAAAATAATGTAGGATGAATAAAACACTCCCCGAATTAACGACTGGAATTTAAGTGGTATAATAGGCAATGAGATTCACACAAAGGTCCGCTGTTTTTTTCCCAAAATGATTTTTTTATAGTTAAGCAGTTATAGTGTGTCGATGACAGAATGTACGACGATTAAAGGTGAGCTGATCCTCTGGGGAAGGCATGTGTATAGACTCAGAGACAGACACCGGAATATACATAAATACATTACACAGTTCATCATAACCCATGAACAGTGCCGCCTGTTCTTTAATGTAGTAATTTCAGTTATTAATCATTTGAAATTACATTTATGTTCCTCTAGTATTCCAAAAATAAATCAATGCTTTTTCCTCTTGTTTCTAAGTAAAATCAATGATTCCGTGTCTGCTTGTCAGAGGTCAGTTTGCTTTCCG